>VZRO01006961.1:59419-189894 GCA_013397915.1 Daphoenositta chrysoptera
ATCCTGTTCTCAATTAAGGCTGTAGTCTGCAACATGGACAGAGAGTCAACAGTGACCAAAACTATGGAGCTCTGGATTCACTATACCAATTGACTCCACCTTTTTCTGTGTCGTAGAATGCAATATATAGACACCCAAAATAATCATAAACAAGATCGTTTTCAGGAGCTTTTTAAAGCAGGAGTTAACTCGCCTATAGACCAGAAATAGTCCAGCTGTGACAGCACACTATTTCATATTTACTCATTTTCCATCCTAAAAAGCAACCATTAGCTGATGTGGAATTTTGTATTAATGTGAAAATGCAACTTCCAGTGCCCAACCTGGGGCTTCCATGGTGGTTGAACCTGGATTCAGTTCTTGTTAGCCAATACCAGCATCTGGCTCTATACATCTGTTTTCTAACACATCCTCTGCAACCACTTACTAGAGTAGCACCAGATGAAGAATATGTCCTTGGCAAAGTGTCTAAGCTAGGGGAGGAAATTAAATAGTCTGAGTCTGATCCCATACAAGGCTTTATACTCAAATGAAAACAACATTTGGTTGTTGTGAGAATTAGCAAATCAGTCCTGGTAAAAATATGTATGCGTCTACAAAAAGGTAGCTTCGGCTGAGTCACTTCCAATTTATAAAAATGTATGTAACAGTGGAACTTCATCTAGTGAAACTGAAGTTGTCAGAATTTATCCAACAAACTGTCTGTCTCATGTACGTGATCTGTGATTTATTCCTTAGAGTGGTCCATGGGATTTTGTTTAATGATGGGCAGATATTATTTGAGCAATAGAATTATTTTTGTAGTTCTCAGACTCAAAACATGGAAGTAGAACAGTTGCCTGTATTACATTTTTTTGTTTGTTTGTTTCTGGCATTGGCTAATGAGGTACTAATGCAGTAAGAAATTGTATTTCAGGTATGGATACTACTAAGTGATTTATCCACTGCAAAGCTTGTACATTAACTTCTTCCATAAAGCCAAACCAAGATTAATTTTAAAGTTTCTTTGCATCCCTGTACTAACACACACAGTGCATTTTATTTAATAGTATTTTCAGTATATCAGAAGTACTGATATTTTGGAGTAGAACACGATCAAGTAACTCAAGACATAAAACCAATTTTTACAGAAGTCAAGTGTTCATCTGCTATTGCATTTTATGTATTAAGAAAAAATAGCAGAGGCATTTATTTTCAAACTATTGATGTCAAAGTATGAAAGCAAGTTTCCAACACGTTTTTCAATAGAGCTCTGTTAGTTTTAAAAGTTATCAAAATAAACCCTAGTTTATTGTCCATAGGCAGTGAGTTAAAAACCTAATTTTTAAGGCTAATGTTTATGATCTTGTTCAAATATAAAACAAACATGAGTTCATATGAAAGAAGGAAGTTTGAATACTGAGTCAAATCCCAATAAATTTTTGTCTGGTAAAGGAAGTTGAAATAATGCTTTACTAGAGCTTTTAAACACCTTCAAAAAACATGTAAAGTTCATTAGTCCAAGGACTTAATATTATATTTTGAGCCACAGATGTGGGGCTTGCTGTTAGCCAGAATATAAAAGACCAGAATCTAAATTATATCTATATTGTAATCTGCCCGTTAAGAAGACCATGCTGAGTCCTCCCAGATTTAGGAAAACTGCACATGCAAGAACGATGTCAAAAGAGTAAAACATACTGTACCTGTCCACACTAAGGGCACACAGGTTAAGAACTGTGATTCCCACTGATGCCTTCTGGATGAAGGGAAGGAACTTGCAAAGAAACTGTCCAAATTCAGTATTTCCAAAAGGCCACTTCTGAGCAAGGAGCTAAAGAGAAGATACAACATAATCAGAATATTTAAACATTAACATAGCAAGTATGTCACAATTGTAGTTACTTCTTGTCTTAGACACAGGCATTGTAACCTTGAATTCTCCATACCTCAAGTATATCCTTATACTGAGTGAATCTGGGAAGTAACTGCTACTAGGGAAGCACAGAAGTTGAAAGTCTATATTTAAATGTTGACCTTGTGCTGTTGCAATAGTAACTTGCATTGTTAAAAGTGGTTTTTTTTATTATTGTACATAAGCCAGCAGTACTGAATAATGAAAATCTAACTCAAGCCTGTCATAAATGGTTGCAATTGCCATGTCCCAGAACCAGGCAGTCAAAACATAACTCAGGGCTCACAATGAAACACCTCAGAGCCAAGTTCTGATGCAGCACGCAAGTAGATTCTTGTCATCATAAATGTACCATTGTGTAACTCATGGCAATATTCAGTGCCAGACTCTGAGGAGTGTGAAGAAAACACTGTGCATACATAATTTGTTCCATATTACATTTTAAAGCACAAGCATGCAAACATGTGGGCTGTACTTCAAGGCAACAGAAAGGCATCCATTGGAAAGATGTGAGTGACTGAGGGTTAGAGTAGTATTTCCAAGGAGGCATTTCCATAACAAATATTAGTAGAGTGATTCATGTGCACAGTTGTGAAGAATTAGCATATAAATAGTAGTATTTCTAGATATAACTGTTAAAGCTTTGAACATGTCTTTGAACTGAGCTTTGATAGCAAGTATATACACAAAATACAGGACACAAAATTATTAAGGATAATCAATTCTACAACTGGCTGCAGGGTCACAGAAGATCTCTACTTGGGCTGACAGTAAAATGGCAGATTACATTCAATATAAGTGTAATAAATGAAAAATTATTGAGTCCATACAAAGTACTGAGCCCTAACTCAACTATTTTAACTCAAATAAGGGATATTCCAGCCATCATGAATAGTTCTATTGAAAAACAAAGTCACTAAACCTTCTCATTCCTGCACTACCATTTTGTTCATCTTCTTCTCTAAGTCTCTTCTGCTGAGACTTTCTCAGAGATAGGATGTTCATGTTTTGAGAGTTAGCTTTGCAACCACAAGGACTAGAAATACTTTTCAGTAGAAGCTTAGGTCCTGGAACACACTTATCTGGTAAAAGTGGGTGTATTCTAGCTGTAGAATTAGAAAGACAAATTCTGGTTATAGCTCAGGACTTCAGTATGCAAAGTAAACATTTTATTTCTATTTAAATTAGTGGTAAACTGAAGCATGCTAATAATAATCACTACCTTTAGCAATACAAATTTTAACTGTGGGAAGTTCAAATTCACATCTGTCTTTATCTCAGTGAAGGCAGGTGTTACCTTTCTGGTTTTTCATAGCATAAGTTTTTCAGAGAACTTTGCTGTAGACTGCGGATGTTTATCACAAAATTCTAGGTTAGTAGGAATTCATCTTCTCCTCATAGTCCTGCTGTGTATTTTTTGCACCCCCTCTGTTTTATAGCCATTCGTCACAATGCTGAATTACTTGTGATTTTGTCCCCCAAATGATGCCTCAAAAATGCTGGAAGCAGCTACGCACTCCACATTGCCTTGTGTCTCTCTAGGACTATATTAGTATTGTCGTTTGATTACTTCTATTTCAGGACAGATTTTAGCAACTCACAGCTTTCAGCCATCTGGATGCTAAAACTATGGATCAAACTTATGTGTGCAAGTACCTTTGCTATGGTGTCGCAGTTTAGGGCAGTCACATTTGATGAAGGCAAATCCCATTTTTGCCAGAAGGCTAGGGATTGGATTGCTTGGATTGGTGATTTAACTGTAGTCGGTACCTTCAGCAGCAAAGGTGATAAGTTTGTATCTGCAAGCTCTTGATGAACTCCTCTGATTTTATCTGTATTTATAGACTGAATGAAATACATTGAAAGCTCCAGCAGAATTGTTTTCGATATAGGTTTGCAATAGTGTAACAAATGTTTGCAGAGCAAATTTCTACCTTTTGCCTAGAACTCTCATATGAGGTCTTAGATTTTATCAGAAAAACAATGTTGAAAAAAGAAGTGATGATCAGAACCCATAGTAGTTCAACCATGTGTAGTCACATGGAATTTCAGCTCCAAACTCTTGGCTGGGTTTGGGTAAAATCAGAGGAGTTTTCAGGCTGGCAGGGCTGAATTATAAATGGCACTGCCACGGAAAAGCAGCTCTAGCAGACTTCTGTCAATCCCCTGTGCTAATCAGAGCCCCAAAACCCATTTATCATTACAGATCACACTTTAAAAGGCAACTGAAAGCCACCTCTTCATTTCAGTGCCTTGACTGTGGCTGTAGCTATACCCAGCAACAGAAGCGAACAAGCACTTTGTAGTGACTGTGAAACTCTGTTACTACAAGGCAAATATTAGCTTCAAAAAGAAAAGTGTTGTACTTGAAAAAGGTTCACTAACTCATTACTCCTCACGAGGAAGCTTTATCCTGCTTTCAGCATGTACGCTTCAACCCCACACCCCAGGAAGCTCTCCTTTTTTGAGATTAAAAGTATTTTATTCCTTTTGTTTCTTACACTTTCCACTAATTGAAGTAATATCGGTACCAAATCATTAGACATTCTTTTCAAGTGGATTTTAATCAAAATCCCTGGGCCCAGAATTAAGGTTTTTTGATTTCAAGATTCACTTTGCAATCATTTCTGTGGGTGTACTCCATTATCATTCCACATCAGCTATGCATACATTACTTCCCCTTGGATCAGGTGCCAATTTTTTTCTTCTGTAGATATTTTTAGTCAGTAAATCTGATCCTGTTGTTGTTTTTACTAATTTTTGCATCAAAACAAGTCCACTTCCGTCGGTTCTGCCCTAGCATGGTATGGAAATTTCAGAGGGAAATAACACATTTATTTTGTATTAAAAAATGAGCCCAGGAATTTTTTAATTAATCCTGGTTTACTTAGGTGCAATACAAGAACTGGAACTACTGGCTTTGCTCTTCGAGTGCTTTTGCATATTTTAATATCCAAACAAAATTACTATAAAATTCTAGCAAATTACACTTTCTCTCACAGCTCTGGGATAGAAGAAATCAGACTGATTACTCCTACTTGTGTCCAAGTGCTCCATGAGTTGTTGAAGTGGATTGTGCTTTTGCAAACCCACTTACAAAATCTCGGAGGTTTCAAAATAAGGCAAAGGAAATGCACTTTTCCCCTTGTGCAGTTTGCAACTTAGTAGCATTTCATACTGTGGTGCAATTCCTGACAAAAGAGTGTAGTCAACATGTATTTTTGCACTGAAATCAGGAATCAAGATTGGTCTTTAAAAACTCAGCAAAGTGACCAGACAACCACAGTTTCCTTGAGCATCCTCCCTTCTGTGCTGCTTTATATGGCCTCTCTGCCCTGAGCTGCAGCTGGAGACAAACAAGACATCAGCACTGAGAACATTCCTTTGCAGTGATTTTTAAATGTCACTTCGTTGATTTTATTCTGCTGCTGCTGCTGCTATTTTCTAACCCCCCTCTGTAGGGTAGCTGATGTACAAAACATCAAGTCCCACTGTGCATCCCAGGCAATTTATATATAGTCTGGAAGAGAGAATGTTGTAACCCTACCACATGAGTATTGGCCAGAGTATGCTCATGTGCACCCACGGTGTTTATCTCATGCCAGGCTGATCCTGTGTGTTTGCAGGCAGATGATGGCCCTGGAGCTCAGCCTGGAATAGATGGACTTGGCTGGGTGCTGGATATTGAACTGGCTCTGAGATGCTCTGTTAAAACTCCTTTAGCTCAACAAGTGCATGTCAGGAGGTCCCCTCTCTCTGCCATGTGGCATCGAGGATGGGAGCAGAGGCTTCATACCTGCCCTTTCCTGCTCTGATCTCATCCCAGTGCTCTAGAGACTTCCCCTTCCTATATCCACTTGGGACCTTTGTTGTGTTGACACACAACATCTGCTTCCCAAAAACGGAACTGTGTTCCATACACACTTCCATACACACAATGCTTGTCCCTCATGCTGCCCCCATATGGGATACTCTCCTGGTTTTCATGGCATTTAAATGTTCCATGATACTCCTGGAATAGCTCTGGCACAACCATGGAAATCAGCTTCTATTGTGTCTTCAGGAAAAATAGAAATACCTTCTTTATTCTGTGACTGAAGTTACACCTGTGCAGTAATGGAGAAAGTGACCAAGCCAGCAGATTTTTTCTGTCTAGACAAGATCCAGTTGTATAAGGGACCAACATCTCCTAACTGGGGAGCAGGACTTACAAACCCAATGTAGTCTGGGGTGATTTTCTTTCCTTGCCGCATTGCCCAGAACGAAAGACAAGGGAAATTCTTCTGGTTTTGTTAGATCAGCACATTTAGTTTTGCTGAGGTTTTTTTTCTTTTTTTTTTTTTTTAGGCTAGTTTCCTCTAGGAGATACTGAGCTGTCTTGATAAAACTCTGTCTTAAATTGTGTTCTACAATTATATATGCCCTTGTCTGCTTCAAGGCATGAGCCAGACATGTACCTGCTGTTTTGGGTGGAATCCAGGAGAAATCTGACTGAACACAGAAGTGTCTAAGTTCTATACCACTGAGCTGACTGCATGAAGTGACAAAAGATGATGATTCTGACTGAAATGTCTCACCTCTCTCTGATCTGTAAGACTGCTTAGTTAGGAATAAGGATGTATTGAGTCCTCTGCAGTGGTATTTTGGTTGTGGTGACTCAAACAGGACCCTTCTGTCCTCATGAAATGTCACAGGATAAGAATTCACTGCAAGTTTTCAAGCCTTTCCCTTCTTCCTACAACCCGTATATCCAGGAGAGAATTGCGTTGCTCATCCATTTCTTGCTTCACAACTCAGCTGTACTCCACCACTTTGCAGGAAAGAGGGAGAGCTGTAAGGGTGAGAGGGAACACAGCCTGTCTCTAAGTATTCCTTCCCGTTGCTGAAGTGAAAAACCTCAGATTTTGAAAGGACAGTGACTAGAAGAAAACAAAGAGTAGAGGAAAACAAAGAGTAGAGGAAAACAAAGAACGAGGGCAGCCTTCATAATGGAGGGCATAAGACCAGTATTGAGTATATCATGGTGAGATGATAGTTCCAAAGCTTCTGCCAGCTTTGGAATCATTTGTTTCTTTCCTTATACTGAAAATCACAACCCTGGCATGGTAGAGGAAACACCCTGTATCTCTTCAGCTCTTCTTTGCAGGAAATACATTCCTCATTTTGCTACAACCATGAACTGTCTTTTTTCCACTTTGGGTGGATAAAAGACTGACTGGTTGTCTTCCTGGAAGGACGAAAGGTTATGTGGGGATGCATGAGAACCATCAAAGGCATTTTTTACTCTGAATTGCCCTACCAGAGCCTTTTCTGCTGTTTTGCTCATCTCAGCCCAGCTGAGTAAAGGTGAAGGTAGCAAGGGTCTCATGCCATTCACTCAATGCCTACAGTGTTTTTCTTCTGCTTAGGCAGCTGTGGAAGGGAATGTATAGTTTTTACACAAGGGAAAATAGATTATACTTCAAGAGATCCTGAAAAGTAAGGAAACAAATGTCCTGGTTTTGCAGCAGAGCATTCTGTCTTAACTAACTGGAAAAAAAAAAAGTCTAAGTTTTAGGTTCTTGTTAAAATGCTTATATTTATTACAAAAATCTACTTAGCAGTAAAGCATTCCTAACGACTCTAGGCATCTCCCCTGTGGTATTTTTGCTGTTTACAAAGCAGGATTACTTTCCATGGTGTTGGCTGTCTTCCCATCCTTTTAGGTAAACTGTTTCTCGAGCTGGGCTGCTCTTCTGCAGGGAAATGACCTGCAAGGTGTGCTTACCTGCATGGTGATTTGCTGAAAGGAATTTTTTCAATCCCTGGGCATAATACTGCTTTTGTTATTCTTCCAGCTGTGTTTTCTTTTTTGTGTTGCTAAAAAGAGTGACAGGATTTCTAAGAAGTTACTGCAGAACTGGTAAACCCTGGATATGCGCAATCAAAACAATTCTGTGTTATCTGTAGAGTTCAGCAGGCTGAGAAATAAAGACAGCAAACATACTAAAGTATTCTCCTAAACATAGTAGAGTCTCTAAGTACTGTACACTGTTTAAAATCCACAGAGCAGCAAGGCAGGCATGAGATGAAGAACTGAAGATGAGGGAGGAGCTGTGCATTGGTAGGAACATATATCCCACCTCCAAAACACAGCCACGAGTTAAAGGCAGAGTGCATCTTGAGCTAAGACCTAAAACATAAAATCTCTTCCTTAACTGCTACCCTGGTATGCACATTAAAAACACTCTGCTGGGAAGCTGCAGTCTGTAAATAGAACAGGTTCCTGATGGATTTCCATTCCCTGCTCCATTTTGGGAAACCTCTGCCTTCAGGACTCAGTGATCAATTCCTGTGCTACCTCTGGATTTCTGCTGTGTTTGGTCACTACATGGAGACATACACCTGAATAACAGGTCCTGCTTGGAGCAGGTTCTATGGATTTCTGCATCACGCTGGGCTGCCCATTCATTGCTTCTTTGAATCTCTGATAAGAATTCATTGAAAGCCTGAATGCAGTTGTTGAGGCTTCAGAATTTCCTACTTGTATTGGTACTTCATTGAGAAATACACACTATACATATGAAAAATTCTCCTTTCAAAGAAGGGTTTCTTTTCTAAGTGCCCTTAACTTTTTGTGTGTTGTTGGCTTGGCTTTATGCTCCTTTGCCACAAAACTATAACTACTACAGATGCCACTTGCTCTGTCACCTACAAGATCAGTGCCGATGTGGTTAATTTTCATGCCTGTGTAGCTATAATATTAATTCTGTTGGTAAAGATATTCAGATATGTAATTTTTGATTCAGAAGGGATTGCTCTGACACTTACGCATGTGCTCTGATGTTAAAAAGTGTCCGTGACTAGAAATGCCTTAGCTGAGTCTTCCTTTACTGAAGACAAAATGGATGAACATGTTTGCTTACTGTCAGCTACTTTTAATATTTAGATTTTTAATGTTCTAGGTGGACTACTCAGGTTTAGATGCTGTTGGAACTAAAGTAAGTATGAATACCAATTAACTAATCAAAAATCCCTGTTTTATTCACAAAATCATCTTCTTGAGCTGTCTGAGCAGTGAACACTTGCTTTCTTCCTGGGTAGATGTCTTTCACTTTATAGCAGTAAAATAATTAGGAAAATGTTATTAAAGAAACAGGCAAAAAGCTGCCTAATTTGCTTCATCCACTTTATAATCTAATGGTTTAGGGAGTTAAGCATATTCAGATCTAAGGCAATGCAGTTTATGTCAGTCTTATGTAGGCTGGTTTCCAAGAAAGAGAATTCATTTACATGTTCTTCTCTAAAGTGCATGAAACTGGGAACAAAGACAGCTCAGGACTTCCCAATAAGATAGGTAAAACTGAATTTTGCCATTCTAAAGGTGAGAGCCTTGGTCTAGAGTGCTCCAAGCTCCGTGAGCTCAGGAAAGAGCAGTGGACAGCAATGTCTGTGGTGGGTACCTGTTGCTTTTCCTGTTGCTCTGCTGAGCTTTAGCCATGAGAGCAGCAGCAGGAGCAGCCCTGAGGCTTTGCCAGAGCTCAGGGCAGCCAAAGCAACAGTGGTGCTATGGATAGTCTGCTGCTGCCTTTCTTCAGCCTTAGGAAACAGTGTAGTGCCTTTCTGGAAAGCAGCCCTCTAAAGAAGTTTTCTTGCATTGCATCTGAATTTATTTGCTAAAAAATGCACATGGCAGTGATGGGTAATGCAGCTGATCAGCAGCTTTCAGTTAAGTGCTAATGCCACCTGATACAAGAAAAGGAACCTGTCTCTTCTTCAGTGCCTTAACCCTACCTCTACAGCAGTGTAAAATATAAAAATTGTATTTTCTGGTCTTCTTTCCCCTGCAGAGAAATAATTCTTACTGATACAGGGCTTTGGGCTTTGACATCTAGAATGTCTGAGTATGTTTTGGGATGTTTTGGGAAACGGGTATGTTTTGGCAAAGGAGGAAACTATTTGGGTTCTGGTGGTATAAAAATGTGACTGAAAATTAAATTGTCTTAGTTTGGTCTATTAAGGTTGGATTTGTAACTGTCACCCTTCCTGTAAAACTCAATTTATTAAGATTTTTAATACTGATTTGATATTTCAAGTATCCACTTGAAATTGTATTGTAGTAATTAAATGTAGTGCAGCTTTAATACATCCAGAATATCTTCAAAGGACAGTGAATATTACTCACATCTCAATCCATTTAACAATAAGGGGAACCCACTATATAATTACAGTAACTGGAGAAAGTAATGGGTGAGTTTTTGAGCCTACTGTACCACAAAGAAAGGTTAAAAATGTCAAGCACCTGACATTTGACCAGATCTTTAGTTGACATAAATTACATAATTACTTTTTTCCCAGCGTCATATCTTTGTTAATTGTGTAAATGCACAATAGAATGAAGGTGTCAGTTCCCCTGGGATCTTACATTGCCAGTTACTATAATTTTATAGCTGCTTCTTTCTCCTAAAGAAGTTTGTAAAATGGATTTGAGTATCAGTAGCATTATCTACTTCTCTTTTGAAAGTAGTTTCAAAATAGTTAAGGCTACATTATGTTTCAGGAAGGCGATTTTAACTATTTCTGATATTCAATTATAATTACACAGTATTACACACCTTGTTCTATACAATGTGGCCATCTTAACACTTTACTTTTTGTTATTTTAATATGCAGCTGAATTCTTGTTTACTCTAATTCTGATTTCAGATATGTTTTGTCCTAAGAATGAAGATCTGACCTAAAAGGTTTTGACACCTAAAAAGTGTTTGACACCACTTGTTATACGGGATACTAATCTATGCTTCAACATGAGGCTGACTCTGAAACTAAAAGAATCTTTTAAAATAAAGTTCAGAAGTGTATAAACTACTTTAAAATAAAAATAAAAACTCTTGATTTTTCTTTTCCTTAAAAGCCCATCACTTCAATTATCCAATTGTGATATTTCCAGTGGCCACCCTTCATACTGTCACCCAACAAGAGGAGCTGGAAGGTGACACAAATTTTAGGATCCCTAGTGGTACAAACAGGAATGGTATTTAACAAATTTAAAACCCAGTTCCTAATGTAAGCATCCACAGTACTGAATGGTTCATATGAAAAATGGACTATAAATAGTAATTGCATTTCTTATCAGATGTACTAAAGCTCCCTTACTAATGCTATAAATGCTTCATAATACATGCAGCTAACCCTAGACAGAAAGGTGATTGTGTGTGGTAATTTATAAGCAATTTATTTTGAAAGTTAAATCACTGAGAAATAACTAAAAGCTAGAATTAAGCTTTAAAGGTGATTTTAATTCTGCCTTCTTACATATGGAAATTGGCATTGATGTCAAGGGGCTGCAGTTTCGTTCATAGCATTTATTTATCCAACACTTCTCTGCAGCACAGAAATAATTTCTCATATAGGCTAAGGAAATGTAATTTGTACAGAGTTAATCAGAACCATAGTTCAGCCCATCATATAAGATAGTGGAAGACAAGTGAGCCTATGGAAATCCAGAGAAGCAAAAGAAAATTTTAAAAATGTATTGCAAAATAATTAAGAGAATATAAAAATATGGTTGGTTACTTTCAACTAAACTTCTAAAGAATTTTCAGAAGACCATCAAAAGGCAATTATGAAAGGCAAAATTAATTCCAGATTTCCATTCCTCTTTGCAAAAAAGCAGCAGAGCCCTTGAAAAGTTAGAAAAAAATTGTATAGTAAAAATGCTTGTTCTTTCTCAAACTTGGCTCTGAAAAGAACTCGTGCCATTTTTCCTTAAAATTTACTAGCAGATATACCATGAGAAGTGAGAGTGCTGCCTTAGCAATTATCCATAAAGACACAAGGGAGATTTACCAGGGAGGACACTGATATATCGTAGGAAGTGCAGTGATAGAATTGCAGAATGGTTTGGGTTGGAAGGGACCTTAAAGATCATCCAGTTCCAACACCCTGCCATGGGCAGGGACACCTCCCACTGGACCAGGTGCTCAGAGCCCCGTCCAGCCTGGCCTTGTGTAGGCTCTGAGTTCCTCTAAGAACCCCAGCCCCGTGTCCCAGTAGGCATTCATCCAGCTATGGAAGACAGGTGAATCCCAAATCATGCAGAAGCTAATCTTGCTCATCAACTTGTTAATCCAAAATACAGATATCTTATCAACATATTGCCAATTTAATTTTCCAGATGGAATATTGAAAAGTGTGAACTAGAATTTCCGTTAAATCACATCCATAATTATTTACAGTCATCCTAGTGTTCAATTCATATGATATTAAAACCAGATAAAGTTAAAAGGCTTATCTGTAATTATACAACTGGAAGATCAGAACCAAGTGCTGCATTTCACCATAGATAATATGCCTCTGTACCAATGTAATATATGCACACAGAGATAATTTAAATCCATTAATTCAAATTTTATGATCTTGTCCTATGAATACCTGTGTTATTCAACAGTTATGATGTCAACGTTATATAGATGCAAAATGCATCTTTTAAAATCGTTGTTTCTTTAATTTTAAAATCCAATTTGAAACCACAGGCCACTAGTTATTATAAAACCATGCATTAAAATATTTCATTTAAAACACATGTAAATAAAAGTCTTTAGAATATTTAAGGGCTGAAATTGTAAAGAATTTTTTCTTGTTACATGACTTAGTGTTTTATTTACTAACAGAAACACTTCATATTTCTGCTGAGAAAAGAAAGAAAAAGTCAAATATCCTATCAGCTATGCACCTGTGTACCGTCTACAAAGAGGCAGATACAAGCTTACAAAATTCTCTGATTATTTTCTAAGATAAGTTACTATCATTGAAATATATTAAAAAAGGGCTCAGTTCTGCTCATTCAATCGTGTTCTGTCTTGAATTATATTAGTAAATATAAATTGCATTAGAAAAACCACTGCTTTATGGCTTTGTTTAATTAAAACACTGGGAGAGGATAACTTCATACCAGATAAAAGAATTGCTGAGATGCCTTTTTACACTTTGACAAACCCAGATGAAATTTAGTATTTCAGAAATGATCTGTGATATAATTGGAATAATTC
Organism: Daphoenositta chrysoptera; assembly: GCA_013397915.1. NCBI lineage: Eukaryota > Metazoa > Chordata > Aves > Passeriformes > Daphoenositta > Daphoenositta chrysoptera. The sequence continues at coordinate 72,344 of VZRO01006961.1, forward strand.
TGAGACTCTGCTATTAATGAATATTAAATTAAAACCTTAAGGCTCAACTTAACTGACATAATCTCTCCCTGCAAAGTCGTAATATGAAGCCTGCATATCACCGAGAGTATTTTCTGTAAAAATATGAAGTAAGGATTGGATAATATAAAAATAGCAACTAGTCCATCAAGGAGGAGAACAGTTTATAAAAAGTCTTCCCTCATAAATTCTTTTGCTAGCTGTAGCAGCTATGAGAAATGAAGAGCTCCTGTGAAATGCCCAAGGCCACACTTTGGTTCAGAGCTAAGAGCTACATCACCTTTAATGGGAGATACACTTTTTCTTGATGGAGGTGAGACCTGAGAGCGAGGTTTTTGTTGCAGAGCACAAAGGAGTGGTATTGTTTCCTTACGTGAACTCATAATTGACAAAAGAGCTCTAAATTGAGGAGGAAGCACAGAGAACAGCCAGCAAACTGCTATGGAACCGCAGCTGGAATGGATCGTGGTGTCCTACCTTGTACACGATGATGGGGATATCAATGACAATATAGATAAGGTCTCCCAGTGCCAGGCTGGCTATCAGTGCGTTCGGGCCGTTCCTCATACACTTGTTCTGGTAAATGATCCTCAGCAGAGTGGCATTCCCAACCATCCCAACGATGAAAATAGCACAGGATACCACGGTGTTAATGTATTTAAAAGTTTCGGCAATCTTAGTCTGCTGGGAGCATTTGACAGTTTGGTTGGACACCGGGGGCTGGATGGTGGTGAGGAGAATGCTGGATTCCATCCCTGAGAAGGTGGAAAGGGGGTTTCCCGAGTCGCTCCGATTGGAAACGTCTCTGTCAGAGCTGTCACCGAGGACAAATCCCGGGACCAGAAGCAGCAAGGAAACTCTGAAACACAAGGCTTCCATCCTGAAGTCCCCAACGAGCAAATTCAGTGAGACAAGGGTTTGGGTTTTTTCTTCAGTATTTCACTGAGAAACTTCTGACTTCTTCACCTGCAGAGAGAAACTGTAAGCAAAAAAAGAAAAGAAAAAAGAAGCACATAATCACTACAACAGGTAGTCTAACACATCCCGTTTCTCATTTAGGGAGGGTATCTGAATGTCCAGCCTCTGCAGCACATATGTATAAACACCTGTTTATACTCACTGTGCTGCTCTGAAATCTAGATTATCCCCATTACCTGTCTGACAAGAAGCAAACACAAAAAATTCCGTAAAGTAAGTGATAGCTTATGCAAATAAGATCCCACAAAACCCTGTTAGCTTGAGACAGAATTTGTATAGGGATGGAAAAAATAAAGTGGATACAATTCTGTTTTAAAATATAGTCTTGCAGGAAAAGCCGACCTGCCTTGGAGACTGCTGAATGGCATTTCAGCTAAAATAAGAAGCTATTCATTTTTCTTTGAAAAGAAAGGTAACAGCACTGCATTAAAAACTACAGGTAGTAAATTCATCAATTTTCTGAATATTTTTAGTTTATTGCAACAATTAGTGTTTATATTATTTTTCTCTGACTTACTACCTGGATTTCAAATGAACACTGAAAAGACATGTATTTCAAATCAAAATCTGGACCAGATCCAAAATCCCTAAATATTAGGAGGAAGAGTTTATAGTCCTAGGATAGACCTCTGGCCAGGAAAAAACCTTCAAACGTGATTTGGTCCTGAATGTAATTGCAACTCCTGTTCAGTACTTAGCCACAGTGAACTTAATAATGAAAAATTAAGCTCTTTGAAAGATAAAGAATAGTTGGTTTAGTATTCTAAGCAACAACTCATGATATTTCCAGCTAGGGAAGAAAGCATCATAGAATCCTGCCCCAGTAAGCGGGACTGCCTGTGTGTAACAGCTGCCACAGGGGTTGTAGATACTAAACCTCCAGTGAAACCTGGGATGACACTTAAGTCCATTTTCTTGAAGCCTTGCTTTAATTTAAAATTTAATTTTTTTTACATGTCTTATATCTGCAAAACAAGACAAAGTGCTGCAGTGTTGACAAAATAAGAGTAGAAAATAAAGTATTTATAACTTTCTGATTTCCAGGGACTCGCCCAAAGTATTTGGGAGGATCCTTTTAAATAAATGAATCCTAATTTCATTCCCTATGGGGCTATTAAGTCAGAGTTTATAGCAAGACGTTTACCAGAGAAGGAGGGAGAAAATTTACTGATAGTGCTTCTGGAGCAGGCACAGTACAAATATTTACTACTATTGCAGGCTTCTGTTGTGTGTGGTCTGTGGAAGTGTGTGTGTACCTCTAAACAGCACCAGAAGCGATGCTAACCGGAGTATTCCTGTCTGGCATGCAGAGTGCTGCCCCTCACAGACCACGGAGCCACCTTCCAATCCTTGTATTGCTGTATTTGAGATCAGGAACTGACCAACTGGGAGTTCCTGTAGGCTTTATTTCGAAGTTTAACGTACTAAATAGTAAACCCTTCTTTATTTAATTAAGTTAAATGCTGGTTATGATGGTATCTCAGGGCACTTAGCAGCAGCATGGTGCAAGTGTGTTCGCTGTAGGTTTCTAAATCATACCAGAAACAACAGAGATGTTTGACTGTAATCCTTTTCAGGCAAGGATTAATACTTGTATTTTTTTCTATGACTACAGTTCCTCAATTTACAAACGAGAAAAGTGTATCATTCTTAAATGGCTTTCCCAAGTAAATGTGATAGAGCTATGAACAGAACCCACAACTCTAAGTTTTAGTGGTTAGGTTAGTTTCCTCCTTGCTTTGTGCCCTTTTGTGTGAAAATTTGTTGTATGTATCATATAAACATGGTGGTAGCATGGCAGTCAGGCCGCCAGCATGCAAAGCTAGGAACAAAATTGCCAATTACCATCTCTTCCCTCTCCCGGAAGAAACTTCCCCCTAAAAAGCAAAACCAGAAAGTTTTTAATAAACTAACTTCTAAGGGTACTTTTTAATAGATTCCTGACAGCCCTTCATTCCTCTGTGCATATTTTCGAAGTATTTATCCTGTTACAGAATACAACATGCAACCTGCCTCGTAAGAGTAACACACTGGCATCCCTGATAACTTTCTGTGATAAGGTAATCTAGGATTGTCCTTCTTCACCTGGAGGGTGTGAGGGTGCTCTCTTAATCTGGGAGCCACCCGCCTGTGCTGTGCCTGTGCTCCTGCAGTGCTGCAGAAGCAGCCGCGGATGCAGGGAACTCAATTCCTGACTTGCCTGGAGTATCAAGCCAGAAAAATTCCCATGCCGAGGTTCGCAAGAAGAGACCGTACTAGTGGAAATGAAATTGTTCCGAGTATTAAAGACGAGCTACAACGTTAACAGTGCTTGATCAGTGTAAGGCGGCTGAGACGTGAACAGGAGCAAAGGAAGCGGAGCAGGACAGGAAGGCACTGAAGGGAAGGGGATTCTCTGGGCTGCTCCCAGCGAGCGCTGCCGGGGAAGCCGCCTGCTGCTCCTTCTCCGAGGCGAGAGGAAACACGCTCCTTGCACCACCAGCAAAGGATCAATTCCAGCATGCATTGGCAAACCAGTGCTGCCTGCCCTGCAGCCTCTATAGAGAGCCTTTGGCAAAATCCATACATTGTAAACTTTATGGAATAACAGTTCCCCCAAGCTGCCTTGTGCCCGTCTCTCGTTCTCTCTCCCTTTCTCTCTCACACCCGCACACAGAGGTGCACCACCGGCACCGAATCCCTCTCCGGGGCGTTTCCAGCGGCGCGGGAGGTGCCCGCGGCTCGGGCCGGGCTGTTGCCGGGCTGGGATCGGGACGGGGCTTCCGCAGCATCCCGCGCACTTCCCCCGCCGCGCCTCCCCGCCCGGCTCACCCTCATGCTGGGGCTGCTGCCGCCGCCGCCGCCGCCTCGGAGAATTTCCTCTGAGTGGCTTTTCCTGGGATAGTCTTACCAGATCCTCCCGCCTGCGTCTGACTGGGTGGAATTGAAAATCTCCACCTCCGCTAAATCAGTGAACGAAAGAGACAGACTGAAGAAGTCGGAGCGTCCCCTCTTCTCTGCCCCCTCCCCCAATTAAAACAAACCTCCAGCCCGAACTGAGCCCCTGCCAATGTTAAACACAAAGGCTGCCTCCCGGGCACAGGGGAGCACGGAGCTCTTTAACTCTTTCCTCGCCGAAACCGAGCACGGCTGCTTTGCCGGACTCATCCTAAACCCCAGCCTCGGGAACCCACTGCTGTAGCTGCCTGCTGATGGCACGCAGGATTCTCGGGAAGGGTTTGTATCTGATCCCACCAGACGGCAGAGGAGCCATGAGCAAAACGGGGAAATCTGATCAAATAAACCGCTTTTGCTTTGCATTTGCCCCGCGGTTGGCCAGGATCAGAGTCTCTGAGACAATCAGTAAAACTGTGCGTGAGAGTTTCAAAAATGCTGGATCGCTAAACAGAAACTGCTCCTGAGTGATAATTTCTTTGATCCATCCAGGACACACCTTGCTAATACATCTTAGTTGCATTTACAAGGATAATAAGACTGTGGCATTTTCTGTCATTCCTATGCTTTCTTTTACTGTTCTTCTGCCAAGACAGAGGTGCAAAAAAATTTGTGCAGAAAAAGTGGAAAGTTCACTTATACCTAATGGTATTTTCTCATATTGAGAAAAAATGTCAGTATATCAGAGGGAGCAGCTTGTACTGGAAAGAGTTTCAAAATCCCTTTGTGCTAGCAAGTTTATGAAATTTTGAGTCATTTGTTGAATCATTTCAGGTTTCTCACTTCCTGGCAGGTTTCCATCTGGTTGTACCACAGAAATTATTTTCTAAACATATATGGGCTTCTTCTGAATAAAAAAGGGCAATCTTCCTGAATAAGACGTAAAAATATGTCACCCTGAAACTGCAAATGCAGACTGAAAAGAACAATAGAAAATATTATGCTAGAGGCCTGCAGAATTAAAATATCTGGCACTGAATCATGTAGGAAATTTTCTTGAACTTGATCAGTTTTGCATAGTTAAAAGTATGCTTTCGTAGTATGTTTGTAATCATCTGATAAATCTTGAACAGGAAAAACCAGCATCTGGATCAACAGGATTAGCAGTACTTTATTGCTTCTAGAAAGTCATCTCAGTTAAATGAAGTGTCAAAACACAGCATCTTTGAAGGAACATACATGTTCAGGCTGAGAATCAAAGGGAGCCTACTATTTGCAAATCAGGTAGAAATTTAATTCAAAATCTCAGGTTGCCGTGAAGTTGAATAAATGCTGATAAGCCACTAAATTATCCATATACTACTAAAAAATTCTTTACAGTTTGTTCATAGATGCTTAGTATTAATGATTTGTTTTGTCAAGAATCATCTGCATGGTAACTTGTTGGAAAAACTGTTGAAGAGTTGGAAAGGCTGTCATTAAAGACCATGTGCACTTTATGGAGTGCTTTATAGAATGCAATTCTCAAATCTCTTATGTGTTCTATAAACATTGGTGAGACCCAATTCCTTTCCTGGGACCATTTGACCTTTATGTCTAAACAACTAGATTTGTAACAAAAAAAACCCCAAAAAAACAAAAAACAAAACCCAAAAAAACCCCAAAACAAAACAAAGCCAAAAAGTATATTTCTGATCTCATTCAAACACACATTTGTTCTTCAGATTCATAATACCATGATTTCATGCGTAACTATATTTACTATTACACAAAATAAATGTAATGAAATTATCAAATTTACTATACTGTTAAAGATCTATTTCTAGACAGCCTTTATTACCATTGTGAGTGCTTCTTTTATTGCCAACCCACATAAGTAGTATTAGCTATTAGAAATTACTCATCCGCGTTCTTTGTTATTTTTACTGTTGCTGATTTTTAAAATGGACCTTCGTTTTGTCTTTAACCTTCTAGATGTCTAAAGCTCAGTTGATATCGTGTCTTAAACTAAGATAAATTCAAAAATTATATTTAATTGTTCCTGCTTTTATGGTGTTCAGGAAAGTAACATGGAAAAGGAAGTTTTCATATATGAATACTGCAAAAACTGCAGTTGCAAATGCAGCTGACCTCAGCTACTGAGAAAAGTGATAAAATGCAGTTCTTTACACCAAGATGTTTTCAGCTGTTAGAGACACTTTCACCATTCATTGTAGGACTGCTGTCCTGTGCTTGGAAGAGTTCTTGACTGAGGACTCTGTGTACCAGTTTCAGCACAGTGAAAGTGTTTCCTCTGACCTCTTCTGTTTTGTGTCTTCAACAAACCACTTATCTTGCCTTGCATAACTCCAGAGATTCAGAGTAAGGGCAACATATCAATCTCATTAGAAAAAAAAACAATTGGATTTGCAACTGGAGTCAAGAAGACTATCAGCATTTTGTAAAGCTATTAATTTCCATTAAGCCTTCAGGTATTAGAAAGGAATACTTTCATTTTATTGGATTGAAATGGATGTTGAGCAAATGTATTACCTCTTAAGCCACTTACCTCCTCAGATTTGGTATGAAATAGGAACGTGTATTCATCAGGTCATGGAATCCTAAATTGCATTGCTGAGATACAAAAGACCAAAATCAAAACCAGACATTGTCCATAACTGGCATTTCCATAAGCAGTCAGTTGGTGTGCTTATAATCTGTAGCGTTTTCAGAAAATCTAAAGTTATTAATTACAAAGAGTGTAAATATCTAATTATTCTGCATTCTTTCACTAGATTTCTGATTCAGTTTTTATGAGAAACAATACAAACAATAGCAAACAGGAGCCACTTGGATAATTTGGAAAAATGCACCTAAATACTTTGGTTACAATACTGGATACTCGTTTCACTTTGAATTCAATATCTAGATCCAGTGAACAAGAACTCAGCAAATCCGAAACTTCTTATGGAAACATGCTAACTTCAAAAACACTTGTTGGGCAGGTTTCTCAACTTTTGCTACCCCAGTTCAGTCAGAAGTTGCACCTCATTGAACAAAAGGAAGAATCATCCAAGTCATAGAGATTATTTCTATCTTGTGTAGATTATCTGTTCTTCAACAAGAGATGCACCTACACAGCTGCTATAGAAGAATTCAGTTAAAAAGAGCACTCTTCAGAAAATGTAAATTCATAGAAACTCAGGGCTCATTAATTCCAGTGATCACTGAACCAGTTATTTGCCTCTGTTATGTGACATTTCTGTTTCCCAGCAGCTGCTTTATTTAAATTGTAATTCTACTAATGCCATATCTATAACTCTATTTGTGTGCTTAGCACAAATAAATCCTCTTTCTGGCAAGGCTATCTTGCTCCTCCCTCACTCCATCTCTTTTCCCCCTTTCTCTCTCTCTCTCTCATCTGTTTCCTTGATGTTAATAGAAAATTTTGGCAATTTACAATATGAATTTATAATTTAAAGCCAATTATAGTGAGAATACATTTGTATTAGTTTATTCTTAGAACTGGAAAGGTGTTTGTATTAGAACCACTGAAATATTCCTGCCCTTGGGCTATAGGAACCTGAAGCTGTGAAAGAATCAAAAGGGGTAAAGGATTGAATTTTAAAGGACAGAATTGACCATGGAGCCAAACAATTAATATAGGACCAACTGTAGGAGTTACTGCACCCCAAAGGGGAATATTAGTCAGGAACTGTGGATTGGGTGTATCTAAATTTGTAGAATCTTGATGGGAAAGTTTGAGTAAGAAGTGAGCTTCCTGGGCCTTTAGTGTGCAGATTGGAGAAATAATAGTATGTATTGTTTGTTAATTGCCTTCAATTGCTCAGCATTTCAGCTTCCTCCGGGGAGCACTTACCTACTGTGGTAAATGCAATAGACTAAGAACATTTCAGAAAAGGTTTATTGGCAAAGGTAATGTTATTGGTCTTCATTTCCATAGATGGAAGCCTTAATTTTTAAGCTCTGGATTTTATCAATCTACTTGGTGGGATGCAGTAAAGAAGAGAGAACCAGACTCTTCTCCCTGATGCTCAGTGACAGAAGAGGAGGCAAAGGACACAAGAAAGGTGTTCTTGAAACACAAGAAATTACAGTTGAGTATAGGAAAAAACACTTTCACTATGAGGATCATCAAAGAGTGACACAGGGTGCCCAGAGAGGTTGGAGAATTTCCATCCTTGAAGAAATTCAAACCCCAGCTGGATGCAGTCCTAAGTGACCTGCTTTAGGTGGCTGGGCTCTGAGCAGGGGCATGGGCCAGATGATTTCCAAGGGTTTCTTCCAATCTCAAAAGTCTGCAAAGCTGGGATTCTGTGATTCAGATGAAACTTCTATTATGGCAAGACTATTTTGACTTGAGCTCAGGAATTACGGTGCTCAAAATTCTTCGAGTTAAGCTGTTTGTATTGGGAACTGATGTGGTATTGAATTGACCGTGAACTACACACACACACACACAAAAGAGTGCTTGTAAGTTAATGTCCTGTGGCAAGTTGGATATTGTGCAAAAGGATAATGTGTGATATTTCTTGAAATATTTAGCAAAGAATGTATTTTTCTAATATCAGCTCAAGACAGAAATTATTTCTTTTCTTCTGAGGCCAAGACAGCAAAATGAGTGACTGTAGGGAGCATTTGGGGATCTTCAGCTGTTCTCATTCTTCATCTCCATTGTTTCAGGCTAGCCTGAAACTGGCTGTGAGCTGAGTGAGTTCAAGGAACCTGCTCCAAAAAGACCAGTCTTCAATGGTTACAGATAAAAATATTTCTACATAAACCCCAAAATATGCAATAAAGTGAAGAACAATAAAATAGCAGTATGTCACAGAAGATGCCTGCTACATAATCATGCAAGGAGGGAAATTATGCAGTGAGTGATTAAAAGCACACAAAAGAAAAAAAAAAAACAGAAGGAAGGAAAAATAGATATAAAGATAAATTAAAATTTTATTTAAAGAACTGTAAGAGGAAGAGAATATCTTAGACTAGAAAATCTTCCATAACTTGCAAAAGTGTCACTCTGCATTTGCAGATGGGAGCCTGTGCAGAACACAAGTTCTGTGATAGAGGAATGCTGTTCTGCTGCCAGATGCATCTTTTATTATCTTAAGCACTAATGAAATTATCTAGATAAGATAGTGAGATGTTAGAATGCCATTTTATCTTAATCTAAATAAGGTTAAAATTATTTCTATTGGCTACTCTGCAGTGAAGCTGTTTTTCATGGAAAACCCTGACTCATCTCATTTCTTTCTAATGTTTCTACATTATCTAATTTTTTGTTAGTGTAACTAAAGCTGAGTTGAAATAAGCTGCTTGTACATTTACTTTGATACAATAAAGTCCCGTTCTTATATTATTCAATATTAAATGGTTAGCATAATCTGTTTAACATATTATCTTACTGTAAGCCACACATATAGGCCTATTTACAGACTTATCATTAAGTGGTAGATTGATTACAAATTTCTGCATGTTTTTATAGATGTAACGAATTCTCTGCAACACAAATTTGTGATAAATGACCGAGGCCTCTGGAAAAAGTTTTGCCATTATTTTCTGCTATCTAGAAAATATTGTTTATTGGAAACCAAAGCACGCATTTAGGTAGCTAACACAGCATTAAGACAGTGTGAATAGAAAAATCTAGATATGTCATACTTGAGAGAGGAGGAGCTGATAGTTCTTTAGATTTTGGTGATAAACACTCTTAACCCTGTAAAAAGGGATCCTTCTGGTTTTATGTTCATGCATGGGAGTATTCTGTCTGTTTGTTTTAACAGTACAGCTGGCTCCATCTCAGGTTGAAAAAGGCAGGGTTAGGATATGATTGTGTTCCTGGCTATAGGATTGGTCTGATGTGCTGTCTCTTGTCATCATGGTCTTGCTGGGACCTGGATTTCCATTGCAATGACTTTTACCTTTTATGTGGAAGAAGTGTTTTTATGGTATTTGGCTGTGCTAATGCAGTTCAGTGATTCTAAGCTTTGGAATTGTCAAGAAATCTGAATTTTTCTTGAGGATTCAGAGCGTTGGGAGGCAATTAACCTTGGCTCCCTTCATTCCTCTTCCATCCCAGCTTCTTCATAGAGAACCTTATCTCTTTTGCTGTGTTCTGTCTAATGAGGACCCCTCCTATCTCCACATGTGCCTGGTAGTCCTCAGACACCAACAGCAGCCGTCTTCCTCTTCCTGGTCCTTGTCCCACGGTGGTTTCTGCAGCAGCTGGGAGTGTGCCCATTTCTTCATACACGGAACAGTAAATGGTTGAATTTTGCTGTTTTACCCTTAATCCCAGTCACTGTGCTGGGGCCTGGTGGGGTGAGGACAGACAGACAAGCAAAGTGGGAGGACTGTGGCATACCCCTTGGCTGCTGGCCATCTCTTGCTGCTCCCTGACAGAGGAAGGGTGTGCTGGGAGGAAAAGAGGGAATGATTTTATATGTCTTAGTCCAAGTATCCCAGACAAAGGATCCGACTCAGTTCTGCTATCTTTGGACAGAAATATTTCTTTCTCTGGTAACAGCACTTTTATACTGCTTTATAAAATAACTTGAAACAGCTGATTTCTATGTGTCACATGATGCTGAATGAACCTGTGTCTTCTCAAATAAAGGGAAATTGTGTAAAAATAAATTAATAATTCTGTTAAAATATGCCGGCATATAATCCTACATATGTATTGTTAATTTTATTTTTATTCTTGTCACAGTCAGTACTTATATATTGTTCAGAATATGAAATGAAAAGAGATATTGTTGCCAGTCTCCCTTTCCTGGCTGATATTCCACTACAGTTATAAGGACTTTCATTTTATGATATTGGATTTTTGTCAGAAATAACATACAGAAGCAAATATACAGTAAGTCCTTTGTATCAAGCTGTAACACAAGACTATTCTGTTTTTATAGATTAAAAAATAAAATTTGAGACTGATGCAATTCCTGGGCACAGAGGTAAAAAATGATAGTAGTTTTCTATGGTATTTCTTATGAATATAGCCAAAAGCAAACTATTCTCAGTAGTTAAATAAAATCATGTATTTTAGGTATCAAGCAACAGTAAGCTCAGGTTTTGTGTTTTTAACTACCAATTATCATAGTCAAAATTTTTCATCTCCTCTTAATTGATTTAACGTGCTATTCAATTGAACTATTTAGGAAGAAGGTTAAAATATACAGCCAATAAATGCATGCAAATAGAAGCCTATGTTCTCTTTGAACTAGCAAGTTTATAATTTGCATCATACTTTCTTGGGGAAGAACATCTGGAAAAACGCTTTCCACTTACTTTTGGATGTAAAACTCATATTTTCTAACCCATGAATAAATGGTATCTGCCCAAACTTAACTCGGTCAGATCTAAGATGGTGGGAATGTAATGTTCTTTTTTGCCCCATGAAAGCTCTGTAGTTATTTAGAATATTGAATTATGAATATAATAAACCCCAGGAATATTGTTGTGAAACAGGTGCTGAAAGCTTACATTTCAAGCTTGTGGTCATGTGTTATTTCCTGCAGATCCACTGAAGTCAAAGATATTTTCTGGGACTCTTACAGCACTGTTGGATCAGAACCTCAGCTGGCATAAGTGAGTGTAAATCTCTTGTTGGAAATGGAAATATGTTTATTTGTATTTTCAGGGAATGATCATAGATGGTGTAATTCTTTCTGATTCACATTAATGGACAGTGAAGGGAATCATGCTGTTGTGTGCATGTCTCTCAAAATATACATGAAACGGGACAGCTGCTGCAATTTTCTGCAAAAGCTGATCCTGCTTCTTAAGAATTTTGATTAATTAGAATATTTTTTTTAGTATTGTCTGACTTTTTAACGATTATTAATTCACTAGTGGCTATAATAATCTAGATAGGCAAGTTTTCAATAAGTGTTGAAAAAAGTTGAAAATCAAATTTGGATTCTGAAATAATCTGTAATTTGAAGCATTAGCCTGAGAATAAAAATATTTAAGGAAATATGCGTCCAAACAGGCTTTAAAGTGAAATAAAACTACTTTGTAATGACATTCTGAATGGGCCCTACAGCTTGAGTGAGGGCATTTTTTAATATAATTAAAAATAATGTATATGTGTGAAGTTATATTGATCACATAAAGTTTGTAAGCAAAGATAAAGTTATTTTTAAAATGTAAACAAATTATTTATTCAGCCATATGAAAATGAAATGAGTGGGCAAAACTGGATTCTTGTAAATAAAATAGTTTAGCTGTTTGGCATATAGTCATAGCGAAGTATCTGGATCAAAGCATCTGCAACTGCCTGTGGTTGATTCATAACATACAAGTAGCTATCTCCTTTTCTTTCTCTTTCCAGTAGTGATATTTAAATCTCACCTATACCATCACTTTTGAAGTGATGGCCAAGAACAACAGAATTATGAGCAATATTTATGAACAATATAGGGCAGAAATGCCTTTTGGATTTAGGTCTAAAATACCTTAACAGTCTAGCAAAATGCAAGAGCTTGACTTAGAACATTTACTTTAGACTGAACTTTATTTGGGTCAAGACCTGTGTGCTGACTCCTGGAAAAACAGGGAAAGCCATACCAAAAGCCTCAATATTATTTTCTGTGATTTTGTAATGCTTCCTTGGAATTTTGCAATATACTGAAATACTTGAGGGAGTTGCTGGTGAAAAACTCGTGCTGAGATATTATGGTCTCTGTAACCTTTTTTAATTCAGGTTGAAAAACAAATCTGTGAAAACTGTCCCTCCTCTGAGGAATGTTTGTTAGCTTTACTAACTGTACCTTTATTCCTAGATAAATGCCCTCAGATTAAAGAAATTTACCCACCTTTGCAGTTCTTTGAATACACATGCCTGTACATATATATCAGATACAGAACACTAGATCTCATTTATTGTCAAAATTCATATATGCAAAAAAGTCTTTCAAGTTATGCAGAAGTAGGAACAAAAAGTGTATGCTTTTTGCTGCTAGCATTTGGCGAGACTAAAGGGAAATGAAACAAACAGATGTCCTAGAAGCTGTCAAGACCTAATAAGTCTGGTATTAATAGACATGTCTGGGCCAAGCATTCTCTAGAGATGGTAACAATAATTGTTGCCTCCAGATAGTCAGTGCCTCATCTCTTCAGTTTTCTGAAGGGTTCATGTTTTCAATTGTTGGTTTTTTTTATTTTTTTTAATTAATCATTACTTATTATAATGCTGTCTGCAGATTTAAGTTCCCACCCCTAATGAGGTGTCTCAACATGAAACAAAGTTTAAAGGTTTTCTTGGTGGTAAGTAGAAACTGATAGTTAAATTCCTTCTGCCCTGAAGGGCTGGTATGATTTCCTATATTAAGAAATTCTAGTTTGAGCAGATGTGTTTGGCAATTTCTATCAGGGTCAGGCTATCTCCTTATATAAGTTTGTCCCATGATAGTGCCCTCTGCCTTCCTGGTGGTTCATCAATTGATGGTTCTGTCAACTATCATTGACAGAGCATCTCCCCAGCTCAGGAAGGTGGATCAATAACACTTTCACAGTCTCCTCTTCACTTAAGACCTTACACTTGGATCTGTAATGATAGTGACTAAACTTTTTTAGAATTTTATTTCTTCTGCTAGACTACAGCAATTTGTGGTCTCTTATTCAACCACTCTCAGACCACTTATGTGAAAACACATTGACTTAGTGGGGGAGTTCAGTTCCTTATCACAACTCTCCTTTATGAAAAGCATGTTCAGAACAGCTGTAAATGCAGATAAATAGAGTGTCACAGGGCATTATTGTGTTCTAATATTTTCCCTGGCTGAGCTTAGCACCACTTGCCTTGCTGAACAAGTGATGGCATGGCTCAGTCGCCATCTTAGGAAGGATCTTCTTCAAAGAAAGCAACTCTCTCTTGTGCTTTCTTATTCTTTCATTTGCTTGTGCATTCTTACGTTTATCATATTTTCCTTACTTCACTTGATTATGTCCCCAGTCGGGACCTACAGTATTCTACAGGCTAGACACTGTATTTTAAGATTGATACTGAGGCATGTGTCACTTTACCCTGTTTGCTGAGGCACTGCTGCAAAAGGTACCATTGCACTGAATTATTGTCTTCTTCTTAGAGGTCATGCACTTCTGAAAAAATGTTCTGTCACCGTATTCATTACAGATATTCCTTGGGATTTATTAACAGTATCTTCTTTAGTCACCTATTTCTAGAGCACTTTACTTATTGTTAAGGTTTTTATGCTTCATTGTTTCCAAAACGTAGTTCTTGATATTAACTTTGAGTAATGGAGGGCTGAGATAGATCCAAACCTCTAATGAAAACCACTGTTCTGTTTGGAAGGCAACACAAATAATGATATGCATTGCATTTATCTGAAGGGCTGGGGGTTCATTGCCATTTGCTTTATTTATGCATACATCATAAACCTCAGAGAAATATTCATGGACTGTGTTGATCCTGGAAAGCAGTCAAAAGACTGAATTGTCAGTTTAACCAGATCTTTCATTAAAAATATTTAATTCTCTCCTCCCTGTACTCACAAACATCCAAGGAAATAAAACTATCAGTGTTTTAAAAAAATACACTCTTTGTATGTAACATCGCTGTAGATGCATGTGAAATTCTCTGTTGCAGTCCTGTGGGTTTTTTAAAGAAATAAAGTTTTTTAGGGTTTTTTGATTTCAAAATAATTGAGTCACATGTTTTCAACCACTTAATGAAAACAAGCTGGTACTAAGCTTTTAAAATGGCTGGCACTAGGAAAAAAAAAACTCTTTGCACAGAAATGAGAACATTTCTGTGAGTCTGTGGTATTCTTTTGGGGTTTCAAAACCCCAGTTGGAGGAACCAATATACAAAATCTGCTCTCTGATTGCTTTGAAGTAAAATAGCTCCTCCCTCCCAGTTCAAAGCAGGCCACAAACAGGCATCGTCTAAATGTAGTTACCCAAATTTCAGGTGGTGCTACCCCATCCATTGCCTATCATCAATCAGAAGCTGAACAGTTCCCTCTCCCAAAGCTCTGTTATGGGAAGAGAGGTTATATGTATTTCTAATTCTCCTCATGCCAGCTCCACCTGATGATAATCCCTGCCTGCACTTAGGTGTTAAATCACCCCAGCTGAGTTGGTGTGAAACAAATAAAGAGCCTTGGCCAGGTCCTCTGTATGGAGAAGAAGAGTGGGTAGTGGGGAACAGGTAATGATGTATAAAAGAGATGGCAGTTTGTAGCTCTGGAGGTTGCCATAAAACTCAGGAAAATTTTCAATTATTTTTATGTCAAAACTGTGGAGTACTTCTTGGGGAGAGCTGATTAGTTAGTGGGTGCTGGCAGTTGCTTAAGCTTTATAGAGAGGAGGAAAAATTGAAACAGATTCATGTTTTAGTTAAGTGCTTTCAGCTTCCTGTTTTGCACAGTTTGACTTTTCCTATATTTTTATTTCTTATTAGCTTATGAGTTTTGTTCTGATTAGCCTGAATCAGTTGTACTTTGCTGATGACTACATGAGTGTGCTGATGGTTCTCACCGTGGCCACTTTTACATTGGGATCAATCGGTTGAAAAAGTGCTTCAGCTGTGGAAGACCAACTTCTAAATAGAGAGAGAAGCTTTAACTTTATTTTTTATTTCTTGTAATTTATATTTGTCATCTTATTATACCACTATGTTTATTTAGGCTTATATTTACTTAATTCCTTCAGTATGCCTTCTGAATAGATGCTGAAGTAGAACCACGGATTTATGCGTTATCAACATGCCCGATTTTCAGCTATTAAGTCAGTCTATAAAATACTGTATTTATGACTGTGGTATATGTGACTTTGGTGATAGGCAAGTTTCATTCAAAGTGTGTTTCTTGAAAGGAACGTAGTAGTTGCTCAGCCACAGTCTATGATTAGAAAGCTATCCAACAAATATGAAAAAAAATTACCCTAACTCCAAATCACACAGAGAGTTTATAAAAAAACTTCACAAGTTGCAGGTTTAATATTGCCTAGACTAAAACATCTAAATGATTTGAATAACTACTGGTGAGCAAAGAGATAATCTTTCACTCTTTGCATGTGTGTTTTACAAAGTAAAACCTGTTTTGAATCAGATTGGAAAGATTTTTCTCTTTCCACTAATCTGTGCCAGAAGCCAATTATAGAACACGTCCCAGTAATGGCAATAAATAATAGTTATAAGAGGAGAATGAATGCTACAATTTGTTGTTGCCAAATAAGACCCTTTAATAAGAAGCCTGGGTATTCTCTTTAAAGTGACATTTCAAAGGTTTTCTTCCTCATTTACAACTAAAGAATTGGTACACTTCCAGCATCTTGGTGCACTTGAAAGTTAACTAAAGCAAGCATTTTTTTTTATACTTCAACAGCTTCTTCCTTCTCGGAATAAAATATCTGAAGCATATAAGGAATGAAATCCTGACCACTTTGAAGTCACTTGGAAAATTCTTTTTGTCTCTCAGTGAAGCTAGAATTTCACCCCAAAGTGACTCAAATATTACGTTATTCTAAATTGCATTGTGGAGGAGGTTAGAGTGCAATTTTATAACATTTTCCTATTTCAGACTTTAAAATAAATTCCAACTGCCATCTTGCTTGAAGCCCTTGAGAGATTATTCTCTTCAGCTTCTCTACCTCGTGACAGAGGTCTGAGAACCAATATGGAATTTTGATGTTTTCATACTGAAAAACAGAAGGCCCCATAATTGTTCATGCTCCTCGGACTGTACACCAAGGATTTTATACAGAAAGACTGCTCGTGGGGGAATTAAGAATGTTTTCTGCAGCAAAAAGCCAGCAAGTCCAACAGTCATGATTCCTAGAGAGTCAGAATGCCTATTTCACTGACATCACATTAGAAGCTTTAGGGTTCCTTGCCACTGATCACAAACCTATTGCAGAGTAGGGATGGGGCACATTAAGAGTTTTTATTTGTGCCTTTCCCGTGCTGATTAATTTTCCCATTTATTTGCTACCTGTTCCTTTGTAATCATGGAAGTACTGTACTTGTTTTCTGATGACAATCACCCCCAGCATTCAAGATTTTGGGGGTGACACTATCTTTACAGACGTAACAAGCTCCGTGTTGGAAGGGCCACTTAGTGAAGTCACAGCTGTCAAAGTGATGACTTTAAAGACCTGCTGTCAGTAAGACTTAAAAATCTCAGCAGTTTTTATGGAGCTTTGATGTGTTTAGTTCTAAACCCCTTTCCCTTTTCTATGGCATAGAATATACTGTGGATACAGAACTGGTTGCCTTAGTCTAGAACAGATGTCAGTGTTACAAATGATATATTATTTTATTGCCAGGAAAGTAAATTTTAACACCTCTGAAAGTGCACAGGATAAAATACTGGGCAGAACACAAGTATAAGAAAAAAGATAGTAGACATCCCAAGAAAGAGGGTTAAAAGCTCAGGATGTGTCTTGCCAAGAAAAATTGTTTGTGTTTCCAGAGCTCCAAGAAGGATAGTATGTTTTTTACTATAAACCCAGTCCAAATTCCTTTCAATAGAGTAAGATCCTGTAGAGTGTATCCAGTAATATAGTCCATAAATAAGTATGGCTGGAGTAAGTGAAGCTGGTAAATAATAAATGATAGCTTGTAACTTATAGAGCAAGTTTTTATTTGAATGTTTATAGGGCATGGGAAATACGTAACCCCCATGGATATGAACAGGTTTTTATATCCCTGTACCTGGGTTATTGGCTCACAGCCATTATATATTTTCCTTTGCTTCCTGTCCCTTCCTTGTTATGAGGAAGGAAGCAGATGATGTCATTAAATTGCAAATGTATATTTCACATTATATATGTATAAGGATTATATCACTGCACACATCCCATGTGTGTGAAGTTTCTGTAACTGGATTAAGAATAAAAAAAGGGAAGTTTTCTATATGCACTAAAACCAGTATCTTATACAGTCAGTTTGCATCCATGGTGAAAAAATTTTTAGTGGTCTAGATTCATATTTCAGGTTGGTCCAGGATGTAGTGGCATTGTCCTAAATGAAGAGATAAGATTGTACCGTGTGACTTGTCAGAAAAATTGGTAAAGACCTCAAGTCACAGAACTCTGCCTTGCAGATCGCATTCATACCAGGACACCATCTTTTTGTACACTGGTGAATTTCATGGATTTCAACTAATTTGATTGCCTGATTTTGCAGGTATTTTCTCAATTCTCTCAACATTGACATGAATAGTCTTGCTGTAGATTTTCACAGAAATAAGAGAGAGAATTTTTACAAATGTCTTTCATTTTTGAGAAGCATCTGTTCTTCCAAGAAAGCCATAGAATTATCTTATGATTCTATGATGCGTCTCGAAAATGCATTGTCTACTTTTGAGATGAGCAAAACTGGTCTGGAAGCCTCAGGACACCAGGCTTTCTTGGAATTCTTCTGTAATTTATGTTCTGTCTTCGATGGAAATGCCCTTTAGACAATCTTTCCCACAGCATTTTGGTGCTGCGAGACTTGGCTTTGTCTAAAGAAGCTTCTTGAACATTCAAAAACGTGACTTACTGAATCTCAGACTGAGCTGATGTTGAGAGTCAGTGAAATTGGTTTAATTTATATGAACAGAAATACTTTTAAAATGTATTTTCTTGAGGAGAACACTTCTGAATCCAAAGCATAGGTCTTGTTCTACCTGTAAATTTGAGGGTTTCAGTAGTGTCCTGTTTATCTAATTTGTGTAGTTTGTGTTCTTGCATTTCTACAATTTTTGGATTTCTTAGCTGGTGCCAGATTCTCCACATAGAATCTTGCCTTCCTCTGAAGAATTCTTAGATTTTTTTTTTTTTTTTTCCTTTAAACCAGGACAGCCAGAAAGGACAAAAAAAAAAAAAGGCTAACAGTGTTTAGTCAAAATTTGAGTACAAACCATCAATATGAAACAAATCACAGACTTGCAGAATAGCTTGGGTTGGATGGAGCTTTAAAGATCAGTGCAGAAAATGAAGTGTTTAGATGCAGTGGCAGGTAGGAGCATTTCCCACAGATACAGGGAAGTTCTACAAAGCTCTGAAATCCTGTGTGTTCTGTTTGAGAATGCATGCTCCTGCTGTGCATATTAACATTTATTTGCTTGCCTCTGTACTTAAAGGTTATCTGTTCTCCTTCTGAGACGATATCTATGGTGATATATCTAATGTCCTGATTTGCATGATCAGGGAGTGTTTTCACAACATTTAAATGTTGGCAGTGATCACATAGAGGTGTCTGTACTCATCCCACCTAATTGATGCACCTAAGCTAGAAGGGCCATCTGTCTAGAATCTTTCCTAATCATCGGGGAGAGAGATCTTTCATCTACTGTAAAGGCAAACCCCAAATCCCTCCTAACATAGGCACCTACATGTGATGATTTAAATACCCTCCTTTCTGCCTTCAGCCATCTTTATTAGCATATTCCTACTTTGTATAAGGATTTATTTGTTCAGTGTCCAACTTGGTGTGAGAAGACTTTGCTAGGTGTGTCTACTAAGTCATAAAGAGTGATGATCCTAGCTCCAAAAGACCTGTAACCTTTAAGGAAAGGGGAAGAGATATACAAAATGATACAAACTTTATGTTACCTGCTTAGAGGTAGTGTCAGATTTAAAAGTGCCTCAATCTTGCCTTGGTTAGAGAGATGACTTTTGAAGTTTTTGTCACAGATGAAATTAGGCATGTGCAGCTGTTAATAAATTACATGCATAGATGGATGTTTGCCAGGCTTTAACTTAGGAGAGTATTTTTTGCATGGGTGCCCTCGTAGGACTGTATCCTTATCAGACACTGAATTCTAGAGAGAGTAGGCTGAATATAGAGAAACTGGGAAATGATATAGAGAAATGATAGTTTCTCTGATAGTACTGATGCCTTAGGTTTTAACTTTTGTATTTTTCAAATCCTGTGTTGCCTAGTGTGTAACTCTGAAGTTTCTTGTAGCCTGTTAACTTCTGTTCTCTAGACATAACAAAGCCTCTCTGGGCCTGCTCTTCAGGACACCCAGGCTGTCCTGGGCCCAAAAATGTGTAAACCAACATCTTGGAAGGGGGGGGCTAGCTGCGGGAAATTACATCATTAGCTGAAGTTTTAATTGGTGAATTTATGCTGATATGCAAATGAACCAAACCTATAAAAGTGTGGGGAACTTTGACTCATCGTCTGTCTTGGGGTCCATTTTGGGGTCTGTTTTTGGATGTAGCCTTTGGCTCCCCAGGGTATACCTATGAAGGCCTTTCAAATAAATATCTACCTTTATTCCCTTATTCTTGTCTAGTCTCTGTTTCTAGGTAGCCTCTCAAGGCATCAGTACACTCTTCTTGGTTTGTTTTTTTTTTTTGAAAGAAACTTCAGTGTATCTGAATTAGAGAGTTTATTGGCAATGATTTGCATCTCTGTGCAAAACATGTGATTTTCACTTTGCCACTCCTCATGCAATATTTCAATGATGTGTGATTTTCACATTCTGCCTGTCATCTCAATGTTCTCCATTTACTCAGAAGTCCCTTTGTGTCTTTAATATTTGGGCTTTCAGAGTTACTACTTTAAAACATTAAATTCCCTCCCAAAAATCTAGGTTGTTCTATATCTACTTCTGTGCATATAGATTCACAGATCTACCAAACTACAGAGTGGTTAAGGCTGGAAGGTATCTCTGGAGGTCATTTGGTCCAACCCTCTGCTCATGCAGAGCCACCTGGAGCTGGTTGCTCAGTCTTATGATAACGTCATAGTCTGTCAGGTGTATTTTCTGACATTAATTAGCATTTTTATTTCAAACTGCATTTGTTGTGAATAGTGCTCAGAACTTTAAACAGCAGCTAATTACTGCATAACTTTTGAGTTTTGAATATGTAAAAGCCACATAACCACACCTGGGAATATTAACAATATCTTATTCTCATGTATTTACTACCTTTAAAAGTTATCGGATCTTAAACAAACGGGTTTCAAGTATTCAACTGTCAACTGCAAGCTGAAAGAACTAGAAAAACAGTTGGAAATAAGTAATTGGTTCCTTCTCTCTGGTGGCAGTAATTGCTTCTGTAAGATGCCCCCAGCTCAAGCTTAAACAACTGCAATATAGTTCCTGTCAGCCACATCAGGAATCAGTCTAGAGTTGGTTGTCCCATGGAAGCATTTCAATTCCAGGACATCCTTTTGCCCTCACAGAGCTATTAGCAATGGCTTCATGTATTCTCTGAAAACATGGACACTCAAAGAAGTTGAAGTGCAGGCTTGCTGTGTATAGCAGTAAGAATAAAGTTAAAAGACATATTGTGAATTTTGTTAGTGATTCCCTTTGTGGTTTGTTTTCCCAGAGAAAAGTTTGCAAATACAGAACAAGAATTTTTGTAAGCTCAAATTAGTGTATGTCCCCANCCCCAGAGAAAAGTTTGCAAGAATTTTTGTGAGCTCAAATTAGTGTATGTCCCCATGGTTTTTTCATGGTAATGTGAACAAAGCTTACCAGTAAAGAAATGCTTTCTCTGTGCTCCATGCTTTGTTCACAGTTTATATATTGTTAAATGTGCTTGGAGAAGAGCTGCACTTTAGGTGCACCTGTCCAAGATGGTCAGAGTTACTCTAGTTCACCCACAGCAGCTTTAAAGAGTAAAAACTCTGTCGGACTCTTCATTGTAAATGTACCAAACTGAATGTGTGTGTTTGCAAACTCCACACTTCTGCCCAAGTAACTATTGCTTTCCCCTTGTGTAAAAAGTTAGCTGGAAGCTAGTGCAATAGCCTAATTCAAATCCTTCTGAAATTAAATGGATTTTAGACCCTGACATAAACTTTGGATGATGTTGTATCATTTTTTAACTTCAGTAGTAGTATTTAGACTACCATTGAATTTATAAGATGCCTTAGGTGCTATTTAAAAATGTTGGTATAAAGCATTGCTTTCTCAGTTTCTTTCCTTATTGAACAAAATCAAGGTTAAGAGAACTCGCAGCTGTATGAGACACAGTGAGCATGAACATGTGTCTGTGGCTAAAGAGTGGAAACTGAAATGTAGCTGAAACAGAGCAGTACAGCTCTAAGTGCAATCCACAGGTCAGATTCTGGTTGCAATCCATGGCTGCAGACTGTGTGAGTAGCACCAGTTCTGGATTTACAGTGATATCAAATAGATTTCAATTGAAGCTGGCATGAATTAGGTCAGAATTTCAGAAATGGTCAGTTAAAATTCAACTTAATTGTTAATATTGGGCATCTTGATTAAATGACGTAATATCAGCTGGGATGAACTTCTCAGAATTACATTGGAGATGAAAATTATCTATTCTCAACCTTTCTAAAACTTGGGCCATAGTATCATGGCTTTTAGACTGACTTGGAGAGCATACAAGAAAAATCACCATGAAACTTGGCCTTAAGGATCAGAGCAAAATATGACTATGCTGAACGGTAGCATGGACTGTGAGTACACTTGATTTATTAAAATACACCAGGGTTGCTATAATAGTTCTACAAAACTAATGTTTTCTTTATTTAATTTCTTTAACTCTGTATTAGTACAGCAGGTAGTAGAATGGGGCTTTGTCCATAATAAAAGCTCAAGGGTATTACAGTAATACAATTGCCTACATCAGGTGCTGTTAAGACATAATTTATCTCCATATCCTGTCGATCATAAGCACAGGTATGTATGGAACATATGTTTATTTTCTTAGGAGATGTAGTAGCTTGGCATGTGTGCTGGAATTAGTTAAGGTGTGTTACAAAAGTTCCCTGTGTGCACTTCTGGAATTCCCAATTCCTATATTCTCTTCTCCAGACTCTGTTGCTTTTGGTTTGTGGCTTTGCTTGGTTTGAAACACATCACATTGCTCACTTTCATTTGTACAGCAAAAATCCCACTCTTTAAAATTGCTTCTGTATTGATAACATTATGTGACAGTTCTAAGTCTGAAGCTGCAAGGCAAACACTCTGTATGTTGAGCATGCAGAGCTATAGAAATGTGTTTACTACAAATGGGAAGAATTTAATTCTTCCTTCGTGGTTTGGGTGGCATTTCTTGTTTGCCCTTGGTATACAGGATTGTTCTAGCTTTTGCTTTTTTCTTACCATTCTTACTCTGATCAGGCTACACCAAAACCCACTGGGAAATGTGTGCAGTTTTGTGAATACTTCACACATACCTTTGGTTACAAAGAAATGGGGCACTGGGGAACAAAAGATGTCAAGGTTGAGTCAGCTTTGGCTGGATATCCAGATGCTTTTGTGCTGGAAATTGAGCAAGAACAGTTGCCTTATGAATTTTTATTACCTCTCTGTGTCAGCCAGATCAAAAGTACTATAAGAGTAACCTCTCTCACGATCTTTGGCTCAATTTTTTCCCCCTCTTGTTTCTTTGACTTCATCTTTTGGATATTCCTTAAAGGGGACAGTTCAGAGTGAACAATATAGTATTTTGAAACATGTATAATATATGCTTTTGGCTGTAATTTCCAAGGATATCTTAAATTAAGTAATTTTTCTGTTTATGAAATTCTTATCTCCCAATTTG
This sequence comes from Daphoenositta chrysoptera, assembly GCA_013397915.1. Classification (NCBI taxonomy): domain Eukaryota; kingdom Metazoa; phylum Chordata; class Aves; order Passeriformes; genus Daphoenositta; species Daphoenositta chrysoptera. The sequence goes on from VZRO01006961.1 coordinate 95,711, forward strand.
GACTTGAGTCAGAACTCAGTTCAGGTATCTGAATTCCAGTGGGATAAAAGCATCTCACCTGTTTGTCTTTCTGAAAGCTGAACTCAGTGGTGATCCAGAGGCAGAAGCAAGACATGGGACATGTTGAAGAAGGACAGCTTGAAACAGCAGCTTTAGCTGGTGAGACTGGTGATAAAGCAGAGAAGGGACATAGGGACATTCTTGAAGATGTTTTAAAGATGGGTCTTTCTTTGCTTTTAAGGCGGTGGGATGCCAATGAACACTTTTATTGTGAAGGATGGAGCTGGAGAACACTAGGGAAATTAAAGAGGAATAACTTTTATAAAACTTCAGATTAGAAAGTTAATTGCTCTATTGAGGCTATGGAGGACAACTTCTAATAATATTCTTGTAAAAATTGGTTATCCCTCAAATTCTTGAAATAATGCATTGTTGAAATATTTGAGGCTTTCTAACTGGTATTTTTCCAATGAATAAAATTCCTTTACTACACTGATAACAGCTATGTTGCCACTTCTTCTGCCTCTTTAAATTCATGCTGCCTGGGTGAAGGACAAGATCATTCATAACTGCTTTCAAGTACAGAAAGTGTTCACTGAATTCTCAACTCATAAAGGACTGATGCCAGACTTCTTGTCAGCTACGTGTCTCCATTAATCCTGGTGGTTAAAAGCTTGAATGCCCAGTCAAAATTTCGTTTTTTTAAACTTCCTGTTACTCATGGAAACTTTGGGTCTGTGCTTTCGATGATGAAAAATGAATTAGGTTTCCCAACTTTCAGATGAGGCTAATCCTCTTGTATTACAGTAACTTTAAACTGATGTTATATAAAATTACTGTTAGGCAATAATTTAAAAGAATTATTGAGAAACGTCTGAATCTAGAAAACAAAAATCCTGTGGTTGAGTGATGTTCTGTAACTGACATGCTGGTTCTCCAGTCCTACATCTTTTTCTCTCCTCTACTCCTTATTCTTTAAAAGGACTTTCACATTGAGTATCCATTTAGGAACAGTAATTAATTTGTCTTTTGGAAAAAGTAGGACAGGGTGAATGAGTAATTAGTTCCTTGGAAATACATGTTAGTCTTAAAATGACATTTTTTTCAAGAAAAAAAATCACCTGCATTTTACTGGGCTGATTGCTGCTAGTTTCCAAACATTACTACTCCTTTTTTTTAGTATTATTTTGCCAGCACAAACATCTTCATACCTACTGGAATATTTCTAAGAATGGAATTCTGTCATCTCCTTTTCCTCTGGATACCTGGAAAAGGCTTTTGAGAATCAGTGACTTGTGAGACTTAGCTGATTTATTCTCAATGTTTTTATGACAAGCAGTGTCCAGAACTGGGCCCAGGTTTTGCAGTTTGGGAGGCTCTTACATTGTAAGCAAGGCATTGGAGTGAAAAGACTTTATTTTTTTCTTACTTAATAACTAGATTCAGATGCATGTTGCTCTTCCATGCAACTTCTTGTGAATTTAATGAAGAAAAAGAACACCAGTGCAAATTAAATCACAGGTTTTCAGCAGCGTTTGCCAACTGTCACTTGTTCTTGTACTGTGTTAAATACGTACATTGTTCTCTGAAGAGCTGGGTTCAAACTTTTGTTGAAATAAGAACACTGGTTAGTCATTAGCAACTCTGGATAAACAGGAAAGCAGGGACATTGTGCTTTACATTGCTCATTACAAAAATGTAGCATGTGGTTGTATTTCAAGCGCAAAGCCTTGGTAAAAGAGGTGGTGTGTGGGCAAGGTGACCAATCTGCGGTAATGCAGAAGGCCAGGTACTGGAAGGGTGAATTCTTTTTTGGAGATGCTCACACAGAAGTTTTTGCTCCAACAGTGTGCTGTGATTAGCCCTCAGGGAGTCATACTGCAGGTGCTGCTCATGTAGAAAAGTGATTTGGCTGCTTAGTAAATACACAGGTCACTGGAGTCCTTTGAGTGGTGTGTTCCTGCCCTTGTGTGTACATGATACAGAACATGGCCAAAAGCACAGGGAAAGAGGAGAACCCGTGTTTTCCTTTGATTCTCCACAAATGTATTGGAACAAAAAAAGTCACATCAAGGTTCCCCACTGTGCTTCAGAATGGGGTTTCTTTAGGGAAAAAGAGTAAAAATTGGTGGTGTCCTGGGCGTGTAGGAAGATCTGAACTGTCCCTATAACTAAAGACACTGAAAAAGAAACCAGGAAAACCAGGCCTCGGTATCTGTGGACGGATTTGGGATTTTTGCATCAGATCACTTCCTCATGCTGTTGCCATGGAATTCATGTGGCAGCAAAACCGCAAGTGCAGGCTGGCACGAAGAGAAATCCCCCAATTTTCCATGTTAGGAAAGGAGGCGAAGGAGTGACCAAAGTGGGAGGATCATCTTTGGTCCATCAGATTTGTGTTTTCACATTTCCACAGCCATGAGGAGGCTGATGGATTATCTTGGAAGGATGGCAAACAGGACACACACTTTATGTAGCTCACATCCCTGTTGCTTGCACTATTTAGGCTCCTGGTCCTTGTCTGCTCCCAAGTTCAGTTCAAATCAGAGTGAATGTGATTACAAAGCTGCATTAGTTCTATTGAATGGGAAATAGGACCCCAGAATTGAACAAAGCCAAGGCAGCTGCACATTAAAATCCCCCATCTTTGACATGGTCTTTCTCCCTTCCTTCAGTCCCCTCTGATTTCCTGGAAGCTGCTCCGTATGTGTGCAGACCACTTAAGCCTTTCCAAAGTTCCTGAATTGAGGAGCACTTCCATGAGTTGTGACCTACAGTTCATCTCGTAGTGTTGGCAGGTCCTGGCAGCACTGTGCACTGCTGCTCAGCGTGGGGAACAGTGGTGGTTCATTTTTACATCATGCAAACCACAGGACTTTTTCGTCTTGTTTCACTTACAGCAGAAACCCAGGAAAATAAAAAACAAAATACATGCAGAGCTGACTTTCTCATGTTTTCAGCCAAGTAACTTTGTCCTACATCATTTAATATTATTAAAGTGGATGAAGTGTCTGACTATGTTATACAGTCTCGTCATCAAGAATGAGAAGTATCACATATCTTACAGGAATGTAGAAATGGGGAAATCATCCAGCAGAGTGGAAGAAAGTGACATTTGTACACCCTGCTGAAATATGTGTCCCCCTTCAGCCATGATGATAGAACTGTCTTGTGTGGTCGGGGCTGGATAATTTCATGCCCTGTGTGTGAGCCTAGAAGAACATGTTTGAATTCTATTTTATTTATTATAGGCCTGTGACCTTGTGGATTTATTTTTTTAAAGCTGTACTGGCTGCTTCTATTTTGTCGTTCAGAATTCGGACTTGGTTTGCCTTAAGTTCAGATTCCAATAGTTTGGTGGGGTTTTGTTTGTTTGGGTTTTGTGTTGGGTTTTTTTTTTTTTTTTTGGGGAGGGGGGAAGGTTTGGGTTTTTAGGGATTTTTTGGGGTTGGTTTGAGTTTTTAAAATATTCTTTTGTGTTTTGGTTTTTTAATGGCTTCCTCATGGTTTTATACCAGGAAATTTTTAAATGTCTGAAGAATTACATAAGCTACAGTTCATTTTTTTTGTGCATTGCCACTTGCAGTTGCTTTATTTTATAAGAATAAGGCTTTTAAGTTGCTTTTTTGAAGTGTCTTTCTCTAATTTTCCCAGTGATAAAAACAGGGTGCCAAATTTTGCTCCCCTGCATTCACAACCATCAGAAATCAGTCAGGTTTTAAAAATGTAACTGAGAACTTGGCCTAGATTGTGTAAAGCCCCAGGGAAATCCTATAGATGTGTGGGAAACATCTAGCTTTTCTTGTGTTTTCCCACTGACTGCTCCTCCTCTTTCCTGTTTGGCTTCTGGGATTCTCCCCAAAGAAACCCAAGATGTGTCTCTCTCAGTACACATAGACAAAGCATAGACATAATATTGGATTTTGTGCCTCTTGAAAGAATGAATGAGTGGAAGTTCCCATTATTTCCAGTTCATGTAGTGGTATTAGCTGAGTTGCCTGTTTTTATGACAATAAAAGAAAAGTCATTAAAACAGATTGTGATTTAGCCTCCATAATTTTTGGCTGATTAAAAGATCAAAAATAAGATGGTGGGTGTTTTGAAATAAACCAGAAAATTACATACCAGATTTTATTCTTTTATTCTTCTGGAAGGACAGTGTAAGTTGTGAATTTTGTCCGAGAAAGTCAGCGTTAGCTCAAGTTAATGCTTTGCTCTCTGCTCTTACTTGGACATGCTGTACTTCATGTTATTAAACTGTTTTGACTCGTGATCAAAGTTCATGCTACCACAAATCACCAGCTGGCCGAAAGGGTCTGTACAGTGGCTGTAGGATCCACAGGCTGCAGCCCACATACATTTCCTACAGACTTTTGAAATTCCTCTCTAGCCTTGTTCTGGAAATACAGAGAACATAGAAAAGAGGGTTGCATTACCTGTTTCTAATAAACATTTAAAAACATAGAAACAGTCTATAATCATCTGAGGCTGGACACATGAAATGAATTAAGCTTTAAAGTGGATAGTTACTTCCAAATCTGCTGGTTTATCCCTGAGTTTTGCTCTCATGCTCCATTTTTCGGTTTGCTGTGTTAAGGCAGGAGTGCACTTCGTACACTGGCTACAAGAGAAAACACATGCAAAGCAACTTCAGATCCTACTATTTAAGTGCCCAGGGTGTGCTGCATTTCTCCCAAACGATGATATTTCTCATCCCGCTACAAAAAAGTAGCTCAAGTAGGTTATTTACTTATTTTTATTTAGGGACTTTGTGATCTGGTTTATTTACGGAGATTCTTGTTCCCATGCTGATTTTTCTTCTCTCTATATTTTTAATCAATGATTTCTTTCCCTTCTCTGCCATATCCACTCTGATCAAATTACCATATGTATAAAATTCAGCTGCAAGACTTCTGGCTTGCCCTGGGTCCTGGGAAAATACCACCCTCATTTTGATCTCTCTAAATTAGCTTCCTGTACAATTTCCTGTCAAACATGAGTTTTATGAGATTTGTCCTTGAATGTGTTTGTGATCATCCCTTCTCCCTGTAATGAAATTTTGGCTTCCTAACTAGCTGGAACGTTTTCACCAAGCCTGTTTTTATAAGAGCAAATACTAATGAGATTTATTTTTAATTTTTTAAAGTAATGACTTTTGGAAATAGATCTGCAGAGATAATTCAGGTTAACTCTCATGCAAGAATTTTAAGCAGGGGTATCTTATAGTTGTGTGTTTGTGTGAAGGAATCTACCCCCCAGCAAGCTGTAAATTACTTTCCGTATTATTTATTATGATCTTAATTTCATTAATTTTCTTCCATCTAGATAAAATAAAATGAAATGCAGGAAGAAAGAATTGTCTGCTAGCTAACACTATTGCAGGAATAGTTTTTATTGCAACTTGGTGTGTGACTAAGATGACATTAATAAGCATTCTCAAATGCAAATGTTATTTCCTGAGGGATAAATCCTGAGGATGTTTTGTGTCTCACTGAGTCAGCTGCTGCTGCAGGATGCATTTGTCCCATCTGAAAAATCAGACAAATATGACTTTCTGTGAGTCTAAAATCAGTTGATACTTTCAAAACTTTTTCTCAGATTTGCTCTTTACAACTTTCTTTCTGGTATTATGAGATTTTTTTCTGTTTGTGGTACAGGATTAAAAGCATGGACGCTAAACTTGTAAAAATCTCGTTCCTCATTTCCCAATTTGTTTCTCAACTGAAATATCTAAGGGGTGTGTTCTCAAACTGAAGATTTGCAGGGCATGAGGCTAATTATAGCTCTGCTTCTGGCAGGGGATGCTTTTTCTGCTGACTGACAGACATAAGAAGAAAAAAGTTCAAAGAAACATCTCCAGGTAAACCTGGAATGAGAAAAGCTGATCTTTAATAGTTTGCTGAAAACACCAATTCAGGAAAGCAGCAAAAAAGTGTGTTTTGCTTTCATGCATTATATGTAGGATAACATTCAAAACATCAAAAGAAAAAATTCTTAGCACTGAAATTTTCTTGAAATTATCTAATGTTAAGAATTGATGATTGCTGCATGGTGTTTTCAGGATGAATTTTTCACAGTCAAGCAAGAATCCTTTGCACCCACAGCTGGGAAATCTCAGAAAAAACCATGAGTTAAAGGAACAGCTCCTTCTGCTGTAGAGCACTTCTCTTCATAATCTGATTATTTATGTGGGATGTTTACATACACTCCAATTTGTCACTCTTTCTTGGCATGCTGGACTGAAGCTTTAGTGGAGTGGTACCATATGAAAGATTGAACAAGTCCAATCTTCTCTTTCTTCTCTAGCTACAGAGGTGTAAACATTGTTTTCAAAGCTTTTTGCTTGTGACCATTCCTTTTGATTATTGTCCTATGCTTGATGTCTCTTTTTGACATAACTTAGGACAAGAAAAATTTTGTGAACTTCTTTGTAGGTGTTAGGGATAAAAGCATTATTAAAAGTATAATGATGTGCCCTCTGGCACTTTTGGTGTGCATTTTGAGGTCAAGAGCAGCTTTCTTGCTCTGTTGAACATTTTTCAGTATATGGGGTCTTGATCCTGCAAACCTTATTTATAGAGACATCAAGATTAATGAGGCAAGGGCTAGGGGTGAGATGAGAATTGTCATTCAAGTCTGTGTTCAGATACATAGTGGCTGCTGATAGGGTGTGCTGGCTTCTCACTTTGGATGTAATTTGGCACAGGCAGGACATTCCCGACTGTGCAGAAATGTGGATCTGCTGGGATGAAGGACTGAGCATTGTTTCCTGGAGTTGACCCCCACACCAGAGATTCAGTCCCTGACAGTTGAAATCAACCTTCATTTTAAAACAGGGCTTCTTGAGGGGAAATAGCCCTGAAATGGCTGTAAAACCCCTTGGGGTGCTGCCTACACCTACCCAGACACATCTTTTTGATTTTGCCACCCAGTCCCTACGATTTGGCATCAATACTCGGTCTAAGCCTGAACAATGTGCAGCCTGATTCCAGGCATGCAATCAGCAACTGCTACTGGCTAGGAACTAGTAAGAAAAGTTCTTATGACACAGCTCCTTCACTCCTTTCTTTGCCAAAATCTAATCAATCCCTGCAGCCCATACTAGACTGAGTCCTAAGCCTAATACTTAACATCCCCCCAGCTCTATAAGCAAGAAGCAATTAGAGGAGCTTTGCAGACTCTCCTATATCCAGCTTAGCAGCTCCCAAGAAGTCCTCCTGTACCAGCAGAGTGGCAGGGAAGTTAAAGGTGAATGAGCACTTCCTTGTCTTGTCAGATCTGGGTGAGAGTCTAAAGCCTAGCTAAAATTCTGGGATTGTGGTTTGGGTTTCACCTAAAAATGGTTGGAGATTATTTCAACCTTCTTCCTTTTGAAAATACAATCTGCCAGATGACTGAGTGGGATTACTTTTGAGTTTCAGGTTGTGAGAGGGTCATTTAGTCATGTCTTGTGAAAGGAGAGGATGGCACAAATAGCTTGTAAAATGTGGTATTCAGGCTGGTTGGGGATAAGTACAAGGTATGTGTGGTGTTATGAACCCCAGGTTCATAAAAAAAACCCCAGGTTTTTCATGTGAATTCTTGACCACATTGTGGGAAGAAACTACACTTCATGTAAGAAGAAAAAGTAGGACTAAATATGGAATTTAGCCTTTTTTTAAAATGAAGACTCGTCTTCAGAGAAGGTTTTGATGCATCTGTCTGGATAGGGCTGCTTGTCTTAATAGGGCTGCTCTGGATAGGGCTGCTTGTCTTAATAGGGCTGCTCATTAAGAAATGCACTTGAAAGAAATGAATAGTTTCTGATGATTTTGTTGGCCTGTTCTGGATGATTCTCCAGGCTGCTTGGGGAACTTGGCTGGGGTTTGGTGCGTGGGTTGGAAGGAGGAGGGAGGTATTTGAATTTTCAAAAGGGGTGGCAGACCATGTCAAGGGCTAATGCCAGGATAGGTCTGCTGAGAGAGTTTTTGAAACCTGAAAGAAGCTTGGTTGATGGCTAGTTAGAAAAAGGATATATTTAAGGTACAAGAGTTAGAAATTCTCTCTAGCTGTGAGCTGTGATCCAAAAGAATTGAAGAACTGAGGAGTGGGGTCGTTTCACTTGATGGATCCTGTGTAAGTAGCCACAGGCCCTACTAATATCTGTGGTAGAAAACTGCCAAGGTCTCCCTCTGTTCTAGCAAGAGAAAGCATTGCAATGTGAGATTTGCCTTATACCATCATCACACCCTGGCCCCCCTTTTCCCTCCCTGTGCCCCACAACAAAATGAAATTTACCTCCTTTGGAGTAGAGAAAAAATAGGAGCAGCCACAGAGAGGGAGGATTTTGTTAGGTGTCAAGAACAGAAAAGCAGATGGATGGAGGAAAAGATAAGGAATAAAGTGAATGCAAAATAATTTCCAACCGTAGATAATTTGCTGTAGATGGATGGAAGGAATTGTGCCCAGATAGATGTGGAAAATTCATACATCAATGTGTGTTTTGAGAGACAGCAGTTACAGCTTTACCCTCTTATCTTTTCTCTTTGAAGAATCTCTTTGTCCCACTCTATATTTAGCAGGTGCAATGTGGCAAATGTTAGATGAGCTGTTGCTTATCATGTAAGCCCAGAACATGCTTTGGCCCTGCTGTGGGCACGTGTCCAAGTACCTACAGAGAGCTCTTCCCACTCATTCCTACCTATTCCTGGAGGAGAGAAATTTTCCTCAGATATTATCATTCATCAATGACTTACAAATAATGGTACCTCATTTTTTAAAAAAAAAGACTCATTAGAGTTGCAATGTGACACTCGTGCACTCTGAGTAGCATATCACTGTATTACCTGGTAATTTTAGGTACATAGTGAATGTGGAATGCCTGCTATTCCAGAGTTCCTGGACAAAGCAAATATACTTTTATGACCTAATTATTTTCTAATTTGCCTGCATATAACCCAGGTTTGGTTGTGATTTACCTCCACTTTACTGGTGTAATGAACAACATGCAGATGACAGGGATTCAAAAGATCAATTTTCAGTTTGGATCTTTATTTTATTCAACATTTTTATTATAGTTCACACAATTTTATGTCACTGTTACACTTGCGTATGTCCATTATTATCATCTATGCTAGTTTAAACAGAATTATAACAGAGCTCACAAGCTGAACTAAATGATTGAGCCTTTCTGTTAAAGTTTACTTTTTGGTTCAACACTAAAGGAACTTTCACAATGATAACTTCATTTTGTTGTTTTTGTTCTTGCTGATCCCTACTTTCAATTATCATTCAGGAATATAGTTTTCATGCAACTGTCCCCAGACTACTCTTCTTTATCTTGTTGACTGCTGAACTCTGAACATTTCTGCTAGACTGTGGCTTTTGTCATGGGATAGAGATCCTGAATTTTACACTTCTTTAGGCCTGAGAGTGCTACTCAAATATGGAAGCTGTTCAAGACTCTGAACATGTACATAATTAAGATTACTAGCAAACCATAGGGGCTTACCGATGCTTGGATCTCTTGTGTAACAAAACTCTGTAGTTTGACCTCAATCTAACTGTCTACACTCTGCTTAAACTGCCTCTTAGGTACCTGCATTTTCTCTTTGAATCTGTCCTTCAACCAATTTTTACCTCGTTTGGTCAATGAAGGTAGTAATATCTTTCTTTTTACAGGACAATTAGTGTTTGTTTAATCTTCAGGTAGTCTGCTAAGACAGGTCATATGAATACCTTGACATCCATTAAGGCCAGAAATGGGATTTTATGCAAGAACAGACAAGGCTGGGGAGGTGAAGAGTCTGGACAAAAATTGCACAGGGTGTTTGTGTGATACTGAAAATAGTTCTTGCACATCTTTTTATCATTTTCAAATTGTAACCAAAAAAAAAAAAAGCCTTTTCTTTTTGTGATGGCTAGTGGAAACATCAGAAAATGGGTTTTTTTCCCTGAAGACTAATGCATCATTTAGCATAGGAAATTGGTTCAAATACACTGAAGTTTGGCTACCAGCCCAAACATTCCAGGAAACAATTATTACTTAAGGAACATATTCTTAACTGACTTGCAGAACAAAGTTACTTCTCAAGTATATCCTACTCAGGAAATAATACCAGGTAGCTCAAATGAATTGGTGCTTCCTTTGAAGATAAAAATGAAATTATTCATAGCAAACTTGATCAGTCTCATGTATTTTTTTTTTTTACAGTTAGTGATTTGGAATCCATTTTAGAAGAAAAAAAAATTTAGAGATGTTGTTGAAAAAGCAGAAGCTAATGTTAAGCAAGTGATGGCATTATTTACTCTGAATACTCTTATTTATAATATGAACATCAGTACACCGTACTCCTCTTTAGGTCTTTGTTCTGTTGTCTTTTTCCTTTTTCCTATGCTTCAGAAAGGAACTTAAATACAGATTTTTTTTTGTTGAAGCACCATGTTTCTTTTAAATTCAAGATTGTAATTATTTACAAATAAGACAACGAGATTTTTTTCTGTTCTGGTAAATTAGTAGAATGAGCAAGAAAAGCAAAAATCTTTTCTGAGAACTGGAACATGAAATACATATGAGCTCATGATGGATACCTCTAATCTCAGGAGATGCTCTGTGCTTTAGTGGGAACCCATGACCTCTTTCCTAGAGGCTGGCCAAGTGCCCAGTAGGAAAATCAACTTTAACTGTTACATGCTGTATTCATTTGTAAGTCTTAAATTTAGAGTAAGAAAGAAACTGCTGCAAATAGTGCTGCGGGTAGAGACTTAATGGTTTTTTACAAGAAATCATGTTCAACCATTATTTTTCCACACCCTCATTGTAATAAAAGCTTCTTGGAAAAGAAAAAGAAGGGAAGAATATTTTGTGAGAAAACATAGTTGTCAGAAAATTCAGAGAAATCCTGGAAGTTCCTACTGAAAATTAGCCAGACAAGCAAAATTATCTGTCTATAAGACCGTTGAATTTCAAAATTTATAAAAAGATATTGTCCTTCTTTCTAAAGTCTACTTTGTCACTCTGTTCCTTTGAAATGGTCAGCACCAGCTTGCAAAACACGAGTTTTGATTGTTGCTCAAGAGAAGTGCAGCCAGTGGCTCTAATGAGTTGCTCCAGTGACCCTTCACTAATGTGGTCTGATTTGATCTCAAAGATCAAAAAGCTCCATTGCTTCCAGAAGACTTAAAACCATTTGCTCATACAGAGGCAGCCCTCCATGCAACTCTGAGCGAGCTCCTTTGACTTTAAACTCAGGTTTGCCACTTCAGAGTCCCTGTCCCTTGCCATCCTGGTGGCCGTAGCTGTGGCCAGGCTCCAGCTCCCTTCTTGGCTGGCTTTCCCAAGAGCAGCTGCTTAGCCCAAGCTGTGTACCTGCCAGCCCTTCTCCTTGGTTCTCTTTCTGCCCATGTGATCTCTTTTCTCAGTCTCAACCCTTTCCTTAACCTTTCCTTTAAGTAAACCCGGTTTTATAAGTGCAAAAGAATAGTTAATTTCAGCCCCGTTATCTTTTTGCTGTGTATGTTTGTAAGTCAAGCCTGGAAAAGATAATTTTCTAGAGTGACACTGCAGCAAACCCCAAACTGTTGTGCTTAGTGACTATTATCACTTGTTTAATCTTTGACTGCTTTTTAAATAGTAAAACCATCTGAGCCTCTGATTTATGAGCATGTTTTGATACAAGTTAGAGTCCCTTTCCCCTTCCCTCCAGAGAGCACTTTCTCCTATCATACAATACAAAGCAAGGTGGAAAAAACCCTGATGTGTATCTGTGTATTTCATTCCTGTCTTAAGCTGCATAAAGAATGGATTTATGGGCATGAAAAATCCCACTAAAATAAGCCAGCTATTGTTTTAAAATAAATTATCTTTGGATTTAGGCAAGTACAGAGGGAAAGGGAAGAGATGGCAGAAGCACTTTGTGTTGCCGGAGATGCCCTGCAGAGTGGAACAGGCTGTCCTGTAACACAGTTCTCCAAGTACCAGTCAGCTTTTCTGATTCCACGCTGTTCCCAACTCAGTTTGGGCTGTTGTTTGCATCTAAACCGAATCCTGTCCTTTAAATTCCCCTAGGTTTTGAAATAAGGGTGAATTTTTGGCAAGAACCGCTCTTGGCAATATAACAAGAGCCCAGGAGTAGCATATAGCCAGTTCTGGATCTGCTGGGTTATGCCGAAGGGCATGGTCAGACCTGCTGTAAGAATTTGCAGATGCATCCTTTAAGACACATTTTTTAAAACTTTACTTAAACACAGTTAAATAATGGACATAAGAATTGCAGCTACCAAAATTGCAGCTACACTGTGAAAATGTTCAGTGCGGCCATTACTTGACATTCTCTTGAAATCAATGTGGAAAGGGAAGAGATTTTCTGTTTATTGTTTTTCTTTTGTGATGCAGAAATGGAGTCCAGCTGCCAGTGCTGAGGTCTGGCGACATCTGCTAAAAGATAGTGATCATTTTCCAGAAGGGAAAATTTCCTGGTATCCAGGAGGTTGAAGCTCCTCTTCTGTCTTGTATTTATAAGGAGTTTGTTTATGTTCTGGTACTTTTCACATTTCTGAGTGAATCAGGTTAATAGAAACTAATTCCGTGTTAAAGTAGTGTGTCTTTCAGAAAATTGTGATTTAAAAATTAAAGGTTATTCTAACAGAAGCCTATCCCAAGTGAAGAAACAACCAAACAAATAAAACGTGTTTTATTTTTGCCTTGAAATTATCCTTTTTGGGTCCTATTCATAGTATCTCCTTAGAGTGTTGATGTTTAAATACTTTCTATCATGTTTCTATTTCCTGGCCAGTACTTGCAGGATAGACTAAGTTGCTCCTTTAACTACTTTTGGTTAGACTAGATTATCAGTTACTGCTATTGCCCTGTTCAAAATTGTGTTTGCATTATTTGGACTTTCCTTAAAGTCTGGACATGGTATTCTGTTAGCATGAAACCTCTGCCAAATACTGGGCCTTAATTGTTTCCCATTGATGTTCTGGATTCCCTTCTGTAGGTACCCATTGATTGCTTTTGGATGTCACCAGCACAGCAGGCACTTAATGGCTACTTATTACCCTTTAAACTTTCTAGACCTATCCACTGTCATGGTTTTCCTGGACAACATTTAATTTTGTATATTTATGCTTTTTTTTTCTTAGATAGCTGGCTTAACACATGACTTCAAAAAATCCACATGCTGCTTGCAGTATCCAAAGTACTGAGCAATCCTGAGAAATCCAAATCAGCAAACTGTTCTTTTTAACCAATCCTCTACTCTTCCTGGAATCATCAAACTAAATAATCATTTTATCTCTGCCTGATCAGCAAAAGGATTGAGAGGTTAACAGCACAGCATCAAACAATGATTATAAGATTTTGTGCATTTTTTATATGCTGCAGAATGCAAAAATTTGGGGATATGTGCAAGTTGTGGCCACATCCTTATGCCAGCACATCTACCATTTCTTCCTGCAGACTGGTTTATAGGAAGCTGCTGTGGAGGCTGGGAACTCTGATATGCTCAGAGTCAGTTCCAGATCAGGTGAAAGAACAGGACTGCACAACGAGTTTTGAGGCACACTGGTTGTGTACAGCCTAGCTGAATCCCAGCTGGAAATGTGCCTGTTCAGTCAGGATTTCTGTTTGGAGCTCTACTTTGACAGCAACCTCTAGTATTTCGAGCCACTTAAATGTGTGCCATGTTGTTTTTAGGTTGTTCTGTCTTCTAAATACAAATGGCTACATTCGCCCCAAGCTGAGCTTGCTTTGTTACTCCCAAAAGAGGTTGAAGCTGCTTCCTCTCCAAATACACAATTATCCAACTGTTCTGGATCTGTGTTCAGCCTCTGATTCACTTTGATTATTAGGCAGCAATCAATAGCAAAGGCATTGCAGAAGAAAGTTTCAGTAGGACTTGGAGTTCAAGCAGGGGCATTTCCTGCTCACATGGAATAGCATTAACAAAATGAGACACATGATAGTACAGCTGTCTTCCTAACCCCTTTTGAGGACCATGACCATGCTTCTTGCCCATGGTTTTGTCAGAGCAAAGTGGGAAGTTAGCTGGAACAGCAAGAAACCTCATCTAAAGAGAGGTTTGTTTCAGAGGCAGTTGCAGAACATTTGTTCCACTTACCCCAGGTCACAGCATCATTCTTGCTGTTTTCACTTGTTTCCTGTAGCCTCTTTTAAAATAAATTGCTGCCTTTAAAGCAAATGACTTAACTGAACTGCTTGGGATCTCAGTGTTTTTCCATGACTCTTTGAAAGCAAAATTCTCCCTTGCTATTTTTTTTTTAATGAGCAGACTTCTGTCTCCCTGCCTTCCCCTCCTCCTTCCTGCCTTTTGGCAGAACTTGATGTGTGAATTGTGATGTTTGCCACTGTATGACCAAAATGCTCTGAACTGTGCTCCACAAAGCAGCAGTGAACTTGACAGAGAAAAACCTCAGCCTGTTTGTCAGACAGAAACAACAAGGACTTCACACTTTTCTGCTGATGTTTGTTTGTTCTTATCTGCTGTGCAAATTCATTTGGTTTTGGTTACAAGCCACTCGGATATTTTGACTGCTTTCTTTTTTAAGCTGAATTTATGCAAAATATTATACAAGAGCAATTCAATCTTCTGTTGCAGTCATGGGGCTTTTTAGTGGGAGCAAGAGTAGAAAAATACCCTAGAATTGACTTTGTTACCCAGACTAATGGTGGGATAGGATGACTTTTATTAAGCAAAGCTCAAGTGTGGCAAAATGTGTGGGTTTGGAGCTTAAATGTAGTAAAAATGCAATGCAGAAAGGATAGGAGCAGCTACTCCAACTACTGAATCAATGCAAGAGCATGTTAGACAACTGTAGTTGTGTCATATAGGTTTTTAGTTGTCTTACTCAAAGACAGCTGGGCTTTCCCTTTCAAGTAGTTTTAAAATGTTCTGATAACATTGATTTATTCTCTAAGTCAAGCAACTATATTTTCAGGATTTTTCTGTCAAAATAATGTCCATATATACCAAATACTTAAAAAACCTCAGTGAAAAGGAGGTACTGATAGCTAGGCTGTTGTCTAAGACTAATTAGGTGTCTCTGATATGGTATTTTAACATGTTGTTATTGGTTATCCAAGACTGAAATACTGGAACAATGTTCTTAGAAAACTTACAGTCAAAACCAATATACTGACAAGCAGTTGTTGAGGTAAAACTAAAGCGAAGGGGCCTTTTTGAATTTCTTAATCTCTGTCCATCAAAATATTTCTGAACAACTCAAGAATTTCTATAAAACAATTCTTCAGGTTTCTAAATTGGTTTTCCAGGATGCTAAATAAAGCACTTTATTGGCAGTCACTCCAATGGCTTTGCTCTGTTTCTGATGTCTCTTGCCACTTTTCCCCCAGCAGGCAGCTTGTTATTTGCAAGCTGATTGTACAGATGCTGTGCAAGCACAGAGATGGTTCAACAGGAAAAGTAACCAAGGAGGAGTTTGCCAATGCTTTTGTCCATGTGACACAGACATTCAAGTTACTCATGTGCACACATCCAGAATCTTTTCCCAGGCTACTGCAGCAAAAAATATACAAATTGTCCAACTTCCTTTTTGTTTTATCAGTGAATTTGTTTGGAGTTTGTTTGTTTGTAGTTTCTGAGTTATATGATAGCTATGCATTTTTTTCTCTGATAGTGTTTGTCTCTGATCTCCTGACAACTCTATACTTTAGCAAAATGTACATGTATTGTTTGTTTCTTAAAAGTAAGATCACAGAAGACAGAATTTTAAAGAATTAAAGTGGAAGAAAAGTATGTGTGTGCATGTGTAAAATGAATGGTCACTTTTTTAGCTGTATCTCAAGGAACCACAGTTACCTTGGATGTTTCCTTGTGATTTTTCTGGTTGTTTTTCTTTGATTATTTAGATTACACCTATTTTCACATAAATATATGCCTAAAAATATTAATTAAAAAGGGAGTGCATTTGATTCAAAGGTATTTTCAATGTGAACTCTAGCTGTTATTTGGTTTTGTGATATATATTAAATTCTTCCCTTCCAGTTTAAGTATTTGTATTTAAGATAAAATTACTATTCACGTTGTCAGACTCAACAGGACTGATGTGATGTTGAAATGTTGCAATATTTTTAGAATGCTTGCTTGCCCAAATTGTTTCAGAAGTGAATTACCAATGGTGCAAGACCTTCAGTAAATGCAAAACTCAGATTCAAGGACTTAATGTTGATTCATGTATTCAGCAGAGTTGAAACTAAACTATTTTTCTTACATATGGCTCCATCTCTGTTCTTCATCTTACCTAGATTAGTAATATAAATCTCCTTTCCAATATCTTCCTAGGGAATGTGAAATTTAATTTTTCATGCCAGGCCATCTTAGGTTCAAATGTCTTTGATCTTCTTCATAACTTCTGAAGAGAAGTAGTCATCACAGACATACCCATTGCACTGAGGCATAAATGTACACGTTTGGACAGAAACAGAATTTCCACCATAGTGAAGGAGTGCTCTGGATTCTCTCCTGTGAATCAAACACCCATGTGTATTGTGTTATACCCAGCCTCAGATACCTACAGACTTAAATTTTCCCTGGGATCATTCCCAGCCCCAGCTGAGTCACTGTAGTGGTCCCAAGATGTTTTTCCTTCTGGTGATAGTTTGTTCTTCTTGGATGCAACTCATGTGAATCTCAGTGTCTGTTGCTTTGTTCAGGGACTGGCCCCATGGTTACAGTTCTGGTCAGAGCATTTTTGCTGAATTAGGCTGTTCCTTAGTACAGCTGTGTCCTGCTTTTTGCCTGGGCTGATTTCATTCTTTTTGCTTCCTTTTAAGTTCCACTTTTTCCTAGGATTGGTTGCAACAGAAGGGCTGGGACTATGTCTCAACTTGTGTGTGGCACATCTTCTCTGGAGGGCCTACGTCCACTAACAACAAGGATTTGGTAGGATATTTTCTCCCAACCATCTCAAGCACAACTCAGGATCATATATGATATGACCACCCAGTGGTCACAGCAGTCATGGACTGCAGCATTGTCCTCTCAGTACTGTTGTATATGGAAAGATGGGGCTCCAGATGTTTCCTGCTTTCTGTTTCAACTCTTCTCCCATGCTATTAAACATTTTTAGTAGGGCTTTGGGAGAAAAGAAGCAGTGTGATAACAGAAGAAAAAGTGCTAAAAGTATGTGGCTAAACCTATCTTCTGCATGCACAGCTTAAATAGCAGCATGTCCCCCATGTTCCTCTGGAGCTGCTAAAATGCAGCTGGTGAAAGCAGAGCCCAGGCAAATCTGAAATGATGGTGTAGGAAAAAAGCACTTTTCATAACTTGCTTGTCCTGTATTTCCTTCCTCTGTTTACGACAGCTGCTTTCAGACTGCTCTGGACACTACTTTTTATTTATTTAGAGACTTCTCAGTGGTTCCAGAAGTTCAATAGTTTCAGTGGCAGTACTTGTTAGTTCCATCTGTGATGAGTGAGAGGAAGGTTCTCAGTTCACTGAAACATATCACAGCAGTGATCCACACATGACCCTCAGGTTTGGGTACCACAGCAGGAATTTTGCTGAATACTTGTGTGGGTATGAGCAAATGTATCAGTAAGTGACTCTGTGTGTGTGTTTCAGATGCTGTGTAGCTTTATGACCACCAGCAGCCTCCTGTTTATTTAGGAGGGAAGGGAAGATTTGTTTTGAAAAGTCTGAAATGGAAATACGTACATTGACTTCAGTTGTTGAATTACTGATGATATTATTCAAGACTGTTTTGCAAATAATGATATGTTGTCATAAGTATACACAGACCATTTAACCTTCCTTTTTTGTGATCTTGAATGAGGTACCTTAGCTGCATTTCTTAGGTGGGATTTTATTTGGCTTATTTGTTCAATACCTTGATGAACCCTGGAAAAGCTGCAAGTGTGACAGTGTATGGCATAATTTCAAAAAAGGCAGGAATGTGATACAGTGATCCTTTTGTGCTGGTCAAAGGGTAAGAGTAGCTCTTTTGACACACCACAAAGGTATACGGATTGGGTCTCAAGGAACTTTATAGCTGGATAATAACTGGTTTTCAAAGGTTTAACATTTGTTTTTCTGTGCCAAGGGTGTATGGGAGAAGCCTACAAGGTCAAGAGAAAATAAGCAAAAGTCAAAGACAGATTGTAAGACAAATAGTAACATCTGGTAAATGACTTTCTTGTACATTTGTTGAGCCCTTGTTTACTGCAGTGAATGTGAAATGTTTTTCTTGGCAGGATTATAGGATTAAAGTCCACCAGTCTGAGAATAAAGTTCATACAGGTTTATAACATTACTAATGCACAGTAAAAACTACCAAATGTAGTTGCATTTAAAACATGTATGACGTAAAAAATCATCATCATCAGTGGTGCTAAATGGTTAGAAAATACATAGGTTTTATGGTCTTTTGTAGTTTTTGAGAGGCATTTTGAATATTTCTACTGGTACATATGAGTGTATAAAGTGCTGTGACTGTGCCCTCTGTCAACTGACTGTCAGTAAATCTGTCTTTGTGCTCATTAAAGGTCTGTTTCAGAGAAACAATGGAGCAAAGTAGCTAAAAACTGCTAGTGGTCTAGGCTGAGAACATCACACAAATGAAGGTTTGTGTCTCTGTTACGAGGGACCCCAAAAAGGGAAAAAAATATGCTGAAGACAGGTAATAAAAGAGGCAGAGCAGATCTGGTTTGGTGAATTTCTGATCGTTTCCAGCTGATCCCACACTGCTATTCCCTCCTGACAGAATATTCAGGGAGAAATGGTCATGCAAACAGAGCTTGATTTCTGTGGGAACTGTCTTCTCAGATGAATGTTTTTCTTCTATGAAGAAGAAAAAAAAGGGAGTACAGATTGTATAATTTTTGATAGCATGGGTATAGCAAACAAACAACTTGCCCCTTCTCCAATTCCCCATCTTCTTTCTTTGTAAGGCTCAGATTCTGCAGAGGTTACAAAAAAAGATCAGGGCCAGCTGGACTCATCAAACAGAAGTTGAAGTTTATTCAGTTGTGGGAGTGCTTCAGTGAGTTCATATTATCATTAAAAGTTTTATTTGCTGAAAATTCATGTTCCTGTGGTATTTTGCATTGCTTGGATTTTGTTCAATGAGAAATAGTTTAACTGGAGCAACAGCAGTGATGTCTTCTGAGATCAAGACACTTGGATCAAATGGAAACAGAAAAAAATCCATGGGGCTTGCTGATTGAAAGACTAAAATCAGTGCTGTAGTTTAATCTCAAATGCACTGTGGAAACTCCTTTGTGGCTTTCAAAAGTTTTAGCTATAATACTGACTGGAGTCTCTAAGGCTAGGGAAATGAAGGTTTCTTTGTGCTTGCAGAATGTTGAAAGAGAAAAACAGCTGTTAATGTAAAGCTCTTTGTGTAGGATTCAGTATAGACACATTTCTAAGCAGTTCCAAACACCATGGTTGTAATTTGGCACTATATGTGTATCTGGTATCAGATAATGCTAGCATTACTTGAAAAATCATGCCAGTTTCTAGAGAACAAAATGTGTCTGTGTCAAAATTCTTGTTTGTTGCCTACAGATGATTTGCTTGTTGGTTTTCATGCCAATCTACCAGCTTGGCTGCATTGACTTGAACACAATCTCTCCTGATTTAAACTTGTGTTGTAGAACCTGGCCCTTTGCATTTATATTTATGAAGAAGTCTGTTTATTGTCTTTGGTAAAAGCAGAAGAACCCAGTTGGTTTGAAAACCAGTGTGAATTGTTCAGTTGTCCTTGTAAAGAGGGACAGTTGTATTTTGCTGTTATCTTTTGATTAATGTGCTCTTCAGCACTACATGTCTTCCCTGCTGATTTCACCAGCCACATGTCAGGGAGTGTAAGAGCCAATTTCTTGCCCTTTGTAAGTCAGGCCAAGGGGAGGTCTTGGGAGCAGAGAGCCATAATGGACCGTGGAAGTCTGAGAGCAATTATTTCTAGCTAATCAAACCCAAGAAATAGCAGGAAGCAAGGTTTATTTATGGAAGAGATGTCTACTAAGGAACCTACAATTTTTATTTACTACTTCCCTAGAAGACTACTAGAAAAATGAACAAAATAAAAGCCTTGCAATATTTGAAAATAAAACCAGAAAAATCTCATATATTTAAAAGATGCAAGTTCATTTTTTCATATTTGCTTTCAAAAGAATATGGGTTTT
Organism: Daphoenositta chrysoptera; assembly: GCA_013397915.1. Classification (NCBI taxonomy): domain Eukaryota; kingdom Metazoa; phylum Chordata; class Aves; order Passeriformes; genus Daphoenositta; species Daphoenositta chrysoptera. Next base: position 115,860 of record VZRO01006961.1, read on the forward strand.
TTTAAGGTGCTAATATTATGAGTGATTAGGAAAACAGAGAGTGGGTATTTCAAGGTGAATTGAGCTTAATTTATTTTGAAAGGTTGTAGATAAGGATGTTTTAAGATGCAGACTAAAGCAAGTTTTTTATAGTCTGGATTCAGTCCAGTGCAGTGCTATATCAGCCCCTGGGTAGCTTAGGGGCAAATTTCACCTTAAGGACAAAAGAACTTCATTTCTCTGTATCATAAAAAGCTGCCCAAAGCTACCCCACTTCAGGGAGTAACTAGAGTACAACTTCCAAGATACTGTTGTTCTTTCCCACTGTGCTACCATGTTTTTCTCCTTGGGGATGCTGCAGGGGACAGTTCCTCCCTGATGTTGTGGTAGAACCAGTGTCCCATGCCCTTGTCCCCAGGCAGATTCTGTGTGGGTTGTTGGTGGTACCCACCTGTCCATTACGACTGTCATGGTCCAGCTCTGCATCTGGTGACAGCTTGAAATCAGATGGAGGCTGCTTAGGTTAGCAGCAGACTTTTATCACAAAGAGCAAAACACTGTTTGTTTTGTCATGGGAGTTGTGTCCTACATGTCTTCATGCTGATGTGTTTGACGTGTGTTGTGTATTTATTTGGTGGGCTGCCTTAGGAGGAGCGTGGTGATGCTTCCTCTCTACTCGGCACCTCTTGGGAAGCCACCCCTGGAGTGCTGTGGGCAGCTCTCCAGCACAAAAGAGAGATGGAATCACTGAAGAGAGCCCAGCAAAGGGCCACTGAGATGATGGAGGGACTCTGCTATGACAGCTGAGACTGTTCAGCTCAGAGAATGCCCAGGGGCATATATACATTCCATGCATGTATATCAATGTCTGAAAGCAGGGTGCAAAATCAAGAGCTGGTTTTCTCATCTCTCCCGTTTACCATCTGTTCACACTAGACAAGCCATTTTAATACAGACTCAACTTTGAAAATATTTGACAAAAATCTCCACCAACCAGTCAATCATAGCTTGAACTAAGTATTGAAAAGCACTAGAATGTCTTGGCCTAAGTACCAGACAGATCTGGGTGCACTGGACTATTGTTCAAAGTTTCATTGTGCATAACTGTGATTCTGACACATGAACAGTCTGCCCAGATTATTAAAGAAAATAAAAATAAAGCCATCTGTTTATTATACTTGCAGGTCGTTTTCTGCATATGCAGTTCTTGGAGATAAATGCTGTGAAGTATGAAACAGTGCTTCTTGTATGTTAGATTAATCCAAGAAGGCACAGTGGTATTTATGACATTGTAATTACATGCAAAGGAAAAGAGGGAAAATCTGGCCTCAGGTGAAAAAAAGCTGACCAAGAAAAAAAATTGCATGTGAGCACTTGAAATGGCCTTATAAATAAAAAAAATATTTTTATAATAAAATAGAGCTCAGAAAAACATGCATGGCTTGCTAAATTTAAGCTTTTTGGGAATTTTTTTCAGTTACAGAATACGAATGGAAAGACTCTGAGCCTTTTCTGTTTATCTGTTTGGTAAGGTTGCTGGTAGACTTTGGCTGTGTGGATTTCCCTGGTAAATTCATGAGTGATTCTGCCCCGTCACTGATGTACTGGGACAACGAGAGCAATTTTAATTGCTCTGTGGTGGCACAGGATGTTCTGCATCTATCTATGATGTGTGTTAGATGGATGGTGTGCTGGTCTGGTGACACTACAGTGTCATATGTTTATACTTGAGAGATTTCCTGTGGGCTTTTAGAAGCTACTGGACTAGATCCTCAGAAAACAGGGACACTTAGAATTTTATTGGATTCGGCCTATGGAAAGACTTTTTTTACCTGCATTTGTAGTTTTGAATGGTTAACAGTTTCATTTTAGTTCGTTTAAGCAGACCTTCAGAAAATATTTACTTGTTCTATGTATGTATGCAAGGGAAATCAACATATGTCAGTCTATTCTTCTTTAGAAACTGGCTTACTACTTTACAGTGCAGTAAAGAATGTAATTGTAAAAAAGTAATTGCACAAATAATCCAAAAGAGATGTCCATGATATGCCACTACTTTTCCAGAGGAACAGTGTCTAGGAGTGTTAGTATTGTCTAACATTAAGAAAGGTCAATATCTTTTTGGAAATTGTTCAATTATTAATTGCCCTGGACCCTAAATAGCCTTGACACTCTCTAGCCATAATAATTGCAACTTTTGTAGCCCCTGGAAATTCAGCCATACAGAGGTGGCAGAGGGTTTTGTCAATTGCTTCCTTTGTTGCTGGCAGACAAAAAGATAAATTGATGTTGCAACCTGCCTATCCTTTTCCTTTTTTGAGAGTTTGCTTAAAGGACTAAGACTAAGATCAAGAGCTTTGCAGATGTATCAAGAATTAATGACTCTTGTGTAAGTCACACATTCTGTGCCAAAAAATCTACATCCCAGCTGAGATGATGAGTACAGAGACAAACTCTGACAGGGAATATGTCATGGGAGTAGCAACTGTACAGGAACAAGTATTGGGAATGACTTCTTACAGGGAAAACAAAAGAAGATTATGGATTCAGAAAAAGACATGACCAAGATGTCCATAAAAATGAAAGCTGACTAGTCTGACAAGTCTTGGATTTCAAAGTTTTGTTGAGTGTATATCTAGACCCTAATGGGTCTGATTTTTTTCTTAGTGTCTTTTATGGCTTTCCTTTGTGTTTGTACAAAATAGAAGTATCCTCCTTTGCAGTGTCTCCCTAGAGCTTCTGCTACTTATCTGTCTTTTAATCATAGTGAAGAAAACAGGCCTTTTGATATGGTCCCCTATCGCAGATGAGGATTAGTCAGGGTTGAGGGGAATTGCCCACTCCGTAGTAGGCAAGGTTGAGATACAGTTAAAGGAAAAATCTGTCACATAACTCCTTATTTGAGCTTTTTTGTCTATGTGCTAGAGACTTTTTGTGGAGAGAAGAACTAATTCTTCTGGGGAAACAATTCTGAGTTACGCTCCTCATTACAGAAATTATTCAAAAGTGTTGTTTTTTGTCTGTGCAGAAGTATTGGGCCAGATCGATGGCCTGTGCCTGGACCCTTACTATGGTATCTTCTGCATCAGGCCTTAAATCAAAACCATGTGGGTCATGCCTGTCTATGCACTGGAATAAAAACAAGTGCTGCAGTATAACAGAGTCTTTGCTAATGTGATTTAAGTATTTAGGAAAGCAAAGACATCATGTGAGTGTTGTAGTTGTAAGGCAGCCCCTCCATAGCAAAATGATTGGCAACATCAGGAATAGTACTAAGAAAAAGATGTTGCTCTGCTAATACATGAAAATTTGGCTTTATTCACATCTTAAATACTGCATGGGGCAATTTTCTCCCCACCTGTAAAAGGACAGGTTGGACTTAAAAGGTATGCAGGGAAAGGAAGCTAAAATGGTCAAGGACATGGGGCTGTAGCATCACAAGGAGAGACTGATATGTCTGGGACTCTCAAATATGGGGTGGAGAAGGCTGAGAGAGATGGAATTGATTTTTACAAAGCTCAAATGCAACCCATTTTTCACCAAACCCTGAATTAATAGGACTACATTAATTAATAGGGTCTACATAAAAAAAAATTGTTTAAACCAGTCATCCACTAGTTTAATTATTTTGTACTCTGCATAGTTAACTTCCGATATGTGCTGCTCCGATATGAGACTGTGGAAGCAGGAAATATCAACAGAACAACAACAACAAAAAAAAATTAGAACCATAGACTGGAGGCCCATGAAGAAATACTGAAGGGATTAGGAGGATTCTACAAAAAAACCCCAGCACAGCTCTTGAAGGAGACACAGAACACTTGGCTACATGAAACCCGGTAGGGTTTTATATGCTTTTGTGGTCATAGGCTGTCATATATGGTGTCTGGTGAAACCAAGGGCTTAAAGATATAGGTGAATTCTTTTCTTCAGCAGAATTCAAAGGTTTGTTTCTTATCTTTTGGGTAGGCTATCCCAGCTTATGCAGTGTAATACCTCAGTTTGTAGGGAAGTGCTTTTCTTCTTTCTGTTGTCTGTAAATTAGCCATTTCAGCCTAGTGGAGGAGAAGGTTATTGTTCGTTCTTTTTCTTAAGTTTTTTATTTATTATATAAGATTTCAACCAATGCTTGTAGTTAAGTACAGCTACAATCAGTAGGGAGAAGTGGTAGAATTGTGCAATCATTTTATTCTTGGAATGTAGTTTCCAACTATTCATGATTTCATTTAATGTTGAAAATAATCTGTAGAAACTCTGGAAAAACGTGTTTTTCTCTCCTTTTAATTGTGTAATATTCAGAAATGGCTTAGTTTGGTTAAATTTGCTATTCTCAACTAGTACACTTTATTTTTTGACATCTTTGATGGGATGACCTGCTAGATCTGACTAAAATTGGCAGAGTTGATCCCTTTTTGATATCAAATCACCTTGTTCTAGATCTGACTTCTTTAAACTCTGTTCTGAAGAAGTTTGTAATTATTCTATTTTTGATTAAAGAAAAGATTATTTCTTCCATTTTTTTTCTCTCCTTTGAGTAGTATGTTGCTGTCAGGCTTAAGACTCATTGACATGAGTCTGTCAATGGAGTTAAGCAGCCTTTTGGATCCATCTTTGGCTTTGGACAATCATGCCTGTACTCTGCTCCCTGTGAGGTGGCTTAAGAGAAGACTAAACTATTTTGTACAATTGATACACTCCACCAGGACTTTTCAGGAAAACAGTTATTCTCCTAAGATTTGTGAGTGTTAGGGACCAATGAACACTTTATTTGCTCTCTGAATACCAGCTTGAAACCAATGTGGCAAAGAAATAACAGCACCAGAATGTCTGGAATTCTGTTTTTGAGTCAGCTCTTCCAGCACAAGTTACAAGACTATGCACAGTCTTAATGACACTCTGGGGTGGCCACTTTGATTCTGCTGTTTTCTACTTTTCTATCTCTTATTCTCCCCTGGAAGCAGGACAGGCTTTTCCACACCAGCATGGGAGGGGAATAGGCAGGAAACATATATTCCTTTCTTCAGTGTCAAAAATCATCTCTGTATCTTTTTCCCCATAAATGCCAGAATATTTTGTCTGAGGTAAGTAGATCCCAAGGAAAGAGTGAGAAAATGAATCTGTGCTGAGCTGTAGAACCTGGCAGTACAGGAGGGGATGAAGAGTGGGTCTGTATCCCAGTGATGCTGCGCACGTCCTCTATAGTCAAATCCTTCTGCAGAGGTCACAGACCTCTTTGCAGCCATTCCCAGGAAGATCAAATTCTTTCAAGCAGGAGACTTGTGAAGAGAAGAAGAGCCCCACACCTATCTGCAGATACCTAAATCGCTTGGCACTTGCTGTTTTATGAGTGTATCACAATAGTTGGTGTTATCACGAGACAGTCCTATTTTGTGCCGGTAACACTGAGGATCCTTGCAGTGTCACCCCTGTCACAGCCATTATCACTGAGGCAGTTTCCCAGCTTCCCAGCCAAACTTAGCTCACTCCTAGGAGTTTGGGGGGAGGTGGGAACCAGAGCTGGTGTGTGACAGCCTGCACCTGGGAGAGAACATGCACTCTTTTATACCTTATCACATGGCTGTACCAGCCAAGTCCTTTGTGTGGCAGGAAAAGCTGCAGTGACAGGAACGGGCTGCCAGGGTTTGACAAGAGTGATTCAGGGAGAGAACTGGATGGTTAGCTGAAACTGAGATGCTAAAGCCGTATTTTTATGATGTTTTATGTGACTATGAAGAAAGAATCAGTGACCTTTGCAGTGCTGCTAATGGATCATCAGTTCTCAGGCAAAGTGTTACAAAGCGGGGTTGTAGTTCTCTTCACATTGAAGAGATTTTTGAAGGTTGATGTTTGGAAGGGGGAAAATTGTAGGAATATATTTTCAGATGTCCTGTTACTTGAATTTTTTTGTTAGCTCTCAAAAACAACTTTTAGAGACTTGGAGTAGCAGCCTATGTTTTTTTATTATTTTTTTCAGTTTCACCAAAGTTGTGTGACAAGGCAAATGACCCTGCAGGTGTTTAGTCTCTTTTTTTCATGCTCACTGATGGCTAGGCCCTCTTGCTCTTACAAAGACTGATGTGGCTTGACATGATTTAGGGCTGCCTCAGTCATTAACTTCCCAAACAAGTTAGATTTACTATAGCTTCAATGCCAGAAAATAAACATACACACTCTGAAAATCCAGTGAAAGTCAGGCAAAGTCTTTCCAGGGTTTTTAGTTTTATCCCTACAGCCCTGCTCAACTGGGGAGCTGAGATAACAACTAAAGAGTAGAAGGAAAAGTCCTGCCTGCCTTTCATGTAGAAAAACCTGGCTTCTTCATCCTTTTCAAGGCAACAGAATGTCAAGTCAGGTTGTGTTGCCTAAGGCTGCTATGCAGTAAGGGGATTTAAATGTAACCTCTGCATACAGAAAAAGGAAGTCCCTTAATTCATTCAATATTTTATTAGAAATCTCTTAATGCTGGTCTTATTCCTAAAGGTAAACATCTCGGAGGCTTTTCAAAGCCTGTATTTCATTATTTAATAATCTGTTTTCACTAACACAATTCCCTAGCTCTGAGCCTGTAACTAAGTCCACAAGCTGGAAATATCAGCAGTCCAGGAACTGTTAAATAATTAAGCCATTGGTGCCTGTAAGTGTTAGGGCTTGAATCACTCATATTTTATTTTCACAAACTGCTGGGAAAAAAGGTGTCATTGCAAGATTACTTACTAGCTCTCTTTAAGGACAACATGACTTTTTTCTGCAATGGTACGGCTTGAAACTGTATGAATTTTGGTTTAGAATGTAGGATTTATAGGATAACATTTAATAGTGAGCCTGTACAGACCCGGTTCTTTGTTTTTCAACTTGTATCCAGAGTTATCCCATCTTCTGGACTTACTGGAAATTCTCCATTTAGAGGCTTATTATAGGACTTGCATATAACCACCTTTTTTTAAAGAATTCCCAGGAATAGCCATTGACTGGGAAATAGTGTTTGGCTGTGTGTGTGCATATGTGAACATGAGCACAGGTTTACACATGTCCTACCTCTCAGAGGAGAGAGATGTCTCTGAGGGTAACTGAAGGCCAAATATTCAGGCTACGCCTTTTGGCATCTCAGGTACTGAGGTGGATGTGGGCTCGTTTTGAACACACTGGAGATGACCCAGACTGCTCTAACTTCAAGTAGATGGAGACAGGTCAGTCCACTGAGGGAGTTTCTCATCCATTAGTGATATATGTCATGATTTTTCTTCATCAGAGAAATTGGGACTGGTTTTTTCACAGTACCATTTACTCTGGAGAAGGACAAAGTAGTACAATCATGGATGTAGTATAAGAGAAGAGGAGTTCAGGGATAACAGCAGGCTTTTGAGAGCACTAATAACATGCTCTCCCTAATTTAGTCCAGACAGAAAACATTTGAGTGCCATAATTTGTTATGGCACCAGGTTACTTTCCTCTGTAGACAGTTTGAATCCAGTTGCTCTGTGGAGTGAGATGGCTGGATAGAAATGTGGCTGGGTGGGGAAGGGGAAGAAAATGAGATTTTGTTGAAGGACATGAGATTATTTTCCTTGTTCTGCTAAATGGAATTCTGCACTAGGCAGTGTGAAAATCAAACTAGTACAAGACAGGAAATGCATATGGACTGTTTTGAGTACTGAGGTTTCTATTGTTCTGTTGCATATGGTGATATGACAACGTTATGTTTCCATGTCCATCATCAAACATACTTACTAGGCTAAGATCTGGAAATAAGTGGCTAGAATTAATCTTTTTTTTTCATTCCCTCTCTGTTTACTTTGGCTTTTTGAGATACCTTGTGACTCTTGTGATCTCTAATGGGAAATCTGTCTGCATTCCCTTCAGAGTTTATTTGCTGTGTTTACCAAGCTTAGACAGTATTGACATAGTTACTAAGGAGAAACTGGGTTTTGGCAATGCTGGAAGCTTTAGCAACTTTATATACACATAGAAAATTTAAACATACAAACATTAAAGTAAAAAATCTATTTTAAAATTATTTAATTTCAAAGTACTCATAAATTATGAAATACTAGCATCAAGCTCACATCTACAACCTCTATTAAACCGCTCTGTCTTCTGTATGTTCAGCATAAAATAGTTGGTCATTTTTCTTATCAGCGTGAAAATATTTTTCGGCTAAATTTGAGAAGGACAAATTTCCTCAAACATGTAAATTACCAAAAACATGAAGCTTGTTTTTCAGGTGACCAAATATTTAAAAATAGCTTTCATCCTTCTTAGGATGGGCTGGAGTTACTTGCAGCCCTGATTTAAACATAATATTGACATCTTGTTGTGGTTAGATGCAAAAAGAATGTAGAGATATTCTGTGATTACCCTCATGATAACCTGTGTATTAATCAGGCTGTGGACTCTTCTGCAATTGAGTAATGGTGAACAGCAGACTTAAACACCTCTTTGGGGGATTTTTATGACTGTTGCAAGCCAATCAAAAAGAGTTTCTGTTATTATGAAGACATTCCATTTCTTTAATAGCTCTAGTTTTAATTATAATGGACCTTTTTCCCAAATATGTAGTGATTAATTGAAACTATGAGTACTGAAACTGAAGAACTTCCTGCCATTGTATCCTTTTGAGTCTTTTTTAGAAACCAAGGCCCTACCTTATGGTTTATTTCATCAAAGTTTAGGATTATTGTTTAAGCTAGTAAAAATGAATCATTTATGCAAAATTATGTTTTCACCAAACACCCCCTTATATTTCTGCTTGCTTTCCAGCATATGGTATATCTTACCTGGTGGTTGTACTTACCTTTTCTGTGCAGGGAAAGGAAGAAAGGGAAGCTTCTAAAAAGTGGCTTAAACCTCACAAACTAATAAATTGTCTTCTGCTGTCACTTCTTTCTGACCCAAGACAATTTTCCTCTAGTTCTCATGTTTCTCATAGATCTTCTTCTTTTTATCTTTGCAACAAGGATTCGAGAAAATTGCTGTAATATTCTGTACTGTGTCAAGTTCAGTGCCACTGCTATTTTGAGTCACTACACTTGCTGAAGTGGGCAGGTGTTCCTGTCAGTGCTAAAACTTGCTGATTTGCCTTTGTGAAATAATTCCACAGTGTAGTAGCAATACAAGGTAAAACCAACTGCAAGACATAGCAAGTTAAATTTTGTTTCTGAAGGACCTAATTTAATAATAGGAATGTACACGTATGGTATTTACCTCAAACCAAGAGGATTCTGGCTCTATTGCAATGTTGTGTTGTATTAGATATGGGGTTTAGAGTGCAGGGTTTTTTTTCTTCCAAAATAGTTTAGTCTGATGCAATGACAGTATATTCTTTAGTTCTTCAGATGAGCTCTCTGAACCTACAGTGCATATTTTAAAATACCAACTAGACAGAAGACAGGATTGAAGCTTGTAACATTGTGATTTCATTTGAGACGGGTACTTCAAGATTTTGCTCTTTAAATAACACAAATATTTTCTTTTGTTTTTTTAATAGTTGCCAAAGAGTTGCATCCCCAGTCACCTCACAAAAATATCCAGTTCCTTGTATTTCCTGTATTAAAACCACAGAAGATGACTTATTGAAGTAATTTTATCCTTTTTTTTTTTTTTTAGAGGAGCAGAAGCATTAGTGTGAAGGATGAAAGATTACTTAAAATAGTAAAAAGATACTTAATCAATTCAAGGTAAGTAACCTCAAATCACCTCAGGTTTGCAAGAGGGAAAGCACAGGTACATTTGGCACAGAGCTGTTGAAATGAGGTAGCTTGTCAAATTTTCTGCCATGTCCTTGCTCACTGTCGTAAATATGACTCAACTTGCCTCCCTTTTTATCTTCACTTTGGGGATAAAAAGCCAGCAACATAAGAGGCTTCTGATAGTTTTTAATCAATAGGTAAATCCAGTATTATCTGGGGAATTTATGTCGCTGAAGAACAGAAGGAAGAAAAAAGTAGCTCATCTTGAATGAGTATTCCTACAATAAACAATTGTGTAAATAGGAATGATTTAGTGCACATTATTCTTTAGAATTAAGATGTCCCTTTGGAATTAGCAGGCAATTAAGTGTCAAATTTGAGGCAGAAATTGAACCAAGATGCTAATAGATTTTTCTGTTGTTGTTGTTCTTAATCTGTTGCAACAACTTCCATTTACTTTTTAAAAATCTGGCTTATTAAGCTGTTTCAGATGTCACAAAAGGGCCTGGACAAATAGCTTTAGGTGCCTGCATTAGTTTTGATAACTTTGGTAGTGTTGGCTTCCTGTAAAGCACAAAAAGTCATACTGCTTTGTGTCTGCCCAAAAAATTAATCTCAACACCACACTGCAGCTTACTTTAGAGGCCTCTCCAAACAAAAATAAGTTTAAAGAATCCATCAGTTACATGCTAGAATTTTAGTGTATCTCTAAAGAAATAGGAGTGAAGGTCAAATGCAGCTTTTTAATAACTGTTGAATTCACAACTTACTGGAATTCATTATTTAGGTCTTTGTTTTAAACCCCTTATTAATGAATTTATTTTTTACAATTATTTCATTTACAATCTATTATTTAAATATTTAATTATTTGAATTAATTTATCTATCATATAGTTATAATTTATTTTTTATATGTCAAATAATTGCCAATTAATATTCAGTATTCTGTATTAATATATAAATTATTCCACTCTTGATCATTAACTTTCAAGATATTATGAGTTTCCAACAACAGCTGTGCATTTTCAGTACTCTACACTTTATTGGTAACAGATCTGGCATTTTTCTCAATAACAATATTTCGTACCACTTGGGAATTTTTACTGTTTATGCATAACCAAATTTTTCTACTCTACAAGTTGTAGATACTTTGTCCACTACAGTTTCGGTGTTTTGGCTCTTGCTGCCATAATTGCAGCCATGTTAGCTCTCCTCTGGAACCTAAATGATGGTCCAGTGAATCATTTTAGGAAAGTTTTACCCCAGTAACAACTTGCTTAGAATAAATATGTCTTGGGAAAAGACATTAGGAAATTAAAAATTTGTTTGTTTATGTCTCTCTTAAAGCTTTTGCTTTTACAGCTTTTTTAAGGAGCAGAGTTCATTTTCAAATTATTAGTTCAATGGCAGATCACTGAAAGATGATTCAAAGAGATCTAATTGAATTGTCCTTTACAGTAACATCTTTATGGATAATGTGTTGTTCCTGGTTTGGGCGACCAAATTTCATTTTAAGGTTTCATTTAGTCACAGAATGCTTGATTGTATTGTCTGTTTTTCTAAGTTTTGAATTCTCTTGCATCTTGGCCAGGTCAATAGGTTCTGGTTGTTAAAGATTTTGTTCATGTTTACCTTGTAGTCCAGAATAACCAATAATGGCTAGAACACATTTGAATGGAAAGTGTTTGAAAATGAGAGGGAAATAAAGTAAAATATAATATTAGTAACTGTAAGGAAAAGGGAGATAACAAGAAGAAAGAGGAATAAAACTCAAGAAAAGCAAGTGATGCACTATACAGTTGCTCACCACACACTGACCAATGCTCAGCCCATCCCTGAGCAGTGATCAGCACCTTCCCAGTTTATATACTGGGAATGCTGCTCTATGGTATGGAGCATCCCTTTGGCCAGTTTGGGTCAGCTGTCCTGGCTGTGCTCCTTCCCAGCTTCTTGTGCTTCCTGAGTGGCAGAGCACCAGACACTGAAAAAGACTCATCTTAGGGTAAGCACTACTTAGCAACAACCAAAACATCAGTGTGTTATCAACAATCTTCTCGTGCTAAATCCAAACCACAGCACTGTAGCAGCTACCAAGAAGAAAATTAACCCTATTGCAGCTGTAACCAGGATGGAAGGAAAGAAACAAGTGGATGATTTAAGCAGGAAAGAAAAAGGTATATCTCAAACTAGATGCATTGTCTTAAACTGAGTGCAAGTGTATTTTGAACTTTATCCTGCATTTGCAGTGTTTGGAACCTGTCCTAATTAGGTTTAAGCAATCTAATAGGATTATTGTGCTTTAAATATGGCATCGGAGATTTTTTTAATTAGGCATTTTAGCTCTGATACCCTATACCAAGACAAACACAAATCCTGTCAGCCTCTCTATGGCACATCTACTTCTGTTCAGTTGACACATCTGTGTATTCTGGAAAAGAAACCAAATTATAAATGACAGCCCACAGAATTCCCCTTTGCATTAGTTTGAATGAATTGAATAGTTACAGAACTAAGTTTTTTTACAGCTTTTTGCTTGAAAATTATTGGTTTTGCCAGATCCTTGAGTTCCTTTGAGGCAAGGGGTTTCTGCAAATCCACATTACCTTAAGGAGTGTTTAAAGAATTCACCAGTTCCTAGAGGGTCTGCTGCTGGATCAGTTCAATGAAAGACATGACAGGCATGCAAATTACTTCCATTATGCAATTTTAATAAATATGTTTCAAAGACAACTGTTCCTGCAGCTTGTCCAACAGAAAAAAAAAGCCAAGCCAACTGCTGAACAACAATGACAGTAGCTGTGATGAATTATAATTCATTTTGGACAGGAAACCATAAATATATTACCTAAAGGAAAACTTAAGGCAATGTAATTAGGGCAGGAAAAGCCCATTAGTAGTATGAACTATGGGCTGAGCAGGAAACTCTCAACTGTTAGAAATGAGGCTCTGAAACTATAATTGTTCAAAACCAACCTAGAAATGCATACAAGAAGGATGCAGCAAATCTTGCAAAAGGTGAAGGACAATTTCTAAATGCTTATCAAGAGAAAATTTGGAAGTATTTCCTTTTGCATACAGCCCTAGCAATAAGACAGTCACTTCACTGTTAATGTTCTTGCCTACAGATTGCTAAACAGATTTCTGCTTTCCCATGCTTGAAGAGCATCTTCAGTTTGAGACCTACTCATTTGTTCTTCAGGGTGATTTACACACCCTGCTGCTTTTTCCTGTGTTTCTTCTGCTCTCTCTTCTGCTTTTATAATGTAATTCCTCTTCTTGTTTTCCATCTTACAATATATTTCTTTTACTCTAAGTCCATGTGAAATTGTTCCTAGTGTTCTCTTCACTGTCTTTTTTCTGCTGTAGGAGAGATCCTGTATCTGTGACATGAAACTTACTGTCATCAAGTTCAAATCTTAGATCACCCATGAATTTCTACATATCCATTAACTGAGCCATTCTTTTTTCAGTGCTACAATGTATTTTCTCTTTTCCTCTCCCTCTTCAGACCATTCCATTTCCCATGGGATTAAGAATGGTTTTGGGTCACTCTTTTAGGGCCTCAGTTTATAGCTGCAGTGACACACAAGGAAGCATGGGGTGCTTGCCATTATTCTGCTAGCTTCAGATCCTAGAATAAAAATAGTATTCTGAGATGGATCCCTGAATGTCGAGAGGTAAAAATGCTTTAAAAGTTAATTTTGTTACTCACCATTTCTCTAGTCTTAATCTCATAAGGGTTTGTTTTGATTATGGAAGATAAGTCATGTTATCACTGGATTCTAGTAAAATGACTGCTGTGTGGTGGATCCAAATCAGTCTTAACTGCCCACTGTCAGTGAGAACTTCCTCTGTGGAGGTGTACTATTGAAACCAGTAAAGCCTGCAGAACTGAATGATGTGCTGTGTCATTGTTTCAGATGTACATAGATTGCAATTTGAAGTGGACGTGTTGGTTTTTGTTTCTCGCATTAGACTGAAAACATTGAAATTCAGAGGCGATATGCAGTACCAAAGAGCACGTGTATTATATACTGTTCTGGGGCCTTGGCTTTGCCTCTGACCAGTGACTAAGGTGGAACGTGCAGAGGCTGGAGCTGCAGGACTGCTATCCATGCGTGGGAGCAGGGCTGTGCTGCCGTGCCCAGATACATAGCAACAAACAGCACACAAAATATCAGAGCGGAGTGAAAGCAGAGGAGTGACCTTTGCTCTGCTGGCTGCCAAGCCCAAGCTCTTGGGGACTGATGAAAGGAATGTTCTCCAGAGATGAGGCCATGCCGAGTGAGATAGCTCCTCCACGGTGCTTGGGAAGTTCCAGGGACAGACAGGGAGCACGTACAGTCTCCATTTGATGGTTTTTTCCTGGAACTGTGGAATGGAAGTCTATGCCTAGTAACTGAGGTGGTGTCGATGGGTTTTTATGATCTTTCTTGACACCAATGTACTCCAGGAATCATTTTCATTACTTATCAATTGTATTTTAAGATAAAAGGCCTTTGAAGTGCAGTTGAAGTGTGGAGGGACAGTACAAGTGAGCATGTACAGAAGTGAGTATAATGTTTGAGGGGAATTCAGTGCCCTGAGTGCCAGGCTGACCCCAAGGATCTTATATGGGCAGTCCATGAGTGACTTCTGGTGCATCCATTAACTGTTACCCATCTCCTGCTGGTCTTGTTCCTTCCTTAGCCAAGGCCATCCTGGTAAATGTGGAGCACTATGCTGGACAGCTGTATCCCTGCTTTTGTGAGGGTGGCAGGAGGATTGCAGTACCTGCTCTGCCATCTCCAGTGTCTAGCCCAGAAACCCAGTTAGAGGTGATTACAGATATCTGCTGGGTCTGATACTCAGATTAGCAAAAACAAAAAGGTGGCATCTGAGTGACATCTGAAATTCCAACTATTTGACTCCATAACCAAAAACTCTCTTGTTCTGACCCAGTCAGAAGAAGGGATTTTGTATGTAAATGTTGAATATTAAATTAAATATTAAGGGCCTGATTCTTCATTGCATTGTTACTTATCTTTTTCCAGGATCAGTATTCAGATGGCATCTTTAAATATTAAATCTCTCCTGACAGCATGGAAGCTGATATGCAACCTCTGACACTGGGTTCCCATGCTGTTCCTTATGTCACAGGTGATGACAATTACCAGAAACAGTGACTAGCAGCACCAAGAGACTGCAATATTCACCTTAATTGCATTCTATATTTTCAGACATAATTTACAGTTTTAAAGTGCTGAAAAATGAGTCTCCTGACATGAGTGCTCAGTATCCTGTAGCAAGCCATTGGGAATGGGAAAGTTTTCCTTTCAAGATTCAACAAAAACAGTCCCTTGCTGTGTGACAGAAAGAAGCTGCACCAAACCTGCCAATGATTCAGCATGTTTTTCTAAATTCAAACTGGGCTGCAGCCTAAAGTTTGCAGTAGAGATTCAAACCCTGCAGGGAAACACCAGAGGCTCAGGCCTTTCTCCCAGCATCCGTCATGGTGCCAGGTAGGGAACCAAATGAGCAGCAAAACACTCCCTGTACTAAAATAGCACAACAAATGGCTCCAGGGCACACAGAGAGGGGCCAATACACAGCATTAATTAGCCTAAAAGTAATTAGCAAAATATTGCTAAAAAATCTTAAGTGGCACAATTGAGAGCTGGATGAGTGTTTGAACTCTGGAATATTAAAACCCTTGTGCAGTAGCTGTGAATTTGATGCACATTGGGAGGTTTCAGTGACAAGCAGACCAGTTTTGACTGGAGGAGAGGAATAAAATATAGCTTGCTGTGTAATTCAAGCCTAAAATGTAAATTTTTTCAGCTCTGACCTAGGCAAGACAGGGAAGAAACAGACACTACTCTTTACTAGAATTAATCACATTAATTGCAGTGAACCTTTTTCTGAATTTAGCTGTGTTTTTGTAAATGGAAAGTGTCTTGAAGTGAATGATTCATTTTTTGAATATTTTCATTATTCAAAAGTTTTGGACAAATATTTATTAGATTAGATTTCAGCATATGGATCATGCATGAACTATTCTTAGTTTTACTTACCGCATTCAATATTTAGCATGACATCCTTGAGCTATGTGATCCCTCCCATAAATCTTAAGTTTTAAAATATTTTCCCATTTTTTACTGTACTTCTGCTCTTGGCTGGTCGGAAATGAAGAATATGTTTATCATACTTGGCTAAACACAAGAGTCTGTTTAGTCTTCTCTGTTTAGTCTGACCACTAAATAGAAATTCCATGTGCCAGAAATGAAACCAGGTTGAAAATAGCAGGACAACCTGGGGAGGGATATGTTTGTATGCCTTAAAATTGCCTAGGCTGTGTGTAGTAGAATTTGTTACAAATATAAATTATGTAAATGGAAATTCAATTATAGTGATTGTGTAGACATAAGTAGTTAGATTGTGCCAGCATCAATCATTGTAATAGGTCTTCAAGAAGGAGGCACTACACAAGTTTAAAGAAGGACACAGAGACAAACAGTATCCAGTGGAGATGCCTAATCTAGGTCCTGGAAGTGGGAGCAGTGGGTGAACAGAGCCTTCTGCTCAGCCAGCCCTGCCCACAGCCTCTGGAATCAGGGACTGGGTTGGGAATTTTTGATTCAGGGGAGTTTGTTCCACGGGCTGGCTGCCTTGGGGTCTGCTATATCAGGTAGCCCTGGCACTTCTAGAACACCATTATCAACTGAATTATGAATCAGTATGTCTTTTAACATAAAATAATGCATTTATGTAAAAGTTAATGAAACAATCTTCTGACATCCTCCTTCTCCCTCCCCCCCTCCCCAATATCAGTCACTTTTCTCAGATATTCTTACTGCCATAAGAGTGGTAATATACCTTCAGCCAAGCAATAGAAGTGGTAGTGGCTGTCCAATGTAGAAGTGGTAGTGGCTGTCCAATGTTGATGGCACTTCCTGAAAACACTTTTATTTACAGAATTTTGTTTTTCTGAGAAGTAGTGGAACTCCTCAAGGAGCAACTGTTTCTTTGCTATGCAAAATCTGGAAAGCTATGTGCAAAGCACTCAAGTGCTTTGATTTTGTTGCATGTTATAAATGCCCAAACGATGAGATGTTAAACAGTATTTACAGTGGAATATACTGAGGGCCAGAATATTTAGATTCAAGAGCTTCATTTTATTTCTGTTGAAACGTAGAGAGGAACAGCTATTTATACAGTTTGTATGTAGGGTAACATTTGGATTTAAATTACCTTCATTATTTGTATATTGAGTTTTCAGTTTACACTTAATCCTAAAAAGTCCAACTAAATATTTTTCTGTACAAAGGTTATTTATTTACACACGAGATTTATCAAGTCTTCTGTGGTAATGACAGAGCGAATTTTTTGCTATTTGGTAACTTTTAAGTAACATGATTTAAAATATATAGGTTAGTAATTGTATCTAATTTTAACCCTTAGGCAACACTATGGATAATTGAAATCCTCCAATGTGTTGTTCATGAAAACAGGCAAAGCACCTGCCTTGTTCTATCACTGCTTGTCCCCTGTGACCTAAAACATTTTCTGAAATAGATACAGTAAAAAAATTTGCAAAAATAAACAAAATAGTTGGCATTGAGAAAGGCTGGATTTTGCTTTTTTCTGAAGACTGTAAAGCTCTTTACAAATAGTGCTGGAAAAGCTTGACCTCAAAGCATCTCTCCTTCAGAAGCCAAGTAGAGGTGTTTTTCCATTTGGAAAACATTGGATGTATCTGTCAAATTACTGGAAAAAGTGAACAGATTATATGTTAATTGATGTTGATTCATGTTTGCCTCCACAAACTTTCCAGGTCTCTAGGAAAAAGGCTACTGGGCAAGTCTGAAGTCTCATCCTTCTTTTTGAAGAAATTCAGTGGTCTGATCTCAGTTGTATTCAAGATCAAAACCATCTGTCATTTGAAGACCTGAGATGAAGACAGGAGTTGGTGTTTTGCTCCTTCTGTAGAATTGTCTTTTTATTTTTGTAATAAGGTTCTTTCTGCTCACTCTGGACACCTCAAGTGTCAGTAAAGTGACCACCTTTGCTCAGGAAAAATACTTGTCTCTGGTACTATTTAGGCAAAAGCTGGTGTGTAAGGGTCTAATACAGGTATAGTAACCTCCTTGGAACTTTGTCAACCCCCTAAGCAAATGCGGGATTAATACCCTGATAAATTATAAATGGCAAAATAGGATTGGTTACACTTTCTTAAAATATCTCATCAAGTTCATTTCGAGCAGTGATTGAAGTAAATTTGAAAAGTGTGTATGTGGTCCTGCTTCAAGTAGTATGGGACTAGCAAAGGAAGGGGATGCTGGCAAAGTCGCCTCATGAGAACATCTTCATGTGGGACTCAGCTGGAGGTGGGCATCTTTGGCCACAATTAAGCCAATTCCAAAGGTTAGGTTGAGGATTCAGGATGGCAGAGAAACAAAGCCTAGCATTCCAGCTGGAGTGGGACTGCAATAATCTGCCAAAGAAAAGAACAGTCTGCAGAAAGACTTCTCCCTGCAGAAATTCATCACATGAGGCAGAGATGGGGATCTTGGTCTAAGACTCAGCCTGTACCTTGACCCCTAAAATCAATGATTATGTTTGGGATTTGGGATGGCAGAGAGACTAAGTTCTGGGATCATTTGGAGTGGGGATGCCAAAACTATTGTCTGCCGAGGACTTCATGTGGAACTAGACCTAACTTCATGTGGCTCAACCTAAGGTTTGGTCTGTGCTAATGCTTAGGATTATGGTGGTGAACAGAGAAGAGAGAAAGCTTGGGGCTGCAGGCAGACTCAGTCTGGCTATAAATGGGCTGATAAAGAAGGGGAGAAGCTGCCAAAAAAGTTATCCTCTGAGAACAACTTCATGTGGGACTATGTTGTGGAACTTGGGCTACGGCTCAGCACCTGCCTAGGCCTAAGGCTGGGGTTGGGCGAGAGACCAAGTGTAGAGCTGTAGGTGAAGTGGGGATGTAAAGGTGCTGCCAAAGGAACTGGCAGTCTGCAAGCAGACTTTTCCCTTTGGAAATTCTTCTTATAGAGGAGGGCTGTGGGGCTTCCTTTGGGGCTCAGTCAGTGCCTAGGGTTGGAGCTGGGGTCAGTAGAGAGGCAGAGCCTAGAGCTGTAGTAGATTGGGACTGTCAGAGGAGCAGTCTGGAGAAGGATTACTCCTGCAAGAACTTCATATGGGACTTTGTGTGATTTTAACATCTAGAGTTCCGTTCCAACCTATATTATTCTGTGATTATGTATTGACTCTGGGAAACAATGCGAAATGGAAACCAAAAAATCTCTGTGGCTGCAATTCAAGTTTCAAAACCAGAAAATTCAGGATTATTCTCCCATGGTCTTCTCAACATGAAAGAGTCAGATGCAGCGCTGCATTGGCTGCTCTCCAGTCTAGTTGGGAGGTAAATTGTAATCCTCCTCCTGGAATCCAGCCTTCACCGCCAGTGCCCCCGACCCCTCTTCTCCTGAGAGCTGAAGTCAGCCAAGAGGAACCACAAACCCTGCAAGAGACTGACATTCACAAACCAGCTCTCCCACTTCTCCACCTCAGCATTTCCCTCCTTTTGCTGAATTTCCTTCTCGTCCCAGACAACTCCAGGCTAGACAAGTCTTTGCTGTGGCCAACCATCGAACCCCTTTGGGTGCAGAGAAGACAAAGAGTATTTTCTGGCTCCAGCTTGAGAACAGCTGAGGCTTCATCGCACCAAAAATTCGGCTGTTGATGCTAAACATGTGATGCTTCTAGCACATGTGGGAGAGACTGCCTGGGAGCTGGGAATGCCATGTTTTGAATGGCTGAGCCATTCCTCCTTGGGAAGGCCCTTTGGGAGTCAGCTGACAGGTAATATTGTGGGGCCATTCAAGAAGTCAGTCTGGCGTGTCAGGCCTGTAAAACATTGGTTTGTCAGCCAAATTTACTGCTCTCTTTCTGCAAGAATCCTATGTTAGCCCTTAGAAAACATCTTCTCTCATAAATTTGCAGCTCTCTGTATAAATCAAGGAGTTTGTAGAGATAAGGTCCAGACCGTAGAATAAAATATTGCATTAAGTACTAAAATATTGCATTAAGTACTAAGTGCTAAATTTTTAAGTGTTGACCATTTCAAGAGCCAATTTAAACAAGACAGGATTAAGCTGAGCTGTTTACCTTCCTAGCACTGCTCACTATAGCATAATAAATGATGGGGCTGTAAGCCAAGGAAGGCGACTACAAGAATGTTTTGTTTAGACTACTACAATAGCCAATTCAACATCATGAGAGGAATGCAGGATGTTAGGAGTGATCTGAACTAGCAGAGCTACCATAAAACTGATGAGTTACTGAAATGTCTGAAGACATTGAAGTTATACTCTAATATTTGAAAATTTTAGAAGTGGGGAAGAGATTATCTTTGTTTCACTCTGGTTTTTACAACATTTGTTTTACATGGGTATTTACTTCACTGTTTCCAGTTTTACCACTGGCTAAGTGCTTTTTGTGAAGTCCCTTCATTCTCCATACCCCTGTTTTTCTTTCTGTAAAACAGCAACAGAGCTTCCTTCTTTGTCTCTGGAGCTTCCAGCTCTCCAATGTCTCTAGAGAGCTTTCATTATATTTTGTTTTACTGGCAGCAGGATCAGCAACTTCAGAACTGCACAGAGAACAAAGCGAATTTAGCTTATGAAAACACTTGTATCCAATACAGAGAGAAAAATTCTCCAAGACTCATTTTGCTGCAGGCCTAAGGAGGCTTGTGAGTGGGGAGGTGGGATGAGAAAACGAGAAGCACTCTTTTGCTGCTCAAAGAAGTGCACCCTTCTCCCAGAACCTGCCTACTTCTTTTATCATGTCAGAAGATCATTTTTTTACTCTTTTCAAGCTCTTTATTACTCTTTTAAATGATTAATAACCATTGACAAAACTGAATTTTCTTCCTACTTCTGATTTTTTTTCCTACCTTTAGCTCCTTCTCTGAAAGCAGGAATGTGGGGGAAAAAATTAGAACTATGCATCTTAACTGAGGTTTGATATAACTCTGTGTAGTAAAAACTGAGAGTATGTGTTCATAGCCTGTAAAAAATCATATCCTAGTTCAAATAATCTATGTCCAAAAGAAGGTGAAGAAATTGCTTTTGAAATACTGGGGCATTTTGCAGATGAGGATTTACCAAGGGAAAATATTAGGAAAGACTTTATTCTGATTACTATTAAGTATAAACTTCTCCCAGGTTAAGTCTTTATACCTGTATGCATTCATCACTGTCTTTACTAATTGTAACTAATAACTGATGGTGGTAGGTTTAGCTAAATGAATATAAAAAGATTGCCAACATACACAGGACAGTCTTGAAGACCAAAGTGGTTTAGGTGTAATCCTTAACATCTGTTATTTCTTTATAAGGATATCAGTGAGCACCTCAGCTAAATATACTGAGATTTTTGGGGGTAGGGGGAAGAAATACCAGAGGCACTGAATTCTTTCAATGAGACTGTGATTCTGAAGAAAATAAAGGCCAGATCTTTATAAATATTTGGTACTTTCCATTAATTTCTCTAAGAATGTGGGCTAGAAGAATTTTTGAAATTGAGATATAAGGACAACCAAAAGTTTTATCCATGATGTCAAAATCTTTCTTTGAACTCTTTTTGGGGTTCTATCACAGCAGTCATAGAAGAGAAAAACAGTAAATTCACAAATCTCTGTTGAAAAATCCACAGCGTAAATAAAAAGAACTAATTAAGTTCCCATTGCATGTTCTCATTGGTGATACTACAGGAGAGACCAGCCCAGTGTTAATTTTACTCTTTGCTTCATTTAGGATTTCTTGTAAAGCTTGTTTTTCATCATGCCTACAAATGGAAAATAAAACAGTTATTGTGGTTAAAGATTTGCTTAGAGGTTAAAAAGTTGTTTCAATGGTATTTTAGGATTTTGTTAACTTTTTCTCATGTCTCACTTTTTCACCACAGATGTAACCAATTTATCCCTTTTCTGCTTCTCAGACTAAAACCCCACCAACCAACCAACCAAAAAAAAAATCATGTTTATTGTGCTGAACACCACCTTTAAACAGTGTCACAATTACTAACCGCTTGTTAAGTGCCATAAAATTAGAGTAACTTTTCATATGGTATGATTGTTATTTATGTCCACAGAAACTATGGAACGATGAGGAGTTCCACCCTTGGCTGAAAGCTTGATCTTTACAGAGCCATTTTCTGCTTTTGTGAGGATGTGTGTGTTGATATATCTCTGAGAAGGTCATACAAGCACATATTGGATATGCATTTTTATAGTGCCTTAAATGTTTAAAAAATGAAACAAATTTGCATAATGTTTGGAAGTGTTGTTTAGCAATCTGCTGTGATCTCTGTCGTGGCTAAATTCTAAGTGTTCTGTTTTGGTTTTAGAAGGCTTTCTATATGGCATTAATTGTCATTCAACTTCCTAAAAAGTTCCAGTGTTTATCTTCTGTACTCATGACTTCTACCAGAACTCTGACATTTCATACAAAGCTGGTCTAATAAATGGCTTTTGAAATTATTAGACAAAGCAGTACCACTGCAAGTACAGCACAATTTGAAATGGTGACTCAAATCAACTTTCTCTGAGCCCTTTGAAATGAACAAGCAGAGTGTTTCATCAGGTCTCCTAAGGAGTTCTCTGTCCCTATCATAAATATTCATCTGTTCTATGAGGCATTGTTTGAAGTGCTTTTAAACCGTGTTTAGTATTCTAATAAAGGATACTCAAATTAGGTTCACACTGTGTTGTGCTGCTGCTCTACGAACCCAGTGGAAGAGTGGGAGTCATTGCAAAGAAGAGTTCTCACT
Organism: Daphoenositta chrysoptera; assembly: GCA_013397915.1. Lineage (NCBI taxonomy): Eukaryota > Metazoa > Chordata > Aves > Passeriformes > Daphoenositta > Daphoenositta chrysoptera. Next base: position 138,347 of record VZRO01006961.1, read on the forward strand.
TTAAATAGTCAAGAATAAAATAAGAACAAAAAAAACTGTGTACCTGGGGACAGTTATTTGGTTCATCTCCATCAGACATAGCTGGGAACACAATTCAGGCCAGTACTTGCTCTGATACAAGACCATGTCTTTCTGAACAATAAGAATCTGAAATTAGGAAGGAGCAACACAGTTCTGTGAGACATATCTTGAATTACTCCATTAGTTTGAGTGAATATATGTGGTTACTTATATCTAATTCTATCCAGGCTATTCCTCTTTGTTTAAAGACTTTGTAGTATTACACCAGGCATTTTGTTGTTTTTTTTTTTTTTTTTTTTCCTGCAACAGTGTAATGGAATAACACTGTGTGCAAAGCAGTTCTTTTCTTCCTCTAGTGTTTAAAAGGCAAAAGGTTTAGTTGGTGAAAGTTAGTGCTTTCTCCAACCCTCAAGTCACAATACACTTTTCTTTCATCAAATTATTGTCCTAGTCTTTTAATCTTTTTGGTATCTGTTAAAAATACTTGGCTAGTACCATTTATTTGTGGAAATAGTAAGGAGCCACCCCACACAGACTGAATTAATGTCTTTGCAACTTTGAGTGGCCTTCAAGAAATTTAAATTTGTTTACATGTGTAGTACTTGTATATAATGCAAAGAAAATGTTACAGTCTTGTTTTTCTTAGCCTCGTGGATTAATATCACTTAGGAATACTTCATCCTACGATAGCCTTCTCCCTCTGGGCTGCAGCTGAGCTGAAACTGCTGGGGCTGCTTCAGCTTGGAATGGTAACTATGCCCACTGAAGAATTTAGGACACACGAGAAGAGCTGGACTATTGAACTGAGCAAGGATCTGGGCCAGAGTGTGCAGGAAGAGTTTTGATACCATGAAGGTGTCTGAATTTGTACATGTCCATGAGTAATGTTCATTCCTGTCCTGTAAGCTGGCACGCTGATATGGACTCATAGGAGATCAGGCATGTAGCAATTCCAGTCTTTCTTGGCAAGAGCAGAAGTATTTTAACTCCAGAAGAAAGTTCAGGTGTTGTGCAGGATCTTATACAATATTGGTGATTCCAAGTGTGCAGCCTAAGGTAGGAACCCAGTGCAGATAGCCCATCCAACTCTGATCCTGCTGTTGATTCATACTCAAGCCAGACACAAATGTGGATTTCATTTCAGAACCAAGAAAATGGATCAGGGAAGGCATTGTTCAGGAAATAATTACAAACAAAAGGAGGCCTGGCTTATGCAGAAGAAAAAGACATTTCTGTTTGAATTAATTATTTCTTGAATTAAGGGTGTGTTTCTTATGGCCAAGATATAGAAGACCTGGAAGTTTTTGCTATTTAAGTGCCAATTCCTGAGGGTGACTGTAAGCAGCTGTAACTTCCACAACTAGCTTTTGGTAAATGGTGTCTTTGTTCTCATAAATCCATGCAGTTTTTTATGTCTTGTATATCTTATTCTTTCTTCCTTATCTTGTGGTTTTCTCAGTTACCACCCATGGCTTTTGCAATTCAACAGATTTTAGTGTGTCACATTAATATAAACATGTTTTTAGTTGATTCCTGCTTCTATTGCAGCTGGTTTTATGCTGTGCTTACATACTTTAACTTACCTGAGTATTAATGCATGATATCCATCCCAATCACAGCTGCGACAACTATGATCTTGCAGAAAATGTATTAACACCTTTACCTCTCCTCATTAAAGTCTACAGCTTGTCTTATTTTAATTTGTCTTCTGGTTTCCAACTTCAGTTTGCTGAAGAAACTTCCATTTCAAATGAAAGATGACATTCCTGGGTATGCATTTGAGTGCAAGAGCTGTGTTGTTTGTGGGAGAAATTTTATAAATCTGGATGGACACATGGTAGTTGGCAGCTCTGATCACAGGCAGAAAGGATCCCTAAAGTAAAGAACCAAATGCTGGTTAGATGTGTCTCCACCCCTTTCTACTTTTCTTTTGCTTTTCTGAGGCTGTCTAGACACTTGCTGGAAGAAACTTTCATGGGACAAATAAACCGTAAGTTCAGTGAATTATGGTGGGAAATTAATTGGAATCAGTAGAAATGCCAGTGTATTTCCATGAGAAACCTGGCTGTAAGAGTTAGTAATTTAATAAGTAAATCACAACATTACCATGTGGTTTGCATCATTCTAACAAATGTTGCACAAATTTGAAAGCCTCTAGTGTAGTTGTTGATAAATTATAAATCAGTTGTTGGTAGACATCATTGTGAAAGTAATTGTTACAGAATTAAGAAAATCAATAATGGTTTATGCTACTCACAGATTAAAAGGCTGCCTTTGCTGAATCAATTACTCTATGACATGCTATTCTCTAGTATGAAAGTATTTAAAAAATCAAATGCTTAATACAACAAAAACCTCTATGTCCATTTGCCATATTTACTTCATGAAAGAGAAGAGAGCTGAAAAATTGCATAAGCTAGAGCTGGTTTCTATATTCATGGGGATACTTTCATCGATGCCAAATATTGATTGGATAATAGAAAGCAGAATTCTTCCTGCAGCCCTAAGGGATCCCTGGGACTTCTCTTCGTTTCCTTTCAGACCTGTTTCCTTTCACATCAGCCATGAACATGGACATTGAACCTTTTATTCCCTTCTCTTCCTTGCTCCCTACCCGATGGTCCAGAACTGGCTGTCTGCTTTTCTGCCATCCACTCACACTGTTCTTTGCCTGTTTGGTTTAATGCTTTTAGATATTGACTAGAAATTGATCCATTATTGATTGCAAGTAACCGTGCTTTTTCAGTATGATGTGCACCTTGACATAGGAGAAAGAAGAATGCATTGCAGAAAAAAAAAGGTGTTTTGTGAAATAAATCAGAAGGTATTTCTAGGATAGGATGAAAATGCTGAAGATTTTAAGTCCTCATGAATATGTAATCTCGTGAAGCACATGAAACATGAGAACACAATAAATGTGCTTGTTTGTCCTGATGTAAGAATGATTTGATATTGCTTTGCTGAAAAAAGGAAAGAAACAGAAGAAGCTGGTGTAACATGACTCCTTCCAGATGGTGGAGTCAGGGGGTAACAAATCATATTTCTGTATGATACTGTGTGATTTGTATTTCCATTAAAATGGATTATCAGTTTGCCATGAACATTGCAGTCTTTCTAACTTATTCTTTCTGAGTGATAAATCTGCTCATAAATTTCTGAGAGAGATTTTTGCTTGACACTTTCTATGCCTGACATCAGCTACAATGTCCAGTCTTCAGAAACCTAAAGCAAATAAAACTCAGCTGTTTTGAAGGCAAAATTTGAGGCAAAGTTAGCGTTTTGATGTACTCCCAGTGACACTTCTGTGCTTTTGTAACTCGGACAGCTGCTGTGATAAATCTTGAAGTAGGGTTGTTTCACCGTTCTCAAACTGGAGTGAAAAACAAGCTGAAATTCAGAAATGTGGGTTCATTATTTCAAAAGCTGACATTTGCAAATGCACAATAGAATGTTCTTTCTCTCTTTTTTTCCTTGTGAACAGAATAATTTAAGTTCTTACACACCAACAAACAGTGTTTTAATTGAGACCATCTGAGGTATACAGGCAAATTCAAGAAGAGTTTCCTCAAGACTTTAATTCAACATTCTCAAAGTATGTGCTTTAACTAAGGGTATGTTGATCAAAAATATGTCTTTCGAATGACAGTTTATTTTAACAATCGCATGCTTAAGCTTATTTTTTTTTAAAGCCAAATATATTTTTTCAACATTAGAATTCAAGAAAACCAAATGCAATTATATAGGGATTAATGCAGGGACACTGAAGTACAGCGTATATATTCAGAAATAAAATAGCTTTATTAGGTTATCATAATTCACTTCCGCAATTAATTAGGATAAACACATATGTGCCAGGCTGTTTAAAGTCATTCTACAAAGCTATTTCAGAAGTTTAATGAGATTATTTTCCAGAGTGTATGTATACACAAATATATCTTAATTTGAAAATAGCTAGATAACTATATGGAGCAATAACCTCTTTTGCTCTTTCATTGTTTTGTCTGTGTGGTAACATGAAGTTTAATTGCTGTATCTGCTTCTGTGTTTAGCCTTATTGCTTTTCTTGGTAGTGTGTATGTTACCACTATCAGTAGAAGAAAATTTTTCAAAAACTACAAAAATCAGAAAAGAGCCCAAGTATATACTTTGCAAAAAAAAAAAAAAGTTATCTTTCATTATAGATAAATTTTACATTGCTTATGTGTCCTTGGGTTTTATTTCTCAAATAGTTCAGGAGCATGAAGATACTTTGTGTGGGTCAAGTATTTTTCTTAAAATTTAGAGAACATAGCTTTTAAAACTACATTTTTTACAAGATTCAGCCAACAGCTGAACACTCTGGAATCAGGTCTGTCTATCAGAAAAGGTTTCTGCCATCCACCACTATGTACATTTTTATATATCCATTTTCACTAACAAATCTGAGCCTTGGCTGCTTTTAGATACTTTTAAAAAGAGCATGGAGTTTGGTAATACTAATTTTCCTCTTCTCCATGTAGAATGGAGGCACTATAATATTTGGAATCCCCCTGGAGTCCATGGTTTGACACTGCTTGACATTAATGTTTTGTTTCAGCACAGTAAGACTATAAAACTGAAGCGAAGACCAGTAATAGCATCTCGCCAGACCTCTTTCAAAATCAATCATATTTGGGATTACTTTTGTTTCATAAAAATGTTTTACAATAATTTTGCTTTACTGTCTTCTGTGACACTCTGTAAGCATGCCCATGATATGTGCCAGTCTTCTGCTGTGACAAAATTAAAATTTAAGATAGATCAGGTGGTGTATAAGAAGAGAACTTTTCCTTTTAGGTTTACCACTATCAGTAGGAAAGACAACATCATTATGGAGACAGCTGCAGGGAAAGCTGACAACAGGATAGCATTGATCGCTCTCTAAGGTTTGGGAATCCTCTGGGTGAGAATATATTCTCACCATCCGCCTGCCTTGATTCAAAACATCCTAGTTAAATATCAGTGTTTTATCTGTCGTTGTAAGCACATTGTAACAGCCTCACCCATGGTGTTTATTCCTCCTCTGGTAGTTCCATGTAGGATCATGCTAAATGGGATTCATGGTACACATGAAAGCTGAGCTAACCAGTGCTAGTAGCCCACCCTTTACTGGGGCAACAGCGACTGAAACAAGATTGATCCTTTATCCAAACCTACTGTACTTGTGCTTAGAATTTCCTAGAAAAAGTGGATGCAAAATTCACTCATTTAAGAAAAAAAGTGGGGTGCATAAAATATGTCCAGCTCAAAACAGGGCCCCTGCTGAACAGTGGGGTTAAAGTGCAGTGTTTGCTTCATTTTACATTGCCAGTTTTATTTGAAATGTTTTTGTCAATTTTGTTCTTTTTACTGTGTTGGAGGGGTAATTCATGTGTCTTCATAATTGTCTTTATTTTTTTTGTCTTACCACCAATTGTTTCTTTTCTTTTGGAGGTTTCACTCAAAATCTGTATTAATAGAGACATGCTACGCACTGAAAGAAATTGCTAATAGCACATGCTCCATAGGCATCAGGCACATATCTGTTTGAACAAGGAAGAGGGGAACAATTACTGGTGGTCATGAGTTAAAACTCTCCCAAGGAAAAGCAGGGCTTGGTTGCTGGTTTTACAGGGCATAAACTGTTTCTCATACTTCCTTTCATCTTCCTCTTGCAGACTGAGCTGTGTGTATGTCAAATGCTGCTCTTGGCCTCCTGTCTGAGAAATCTGCTGCTTCTGACGTATTTTCCTGAGGGAGTTGCAACTGTTTGTGCTTGTTCTTTGGCAGCCCATGATCAGAATATTTTAATTGCCTCCTAACAGCCTTAAAATGGGACTGACTCGAGATGCCCCTTGCCTTTGCTTGGCTTCCTTCTTCTGGAAGATGGTCTGAGTATTTTTGAGGTGCATTGGAAGTGACTTCCCCAGTCCTACAGAGCTCTATGTTTTGCTCAATGCTAAGGGCTATCCAAAGATGAATTCAAGTATAGAAATTTCCATTTGGAGATGTTCTTGAGAATTAAAAAAGAAAAGAATAATTATTCTCTTCTTTAATAATGCTGTATTAGTTTGAGTTGCAGGGAAGTACTGCAGATAAGCCAAGGTATGAATTTATACAGCACAAGCAACCCTGTCAGAATTTGCTGTCTGGATATTTGTATCCAGTGATTATACGAATTAGACTACTGCCACCATTCATAGACTGGAAATTTTTGCTCAGTGGAGGAAAAAGAAGAATGTATTTCAAATGACTATGACAATTTTCCTTGCCTGGTAAACCTTAATTTGAAAGACACCATCAACATTGCTGTGTACCTGCTGTGGTTGCATGTCAAGCAATTCTGACAGGAGAATTCATTATAATTGTCAGTCAGTTTAATAGAGTTTTCTTAGGGATTCATTTTTTTATTTAATAGGGTTGTTATGATAAAGTTATATGGTTGAGAAGGTCATCCAGGAAAGATTTCAAAAGCTACAGGCTGCACCAGGGGTGGAAAGGTCTTTATTACACTGCTGCTGTCTAGCCAAACTTGAAAATGAGACATATTTGCTCACAGACTGGAGTTTATCAGGCTGAAAGAGTAATTAAATTTGAATTGTGTCAGCCAACTACATTGAAATGAAGAGAAGTCAATGTATGTTGCTCCAAGGAGAAAGAAGGAAATGATTAGTTATAATTATACTTAGTGTCCGAGAGAATTGCTTCACACCCCTTGAATCTGTTGCTAAGGGAAGAAAGAAAACTAAACAAAGGACCTCTAATCCTTCTCTTAATGTCTAAAATTTCTTGAGTTCAGGATTCCCTTTGGGAGTTAGAAGAAACCAGATACTACTGAACCATAATATTTTAAGGATTGGCAGAAGGACTCTTAGGTAGGTGAGGAATTTATTGGATTGTTGCATCCAGAGGGACGACGGCTCACAGTCCTGATCAGGGACATCAGTGACAAGCAGTGTCCCCCAGGGGTCCATAATGGGACCAGTGCTATTTAATGTCTTCATTAATGACATAGAGGGATCAAGTGCAACCTCAGCAAATTTCCTCTGAATACAGGCTCAGAGAAACGGGATTGTTCAGCCTGGAGAAAGGTAGGCTCCAGGGAGACCTTGTTGTGGCCTTTCAGTACTTAAAGGGACCGTATAAGAAAGATGGGGAGAACCATTTAGTAGGGCCCATTGCAATAGGACAAAGAGGAAATTGTTTTAAAATAAAGATTTGGACTCGATATAAGGAAGAAATGTTTTACAATGAACGTGATGAAATACTGGCACAGGTTGCCCAGAGGGGTGGCAGATGCCCCATCCCTGGAAACATTCAAGGTCAGGTTGGATGGGGCTCTGAACAACCTTATCTGGTTGAAGATGGCCCTGCCCATTGCAGGGGTTTGTACTACATGACCTTTAAAGGTCCCTTCCAACCCAAACCATTGTGAGATTCTGTGGGCTCTCAGTAACTGAGTGCAACCAGTGAGACTAAGTTAAAAACACACAACAAACTTGGTGATCCTATTTTAATTTAGAAACTGTTTAACAATAGTAGATCACAAAAGATTTGTATTGAAACCTTCGCTTGCAGTTTAATCTGGAAGAGCCTACATGAATCATTTGTAGAATGTCACACAGCACGAAGTAGGTGGTCCTTTGCTAAGAAAACAAGAGATTAAATACTTTACTGTTAAAATTTGTTTTAGGTGAAGCTGGCAAAGGTGGCTGTCATTGAAGTTATGTAACACATTCCTTTATGAGACTTTTTCTATGGTAGTGTATAATTTGAAAAGTGTGGACCTGATTTTTCCATGGCTACCATCAGCCTTAGGCTGATTTTCTGGGGAATTTCAGTGGACAAAGAACAAATTCAAGGCAAAGCACAGTCTACACAATGGTTTAAAAAAAAAATCTTATAACCACATTTTTTGAGAAGCTGGAGAGCCTGGGGTCAGGAATCTCTGTAAATTTGAGTATATCACAAGCCTCTGAAAATTTCCTGTGTAGTCTCTATGAGAGCTTGGCAGCAACAGTCCCTGAAGATTCCATCTGTGCTGGCCATACTCTCCAGCCCAGGGGATCTGGGCTGAATAGGACTTTTCGTTATGTTTGACATCCAAATCTGCCTGTGGCTCGTGTGGTTTATCTGTTCTCCCTTCCTGGCATCTTTGTGGCTCTACTTTATTTGTAATGGACCAAGCAGCACTGCCGTTAAGAAAGGCAGACGAGAGGGATTTGCATCAGTGAAGCTGGATGTTCATGGCACTTTGGATATTAGGTTTTACTTACAGTGATGCAGGGTAGAGGTCTGGAGTTTTTTGGAGGTAAAAAGAGCGGGATTTGGAAATAATCCAAATGTGCTATTTGGAGGAAAGAAGAAAGAAAAAGAAGAAAAGCAACCACAAAGCTTAAAGACAAAAGTGAATTTTTAAGTGACCTTGTGATAAGAGTGAAGAGGTTGGGCTGGATTAATTTTTGTTGAGTTTGAAGGTGTGTTGTCACAACAGAGCAAAAGGATAGAAGAGCCCAATGGAAAGGGGACAATTACAGCTTGAAAGAAGGAACAAATTTTTAAGTCACTGATGTTTATTAGGTGAAGGTAAAGAGACTCTTGTCAGTTTGTTGGCCCTCCAGCCCCAGAGACAAGGTACCATATTGAGCGCCACATTAAAGAGCTTGCTGTGCTTTGTACAAATGCTTGACTAGATAAAACAAGCATCTTGCAGACCTGTGGGATTCGTTGTCAAAAGCTTTGTACCTTTTATTTCCACAGCATGGATTTAAAGGGAAACTGACCAGGTAGTTGGAAGAGATACCTGTTGGGGTAACTGAGAAGGAAAACCACAGGAAGCTCGGAAAATGCCCTAAATGGCTTCTGCTTGGAGGCTAAGTGGTTATACTGGGTGAGGTGGACTCTTGATCTGCCATTCATATATTCTTAGGGTGTCACAGGTGTCATTTTTGGAGCCCATGTTTTGTCCTTGCACAGTGTTGAGGTTCAGGAGCTTTAGGGAGGAAGGGAGAAGGCCATTCTAAAGTTTCCTGAGCTGCAGACAGAGCTCAGCTGAGATATTTAACAGGATTTAAAGGTTTTCCAGGGAGCTGTTTGCTGACCCCTAAGTTACCTTCCTGTACTGTCTGGCACCTCTCTGTTGCCCTTATTTTTGCTGAGTGCAACTGTTTGGATTGCTTATTTATTCCCCTATATACCTTTCCATAGAGCATATAAATCACCCTATGTCATATTGTCTTACAGGTCATGCCCCAAAAATATACATTAACTTTTTAAATTTTTAAGTTTTCTCTCTGAAATTTAAAGTGTTTTTCCGGCTATTTCACAGACTCAGAACAAGAAATCTGTGTGTTGTTTAGATGTAATTAGTTGCAATAAATTATGGAAAAATAGCACAGTTTGCAGATTTGTTTTGTAAAAAGACTGTTGTAATTTGATGCTAGATGGTAATACTAATAACTTGGGAAATCATTTATATTTACTCTCTATTTTTTGTAACAATATCTCACTTTAAAATTGTTTTTATCTTTATAATTTTTTGTTACATTTTTACTTCTTGGCAATCTCGTAAGAGGGGGAAAGAGATCAACTGCAGGCCAAGAATAGGTTGTTCCACCAGCTCCCTCTTTCCTTGCAAAGTAAAAGGCAGGAGGCAGGCAAAGAACTGACCTGGTGCTACATATTGTGAGTGATGGCACAGAGAAAAAGCTGTTGCAATAGTTAAACCAGCAAAACACAGATGAAGTTCAGTCACAAGTAGATTGCTAGAGGTCCTATAATCAATAAAGCTTTTGCTTTCACTATTTTTGGTCACCCCAAGTTAAATCACTCATATAAAATATGCTTCCCTAATAGTTACCATCACTCTGGCCAAAAATCAATTAGATTTATCAGAGACTCTGGTGAAACGTTTCTCTCACAACTACAACAGGTGTTCTGTATATTAGTTGTCTCCAAATATTAGGCCTCCAAAAATTTTGCCCAGGATGAATCATAATTTAATCAGACTAACGGTAACTCTTAATTAAAATGTGTGTGGCATATTTAAGAAAGGAATACCTGAAAGTAAACATGGTAAGGAATTCTATTTAGGTCTTGGAAATTACTCAGGAAAAGAAAAAAAAATTACAGATGTTCATGTCTCTTTTTTAATTGTAAGTTTCCTTCTGTCATTTGTAAACTTAAAATTGTTTCCAGTTTTAATTTAGATCTCAACTATTTGCTTACATGCCTGCACTTCAGAATGCTATTTGATTTGTAATTATGATTGATTTTTGAATTGTTATAAAGGGAGAAATTATAAGGGACATGTTCAATTAAACTTCCATTTATTTTTCAGAGCTGAAATTTGAAACAGGAGATCACCCCAGAAAATGTTTTTACCCTGGATTCCTTTTGGCTGTGAACTACAGGTGAACCGGAATTCACCGTGACTGGTGGGAGAAAACATTCACAAGTAGTTTAGTTATTTTGTCCACTTTATGTCTGAGAGATTAATTCCTCAGAGATAACAGTGCATGTAATTTTATTCAAAATATGCAAGCTAGTGCAATTTCCAAGCCAGCAGAGTAAGCACAATAAGTATTTTATAGCTTTCAGTTTAAAGGCTATTGAAGTATATACAAATATTTCAAAGATAATCCATTTGGCAAATGTTAAACTCTTCAAGTAAAGGTTTTCTTAGATGGCAATTTCTTCATATCCCCTCAACCCCTTTTTACTTTTCCCCTCTGAGAACCTTTTGATTTACTATCAGATTCTTCCTTATGCTGCTGCCTTGCCCAGCTCAGCTGCGGGCACTGCCTGGAGGTAACTGCAGTCACCTGGGCTCAGGGTGCACCACGGGAAAAGCACTTCCCTTCCCCTCCCTCCCCTCTTGTAGGGATAGAAGCAACAAGGTGCATCCTCTTTTATTCAGCCATCTGATTTTTCTCCGTGGTATGTAATTGATATTTACAATTAGGTTTTTTAAATTGTTTTGGATGTGTTTCTGAAAATTTGGGTTTAATTCTTTAATTTATTGGTCTTTTCTGCCTGTGTTTGTTTTGGTGGGCGATGTATTAAAAGGGAATAGAAGTGGTCTGAGTGTGAAATGGTCTGCCCAAGTCCCACTATCTTGTTGCCCTCCAGGAAAAAATACCTTTGCAATTTATGCAATTTGGATGATTTTACTGCTGATGTGTTTAAAAGTGCCTTTGAAATTAGACACAGGAGAGTTTTTTGGATGGCAGAAAGAAAGGAATGATGTTCTGTACTCTAAACAATGTCAATCTTCTGCTAGAACCTGAGATTTGGAATACGAGATTAGAAGGGATCTCATTTTCAGTGGTGTTGCCAGTTGGGGTAGGAAACTGCTATTTTTTAATTGGAAAGGAGTGAAAAGAGACTACGATAGCCTAAGAGAGAAAGGAATATTATTAGAAAAATAATTTCAGAGTGAATTTTCTTTCAAGCCGTTCTAAATAAAGTGAGCTTTCTTGTACATGCAAATAGGGAAATATATTTGTGTTGGATGATGATGGAGAGGTTTATACCAGTACTGTTTCCACAACTGATTTTCCATCAGAAACATGGAGGTGTGTTGTGTTAATTGATAGTTTAGTGCTTTGAGAACAAAAAAAATCAATTAGCTGCTACAGTGTGATTTTCATGTATACTGAGTATGGATTTGCTCCATGTAAATGGACACGCTCATGTGTTTTTCATATGTCAGCTCTGGCCTTCATCATCTTATAAATATGTTTGAAAATGTTGCTAAATTTCATGCAATTGGAAAGAACAAAGCATTAAGGACAATAATTTCATGCTTTGTACAGAATAAACAAAAAACCCCAGAACTTTCCAGGCAAGGGAAGGGAGTGTGTCAAATTAATCTATAAAAGTCAGACAAAAGGACTTTGCTTGGAAAAGAAATGCAGAATGGTTTTAATTAACATTTTGCTTCAGGTCATGCCATGTTCTTTCAATTAGGACTTTGGTGTAAGAAAGACTGTCTCGTCCTGAAATGTCTTTACTTCTTTAAAGGGAAAGACTTGGTCATTTTCCAGAGATGGGGGAATGGGATACTTACAGTTATCTTTAGTTTGGGAGGAGTATGTATTGTGATTCTTTTTCAGTTTTGAATATGATTGAGAAGAGTTGGGATCAAGCACATTTCAGTGTCATTTTAAACTCTCCATTTCTTTCTTTCAGTTCAGCTCTCACACTTCAGAATATTTTTCCATTGCAAAACTCTGACATAAATAATTTCCCTTGATGCTGTAGTCACTGTTTTTCTCTAATGTTCTATATATCTATTTAATAATTTGTCTGCAGCATTTAGCTACAATGGGAGTAGGTTTCTGTGTGTTGTAATTCAGTGTTATGGGTAAAAGCATCTGTATGTTAGTTTTAAGGTTTGTAAACGCCTTGCTCTTTTTTCATTATAACAACTCCTTTTTTTAACAATCATGTGTTTCCTCTGTCTGTGCATGTGCCCTGCAGTGGGCCCCTCTTGTTTGCAACCTCCTAGTTCTGCCTGGAATGAAGTACTGAGGCAAACAGGAAGGTTTGCTGAGGGAAGAGTTTCATGCTAATTTCCCATTTATCCAAGGTATCCACTTCCAATTCCAGCTGATACACACAGAATGAGCACCACAGTTCCCATCACACCTCCTGAAACCAAAGCTAAGCAAGCAAGAAGGATAAACTAATGTGTTTCTGTTTTTGAAGAAGAGTGACAAAAGAACTGTAGTAATCTTATTCATGAATATTTCCCATATCAAACCGTTAACAAAAAATGCCCCAACTGCCAACTGTTGGGCATTGCCATCCACCCATTGTTTTAAGTAGTAAGACCCATTTTTAGGGAAAACAGCATCTACATCAGGATACTGCTACATGAGTTCAGTCATGAGGTCATATAAATATCAACATAGGTCTTTAATTATGTACAAGGTATATTAAATAGTCATGCCTTCCTTAGCACGGAATTTTGCACTAATGGAATAGCGTGGATGTTACTAAAATTTTACTATAAACTGTAGATTAGCAGCAGTGTAGGATTTTTTTTACCATGACTTGGTTTGCAAACCGAGTTCCCAAAAGTTCAGAAATTCTAAATTCCGAATTGCCCTTGCTATATCCTTGGGCCACTTCCCACAGTCCTACTCTCCTCATGAAATAAACATGTTGCAGAGAAAATTTATGCATGGTCCTCCAATCAGAAAGGATTATAATATCTTGATATAGTGACATATAGGTAATTGTAAATCTACTCTTTCCCAGTGTCTGGTTTAACACTCTAGACAGTGAAAATTGCTTTTCAAATTTGTCTTTGAGCTATTTTGTATTTTAGAAGAGAAAAAGAAGTAAAAAGAAAATTTCCTTGGCACTCTGCAGCTGCTGCCCCAGAAGTGGTGCGAGTCCAACTCCTTTCCATAGTTAAGGACATATTTTTCTTTTGAGATGTTACCAGCATCTTTCTGTAGAATGGATGTGGCAGGGGAAAGTTTTTTGGGCACATCCCTCACTTCCAAAAAGAGGTTCTTCTGCACATCCTTTACCAACAATTTCAAATATTTTATGAAAATAATGGACATTCTCAGGCAAAGGTCAGAGGAAGTTTTAAGACTGAAAAAATTAGCCTAAATATAGGACTGTGCTATGAGATCCTAAAATATGTGAAAAAAGGAAATAGTAGTGGTATACAATAGAATGTACTTGTGAATGCACTCGTTTGGGTTTTGGTTCTGGCCAAAAGCTTGCTAAATACTTTAACTTATTAACAATAGAAAGTGAAGGAAGTTTGGGTTTGGTGGAAAGGGTATTATATACAAAAATATAAACAATGCCAGCTCTTGCAGCCTATCAGAATCTGCTGTCAGGGCCTGACATAATCTAATAGGCATGTCATAATACTTCATACTCTTATATTTACAGACTTAGGGCAAAAGAGTTCAGTTTTTTTGGAGACAGTGTCTGGAAATGCCCCTGTTACTCACAGTATTGAACAGGAATAGTCAGAGCCTACTCAATAGTTGTGCAGCTGTGTTCCCTTCAGCTGTGTTTATTCCATTTAAATAGTTATGGCCAGAATTACAATGTTGTTGTTCTCTGAGTACTTAGTTATTTACAGGAATTTGCAGTTTTGAGCTGCATCCTATTTATTTTTTACCATTGAGCTACAGAATACTGTGCTTCATTGTGAATGAGAGTTAGACATGAAATCTATTTGTTGAAAGTATTTTGTACTTTTAGCTATTAGAAAATGTTAGAAAATATTAGAAAATATTTTTGGTGTCATGTTTTAGCTTATAGGCTGAGACGAGTGTATTGAATTAATTCCAAAAATGAGGATGACTGTTAACAATGCACAGTGTCATGGCTTCAAATCTGTATGGATTTGCTTCCAGTTTGCAGACTCCTTGCAGGCCATTGGGTGCCTGAGTTTGTCAGTGCTGGGGGAGGTATCATTAGGTACAAAAAGCCTTGGTGTGTTATATCTGCTTTTCCAAACAGGCCGGGCACATGCGAATCCCTGTGTCTCTAGGGGAGAATCCCTTTAACTCTTCTATTAAGAACCACCTGGGGGGTGGCAATAGCATGTGGATCCCTGGCACTATTGTGGCTGGAAAAGGAGGAGGTAGAAGACACGTGTGTGGTTAACTGCAGCCCCAAACACGGGCAGTGGGGCCGCAGGGCCCCTTCGGGAGAGGGAGAGGAGAGCTGCCCAGGGGTGCCTTCCTGGTGCCCTGCAGCAGCCTCGAGATCCAGCCCGAAGGCTGGGAGACAGCAGAGCTGAAATTGCTGCAAAGAGGTCGGATCATGCCCCTAACTGAGAACCAGCACTCTCCAGAGAGCTGAGGGGAGAGATGGCAAGCAGAGCTTGACCCAAACAAATCTCAGTCCCGGCACTGGGATGGCTTGGCCTGCAGGGAGGCTGATCCCTGGAGATGTTGGCATTGCATAAGAACACTTTGAACCAAGCTCAGCACAGAGAATCTGCACAGCTCTAATTGAAACAGTCTTTTGTTGTAATGAAAAGAAAGCTGCAGAAGGGATGGTAAATGATGAATCCATTCCTTTTATTTGGAGCCCACCATTGGCCTGCTAGTGTTATACAGAGAACGTTCTGCACTCCAAGTCCATTTGAAATTTTAGTCAAGCATTGCAGTAAATGATGTAACTCACTGCTGGGAGCTTCTCCAGACCTCTACTGTTTTACTTGTTTGTTAGTAAGGAATGTTTCACAGTGCAAATCCTTTTTTTTCTTCCTCTTTCTTTCCTTTTTTTTTTATTTACAGATTCTACATTTGCTTTTCTCAAATATTTCCTACTTAGGTTTTTGCTTAAAGCAATTCTAATCAAATGATTGATTTCATTTGTATCCTTTAAATCATGGACTAGGATCTTTTTGACATGTAATAATGTTCCACATTCATTAAACCCACAGCGCTTCAGCTTTAATAATTGCTTCCAGGCTCTTTGGAAATAAATAAAGGCTGGACTCTTCCATTTGGTACATTACTATATCCTTTATCATGAGCTGTAACTTTTACTATTCTTTTTAGTCTTCTGCTTATATCGTTTTAAATACTTTTTGATCTCAAGTTTTACAACATAGTAAATTAGCTCAAGGGTACACAACTGAACTTTGACCTTGTGAAGACCTTCGGTCAGTTGTGTTTATAAAGAAATTTAGGGTCATTTGTGGCTTTTGAAAGCAATTAGGGAACTGTGGATTTCTTTTCTCTTTCAAGTTGCATATTCATACACATATGCTTGTGTAAGGGATGGGCTTACTGCTTTTATGGGAGAAAAGACTGGATACATTAGAAACACTTGAGAAAATCTGTTCCAAATTTCTCTTTGGTTGCTGCAGTTTTCTACAATACCAGTTAGAGGGTTTTTTTGCTGAGCCAAACCCATGGTTTGAGTTAACTGGAGTTTAGGGGCAGATTTAACTGGTTCTTTTCTCTACCAGCTACATCCAGCTTGACCAAGAGGCCTGTGAACCCCAAAAATGGACACTCTGTGGCCTATTTACCTTTACTGGAGATCAGCCTTTAAGTTCTGGCTTTTCTTGAATGCTGTGTGAATATAAAACTAGTCAGGCCTTAAGTCACTGCTGATCATGTTTTGTTTGTGTACAAACTGGTCCCAGCAGCCAAACTTACATAAATAATCTGCTACAAGAGTATTGGTCTGCCTTACCGAGTCTCCCAGCTCCAGAGATTTTCCAGAGCTTTGCTGATCCTTTTCAGCCTCCCTGTATCTTTTGAAGACACCCATCAACAGATGGTGGGGCTGCAGCAGGGAAATGTGGAGATAAGAAGCCCAGGGTTATATAGTCAAGGTGCAATATTTTGGAATGTATTGAGGTCTGCAAAGTGTTTTGGCATCCCTGTACATCCTCTTGAGCACAACAGAACCCAGTCTACATGCAATACACTCTTTGTCTCCAAGCTTCCTAAATTCCATGACTATTATGACAGCTACACGGATATTTGTAGTGGGGAAGATTTTCAGGAATATCTTTAATTTTCATTGGAGTTCAGGTTTTAATGTTTAATATGCTCTTGCCAGAAATTACGTACTTGGTTTGGATTTTTTTTTAATCATCTGGTAAAAATTTTACAAAATCCACCTGGAACTCAGAGATTTCAAATGTAGAATGTTGAGTTGACCCATAACAGTTCTGTTCATAAGTAAATGATCATGTAGAAGATGTGTTGTGCCCCAAAATGTTGGCTTCCATATGCAGGAAGTCTTTGTTGTAATGCCACGTAGTTTTTACATTATTTGAGCTACTAAGAGAATAGGTTGGATCGAATCTCATGGGGGGATCCTTGCAGTTGGCTAACAGATGTGATTTGTGACTTCTGGGAAGACTTGTGTCAGAAAAGGGAAGATTTTTACTACAGGTGTCTCTTGGTGGTGTGATAATGCAGGACCTATGTTTGCATACAGATGACTCTCCAAGTTCCTATGCTGTTCC
This sequence comes from Daphoenositta chrysoptera, assembly GCA_013397915.1. Classification (NCBI taxonomy): domain Eukaryota; kingdom Metazoa; phylum Chordata; class Aves; order Passeriformes; genus Daphoenositta; species Daphoenositta chrysoptera. The sequence goes on from VZRO01006961.1 coordinate 155,343, forward strand.
TTTTGTTTGAAAAGGATTGCTTTGTGTGAATATTATTTTGTTGTGGCAAAAAGGGACTTTTCCTGCTGGCGCACAACAGGAAGAGTAGGCCACAGAAGACAGGAGAGCTATCCCACGTGTGCTAAGTGTGGTAGCATCTCGACTAATGTCTCAAGGTTCTGGGTCTGCAACTCAAGCAGAAGTTGGCCCATTGAAGGAGTTCCAGATGAGGACAACAAAAACGGTCCCAAGTCTAGAAACCATGAGCTATAAAAAAAAAATCAAAGTCTACAGCTTAGTCTAGAGAATAGTGAGGCCACCAGTGTAGTCATTGTCTAATAAAAGGCCACTGCAATCACAGAGGGTGACTTTTCCCCCACATTTGGGTGGGGTGGGAGCACAGTGAGTTCTGTGGGCTGAAATTGCAGCAAAGACGGCTTGGATTAGGCTTTAGGAAACCTAACAGGATGGTGACTCACTGGAGCCCTGCAAACTGTCTGTCATGGGAAGGGCTTTTGAGAACAAATTAAGCAATTGTTGGTCAGGAAAGACATAGGTACAACTGTGGTTCCATATGGTGTACTTCTGCCAAAGAAACAGGCCAGATGACTTTTTAGAGGTTCTTTTTAACCCCATGGTTTCTCTGAGGACCCGATTTTATTAAATGACAAGAGTCTCTCTCTCTGGAGATCTTCAAAAGCCGTCTGGACATAATCCTGAGTAAAGTGCTCTAGGGAAGCCTGCTTGAGCAGGGAGGTTGGATTAGGTGACATCCAGTGGTCCCTTCCAACCTTGCCCATGGCAGGTAGTTTTCCAGTGTGGCACAGACTGAACACTGACCCTTGTTGTTGGCAGTTTGGTGTGTTTTAGAACCTGGAGCTTTCCAGGAAAATGTATCTGCTTATTAACCAGCAGCTGGCACTGCCTCCTTCCTGCCTTCTGAGGGAGATGCTGCTGACCAAAGGGAATGGGAGATTCTCTGATTTCCTGCTTTGAGCAGCCATAGCACTCCAGTCTTCAAAGGGAAAGGAAGCTGGAACGCTCTATAGTCAGATATTAAATATTGCTGTCTAATAAAAATTGACTGGAAACACATTTCAGAGAGCCAAACTCTTCTGTTGGAAGTAGTGGTTATCAGACCATCAGTTTGATGCTTGCCCAGTTAATATATGCCTGCTTTAGCTTATCTGAATTTAAGTCTTCTCAGGGAACACTGCTTCTCTCTCAACCTTTTTAGTATTACTGCTCTTTTCTTCCCTAATAAGGAAGCTATAACCACAGTGTGTGCCTGCCAAACTTTAGCTTTTTGGAGCTGCAAATCTGAAGCAGGATGCTATCTGTTTTTATGAGGTCTTTCTGTTATTTCTATAATCCTCGGCCAGCCAAGAACCCCTGATTTATCCTCCTGTTCTAATCCTCCTGTGTAAACAAAAGGCAGACAGAGTCTTGGTTCCAACTCAGCTAAAAATCAAGGCAACTCAATGTGTAAATATAACTTATAGATGGACCTATTTTCATATATGTTTCTTCAATGAAATTGTATTACGGTCCTCTACTGTTTGATAAACACCTGAAAAAAAAAGTTACTTTCTCAAATACGTTTTAATATGTGTTAAAGGAAAGTCCAGAGGCCTCACTTACAATTAGGGTTTCATTATGCCAGATGTTGCTGAGCAGTGCCTATGCTGAAGAATTTGTTTACTTTAAAAACAGATGAAGGTTTGTCAATGAAACTCAGAGCATGATAGTGAAATAATGAGATTATGTGCATAAACACTTACTTGAAATGAAATGAAGTCATATTGCTAAAATCTGCAAGATTTAAAATGAAGAAACAAAAATAAACAAAAACCCTCACGTAAAAATGTTGACATTACTAAATCTCTGATTTGTTTGTTGTGGCCTAGTCTAACATAAAAGGCATCCCAGCATTAATCCCTACTAAGTGAATGAGCACACAGGCAGTTTTAAACTCTTATTTTCAAGGAAAACCCTCTGTGTGATATTCTAAAGGCTGATGCTTTCCATAGTTTATCAGTTTATTTAAATGAAGGGCTTTTAAAAATGTGTTTAATGACTTTATGGTGCAAATTATAAAGCCTTTCGTTTCTTCAAGATTACTTTTTTGTAAGTCCAAAATTCTTGGTACTTCCTCCAAATCGTAAACGTTGCAGATACTGGGGTGAAAATCTGACCAAGTCAGAAGTTACATTTCCATTAACCTTAGGGGATTTTCCTCAACGGTATTCAGAGTTACAAAAGTCACACTGAGTTCTTCCGTAAGAAAAGACAACTTCCTTTTTTGCAATTAACCTGTCCATGAAGTACCAAGGGAATCAAAAAGCCCACAGTGAGGCAGGTTATCATTTGCCTGTTGTGCATTAGATTTGATTACAAATTGTGGGAAGACCATGAGAAAATTATTCTTATGTCTTTGTTACCCATTGATAGTGCACTATCAATGCAGTGGTTTCCCCAGTTCCCTGGGTGGATTTGAAGTAACATATCCTTTTCTGAGTGTTTAATATAGTAGAAGGGTGCAGTTGGTTTTGGTTTGCTTTAATCTACAAGTGACATTCCCACTGATTTAAAATCATTGATATTGCATGGCACCCTGTTACCATGGATTTGTAAATGAACAGTAGGTATAATCTCATAAAACTAAACAGCAAGGTTGTGTGAAAAATGTAAAGCAATATAGTACATGAAGTAGCATCTGGGAAAAGAGCATAAAAATAACTGAAAATATAACTTATAAATGAGGCTGATTCTTATATGGAGAAAACAACTTGGAGATAAATGATACCTTAATTCTTTCAAAGCAGGCCAAATAGAACACCATCTCAATAGTGAAAATCTTGTAAAAGTACACAAAATCAATTGAAATAATCATATGAGAAAGTTGGAAACATTTGATGGCATAATATTTGTCAGCAATCAGTAAAGCCACTTAGTACTCTGTCTTTTGAAGAGATTCCAGAAGCTGCACGATTTCCATAGCCCCTGACATCTTAGGGACAAATATTTTCATTGGATCTGTTTTCTACTCTTCAGTAAGACTTAAATGAGTAACAGTTCAGACTCAAATGCATTTGTTTGCTTGCCTTTCTTCTTAAAGGCAGAGAAAATAATCTTTGTCTGAAGTAAAGCACTGTAACCTTGCAACTACATTCATCCTATACCGGTTAATGCCAGCAAAGGATTTCAAAATTTATGGATATTAAAATGTCTTAGAAGTATAAAAATAATTTTAAAACATGATCAGACAATAATGGCAGACTGGGGTCCACAAAAAGAATTAAAACTGGTTTGGAGATAGTTTGCTTTCAGAAAACAGCAGATAATACACAGATCCTACCTAAATACATGAACCAAAACACAATGAGAGCCAAAACAATGAAACACTAGAAAAGGCAAAGAAGCCGGGTAGACAAATCCACTGAATAAATCGTTAGTAAAAGAACTTGCCTTTTAAGAGCTGGACTAATTGCATACATTCCTTGAGCAAAGTGGAACCTAACTGTGAAAATGTGAAGATTGATAAAAATCGGGACAAAATGAATCCAAAATATCAATAAACCTATTAAGAGCCATGTGAGAAACTAATCGATATGGCAGGCAGTAGGGCACAGCTGCTGAACAGTCCACTTTAATGCCATCAGTAGCCCATGGGGACAACTCAGCCTGTTGGTTTGGGAGCATGAAAGAAAAAGATTAGGAGAAAATAAAAAAAAAAGAAACAAAGTAAATTCAGTGTTTTGGGAGGAAAGCATACTCCTTGCAAGAACTTAATTTATGTATGATTTAAGAGAGGTATCTGGTGCTGATTTGAGAGATGTTTATCATCTGCACTGAAATTGAGAAGGGAACGATGGTAATCTTAAGGTAGATTGTTCATAAGACAAATGGCTGAGTTCTGGTCCTCTTCAGTTTAGAGGCAAAAATCCAAAAACTGCAGTTAAAGAAGAAATGGATCAACACTTGGCTGTGCAATGTTCCTTACCTTTTTTGTTTGTTTGTTAATTTAATTGTCATGCAGCAACATTGTGGGTTTCTTTGCTAAAGTGCTGTTGGCAAATTCCATGTGTCAGAATACAGAGCTTACATTTATTTTAAAATCTTTGTGGAAATATTTTTGAGGCAAACACACTGATGGAGTTGGGGGGGGACTTGTCAAATGGCACTAAAGTTGGTAAGAAAATGGGCTTCACAAACATGGTGTGTTTCAAATGTGTCTCTCTCTATACAGGTAGTTTTTATCACTGCCATATGCTTTTCTCTAGAAACATCTTCCTTGTAGTACCACAGGAACACAATCCAAACCTTCCCTCTGCCTGTGAGTTCTGACAATCCTGGAGCTATTCCATTACTGTTCCAAGATGCAAAGCCCTCCCTGTGCAGACTGTAGATTTAGAAGTAGCTGCTATACATCCTTACAATTTCTTTTAGTTCTGTGTTGAACTTCTTCCAACATCAAAACCACAAAAGGATAAGTTTTTGACTCTTTGCGAAGTAAGGAGGGAGGTCAACAAAACATCTGTCTTGGACTTCCAGGGGGTGGACATTGTCCTCTTTAGGTCACTGGTTTGGAGAGTCCCTTGGGAAGCAGTCCTTAATAACAAAAGCCTGGACATAATTAAACAAAAAAATCTTAAAGGCGTAGGAGCAGGACATCCCTATGTGCTGAAAGAAGAGCTGGTGGAGAAGAAGACCAGCCTGGCTGAGCAGGGTTAAAAAAGAAGATTTACAAGCTTTGGAAGAGGCAGGCAACTCAGGAAGAGTACAAGGATGTTGTTAGGTCATGTAGGAAGAAAATCAGAAAGCCTCAATCTGACCATCACAGTGAAATCTAATAAGAAGTGTTTTTATAAATACATCAACAACAAAAGGAGGGCCAAGGAAGCTCTCCATCCTATTTTAAATTTGGAGGGAAACATTGTCACCAAGGACGAGGAAAAGACTGAGGTACTCGATACCTTGTTTGCCTCAGTCTTCAACAGAAAGACCCGTTATCCTGAGGGCAGCTGGCCCCTGAGCTGGTAGACAGGGACAGGGATCAGAGCAGATCCCCTGCAATCCAGGAGGGATTAGTCAGTGACCTGCTGTGGCACTTGGACACTCCTAAGTCTGTGGGATGGATGGGATTCATCCAAGGGCACTGAGGGACTGGCAGGGAGCTCACCAAGCCACTCCTCCATCGTTTATCATCAGTCCTGGCTCACCAGGAAGGTCCCGGGTGACTGCAGTGTCACACCCATCTGCAAGAAGGGCTGGAAGGAGAATCCAGGGAACTACAGGCCTGTCAGCCTGGCCTCAGTGCTAGGGATGGGCATGGAGCAGATTATCAGGACAACCAAGGGATCAGGCCCAGCCACCATGGGTTCAGGAAAGGCAGGTCCTGCTTGACCAAGCTGAACTCCTTTTCTGACCAGGTCACCGGTGTGGTGGATGAGGGAAAGGCTGTGGATTTGTCTACTTTGCTGTTTGTTTTAGTTCTGTACCTCTCTTGCTGGCTCCCACAGCCTTCAACTACAAATGCCCCTTGTATATCCCACATCCTTGGCCTTACTGGCTTGCCTGAGATATTGGATTTTGACCTGCCACGGCTCTGCTGTTTTCTTGGGCAAAATCCTGCAGATGCTGATTTGAGTAGTGTAACTTTGCTATCACAAAATTTTTAATTTACTCTTCTTGGTGACCTTTTCCCCCTCTTGCTGAACAAGTGCTTGGGACACACCTTCTTGCATCACCATTTTCTCCATAATATTTATCAATTATCTTCTGACACCTGGATGGGAGCCCTTCTGCTAACTTTGCAAGCATCTTTCTCTTAAAAGTTAATGGAGAATATTAGAGACCATATTAATCTCTCTACCAGTCATGATTTAGTTTTAAGTCTGATTCCCTTTGAACAGCCCCAGATACTACTGTTGAATTTATTCTGAATTTTGCTTTTGATACTAAACTTTTTAATTCATATACTAGTGCCAATCACCATAATCGACACTGTATTCTGTTTTTTCAACCACAGAAAGAATGATAATATTGGAAAGCTAATGGTTTATTGTTCCTCTGCTTATTCTTGCTTCTTTATTCTCTCCCTCAGGAGAAATTCCCAAGTTCTTAGGCTTCTTTATACTTCCCAATATTTAGAAGCTAATCATTGCAAAGAAAGTTTTTCAGATTTCATTTTTTATTTTTCCAAAGTTTTGGAAACAGAATCTGGAGGAAAAAGGTTTTGGATCACTTCATGCTTGTTCAGTTTCTTCATAAATTTATTTTACCTTAATAGGGTTTATTTCCAATGGAAAAAAAAAAATTAATCTCTATGAATATCAGAACAAAGCACTCTGAAAATTAATCTAGGCCATAAAAAATAGGATTTTATTTTAATTCATTAACCTTTTTTAAAAACTGCAATTCTTTTATTCCAACAAAAGAAATAAACTTAAAAAATAACTGCAGTTCTTTCTTAGGGGAGATATATACATGTATGTGTGTGTGTATTTATATATACTTTTTAAAAATTTTTTTTTTACTTATTGACCTTGGTAACACAATGTCAACAGCTGACACATCTAGAGGTACAAACGTTTCTGAGTGTGAATCACCCTGGACTTTCAGATCATATCCCAGTTTAGCTTTTGTGTCAGAGCACACAGCTTTAAAGAAAATGTGTTTTGTTGGATATCTCAGGGCACTTTTGTTTCAAATGGTTTTATTTCTGTGACTGTTGCTGCAGAATTTACTTTTCTAGCACATCTTTGCTGAAGGGAAAACTAAGCGTGTCTGTCTTGTTTTGTCTTTTAAGTTTGGTTTCCAGGGTTCTTCTCTATTCTGCTAAAGTTTGTTTCCCACAACTGGAAGCTGTGAGTCCCACAGGACTTTACAGCAACATCAGCAAAAGCTCAAACTCGATTTCTCATCACCAAAGTCCTGCAGTGAGATCTGTTTTTCTCAACTCCCCCAGACAAATTCCTTGTTTAATTCACAGTAATTTTTGACCCACCTCACCACCCAGACTGATGTGTGTCTCTAACGTGAGGAGCATGTGTGAGCCCAGCTGCAGGTTCAAGCACTTTGTGCTGACAGGACACCCGGTGTGTCAAACAGCAGCTCTGGCTGCTCCCATCTACAGCCTGCTGGCCACAGCTGCTAAACATAGCCGGGCTTATCACAGTCCCGGGGAAGGGAAGAGTGGCATTCCTGGGGCAGGGAGCCAGCAGCGGGCACTTCAGACCTGCCTTTCGTCACTCTCTTGCACTGGCAGAGAAGCGGCGTTCCTGTGTCTATCAGCTAACATCAATTTTGGACAAGCGCCTGCCATGCAGAGCCCTCACGGTTGTTTGGTCCGATAGCTGCTGAATTTATTGTGTGCTAATCAGTTGTGTTATGACACTCTGCAGTGAAAGAGGTACAACAGGGCTGGAATAACGCAGGAATAACTAGAATTAGTGTGCGTGCAGCTGGACAGCTCTTGCACTGCGTGTCACCGTGACCTCTTTCCACTTGGGGAAGCCAAAATGACCTTGAAACAGAAGGTCCTGCAGTGTGTTAAAAACAATAACAAACTTGTGGAGAGCCTGCAGCTTTGAAAGATGGTAATTGTCTCCGTTTCCTACTTAATTAACAAGGGGTTTCAAGGTGATTAGGATTGTAACAGAATTGGTGCCCTGTGGGTGATACAGACTCTGAATGCCAAACCAAAACTGCAACTAATGTATGATTATTTTATGTATTTATTTTTTAGCGTTAGGAAACTTGGACACACAAGGAGTTTTACATCTCCCTTTCCAGTCGTGAAGTGCTGAATTTTGCACTTTATAAAGCCACAGACAGTGTAAATGGCAATGGCCACTGTTGTCTGGGGCATGCACGGAGGGAGGCGCTGCAAGGGCCAGTGAACACCCGGCCCGAGTGCTTCAGATGCAAATATCACTCACAAAGGGTGCTGTGTAACCTGAAGGGCAGTGGAGTAAGTGCAGGATCGTGACAGGGGTTTCACAAATAGTTTGAACAAAAGCTATGCAAGTCACACTTGACCTCCTTCAATTTTAATATTGAAACTTAATGACAAGAAAAAATTATCCCATTACCTATAATTTATATAATAATATATGATACGTATATATTTAGGGTGCTTCCTGCTTTTCCTGGGTTTATAAATAGCATAAGGGCAAGCTAGCTGAAAAGCAGGAACATGCGTCTTTGAACCCTTGTTCTCTGAAAGCAGCACATCATTCAGCAAATACTATTTTCAATAAATTAATTTCCCATCTGTACTGTTGTGGTACTTCTACTACATCTCTGCTGGAACCCAGATACTTAAAATTAAAAAACTTGCAATTTATATATTTTTAAAATCTGATAAGCAGAATTTTGTATGTGTTTCTTCTAGATGTAGTTTGTACTTAGGCAAAAAAACGTGGAAAAGCTCCCTCTATTATAGCTACCACATTCCCCTGAGAGAATTTAGGCCACAGAAGAAAATAGAAAACCAGAGGATTAATCAATATCTAAATTTGACTTGACTCTGTTCTGCTTCTCAGCAGAGAGGAACTGCTGTGGGGAGGTGACTGTCCTCTCCTGGGAAAGGGACTTGGCTGCCTCTCCTGCAGGGGCTGGCTCCTCTCTAGCCACAGGAGAGGTCCTGGTGCCAGCTACAGAGGTCACTGCTCATTTGCCCTCTATCTTGAAATGGAAAAAAGGAAACATTGCCAAAGAAAAAGGAAAAAAAAATGCAATGGAGAGGAGGCAGTGTAAGGCCAAAGGCAGAAATGTGGGTTGTTGTGGATATGCTAGAGAGGAAATGGCTAGTAAAAGAAACATGGCAAATTGAGACATGAACTGAATGTCCTGGGGCAGGATTGATGGTCCTGGCAGCCAGGATGTTGACAAACAACCCTCTTAAAGGGAAAGATCAGAAGGGGCAGAGAGCAGGACAAGGGAGGGAACACAAGGGCAGTGGAAATCTTTTATTCTTCAATGATTATCCCTGTATTGTATCACAATGTAAACAGTATTGCCAGAGAGGTAATATAATGTTGTTTCTGGGTCTGTCTAATACAATATGGCATCCTTAGGCTGTTAAAGCCAGGACAGGAGAAGCTAAATTGAAATTACGTTGCAAAATGTCTGTTATTTTTTGAAGGAAAAAAAAAAGGAACCTAAATGTATGTTCAGTATTTAATGAATCTCAAGGAATTGGTTGTTGAGGTGGTAAGATTGTGTGCTCTGGGAAAGCCATTAGAGAAACTTCTGGTATCTCGCTTTGACAAGGAATTGTGTTGTTCTGCCAGAGTAAAGACGTGGATTAAAAAGAAATGGAGAGATAATAATGAGTGGAGTGAGACTGACAGGTGGATATTTGGGTGCCTGGGGATCTGCCCAAATACCATTGTCAAGTTTTGTTCTGTAAGATTGGTCTTTGCCACCTTTACTCTGAATATGAAGAGTAAAATCACAGCTTCTTATTATTGGTTGCCCACGGCCAGCTCCTGAATATTCTGGATGGGTAAGTTCAATGAACATCAGTGCTGTGAGCAAGATAAGCTTGTTAGTATGGGCTGGGTGTTGTTTTGGGATGGGTTGGACTCCATGGTAGCACTGCCTGTTCCTTCTGCTGGCTCCAGAAGTTATCAAGCTGACCAGCTCAGATGTGAGCTTCTTACATTGCAGATTCCTCAGGACCTGCTTGTATGTCCCAAATCCTCTCTGTATCCAGACTCAAATGTTCTGGCATGCAGCTGAAGCATTAGCAGTATCCACAGAAATTGATAAAAATGGCATGGATGGAGGGACAACTTGCATGATTTTTTTTCAGCCTTTGGTGGCTCTTGATAAAGTGTCCTCCCATGGCACAAAAATTAACAAGCTTTAGCTAACATTTGTGAACTAGTTTTCAGTGAAATGAAACCTCTAGAGAGACTTCAGGTCTGAGAGGGGTTATTCTGGGTCTATGAGAATTAAGAAAGACTTATAGACAGAAGTACTAACTTGTTTTTTCCAGAGCTATGTAGAAGAACCAAACAATTGAGGAAATAGACAAGGTTTTGGGTATGACATTCTGAAATTAAAGTGATGAACTTGAGGGGGAGCAGCTATTGTCAAGCTGATTGTTTTTTCCTATCTTTCTATAATCCTGTCAGTTCTGCCAGTGTGGCTATGCTGTGAACCAAGTCAGGGAAGAGAACTCATTTTAAAGAAAGATTTCTGGGGAGTGGAAAGGAGGACATGTTCTGTATCTTTACTGAGCCAGATCAGCTCTCCGAACTGGCTGATAAAATGGCCACCCAAAAGATACCCAGTTTTGCCTGGTGGTTTTGGGAGATAGCTGGGAGGAGAAAGTGGGATGGACAGGGCAAGAGCCTCTCCAGCTGATATTGCTGGCTAGGAAATGTCTCATTGGACTTGGCCTCAACTCAAACACATTTCTTTCAAGGCAAGAGTGGCTTATAAAGTACTTGGTTCCATCTGGTTCCCAGCTCTCCTTCCTGCTCCCAGACAGTCCCTGGCATCAGTGGTTGTATAGCCACATGTTAAACAGATGTGAACTGAGTGAAAAATACTCTTTCTGTGAGGATGAATATGTGTGAGTTCTAGACAATGGAGAGAAACAGGAACTTGCGTTTCTCAGGGCTCACACACACACATCTGTACTAGAGACAGCTAAAAATTGATAATATCAACTCTACCTACCACTTCTGTCACCTACCCTGGAGGATCATGCTTGCACTAGGAAGGTACCCAGAGGGATAGAGAAGGAAGAACTGCAGAAGTGGAGGTTTCCTGTCTCATAGGAATGTCTCAAAATAGGTTAGTCAAACCTTGCTATGCAAGTATCAGAAAGGTGATCTTTGAGAGAGCCCTGAAGATAAGAGATAAAATAAAAGGTGTCTGAGACATGAGATGAGCAGGAACACAGTTGATTTTTTCCTGGTGTAGATGGATCCTAGTGACAATATTCACTACAGAAGTGTTACAGAGCAAGGATGACTCAAGAAATTGCTTTCTTGTCACTGCAGTAGGCCTCCGAAAATGACTGCATGAAATTAACCTTCAGGAGAAAAATCAATGAGACTAGACTGTGTATTTTGAAATCTAATGTTAGTTGGATGTGTTTCTTAAACCAGTGATCATAATCAAATGGGTGAGAGGGAATTTTCATCTCTGCTCCTGTGTGCTGGCTTATGTTAGTGATTATAAAGAATTTGAAATAAAACCAAATCTATGTATAAAAGGACTGTTTTTTGGACAGACCCACAAATCCATGAAGGATTGAAACCTGGATGGCTCTCAAAGCCTACAACTGCAGATTTATCAGCTGTGATGTGATGTTTACTTAGTGTGTTTTGTTGCTAACCAAGCATTGTGCGCTGGAAAATTAGACCATTATCAGCACAGCAAATGAACAAATATCAGCCATATGAAGGGGTGGGAATGTGTCTTGTTACGAAAGTTGCCTGTTGGTCTTGAAGCCTTGATGATGCCTGACTGCAAGGTGGAGGAAAGGAAGGCACTCTTTTCCCTAGGAAGAAAGTGCTTTGCATGGCTTAGTAACTTTGACTGTAAAAAAATGCCACTTGCTGTTTAGTGTTTCTGAGACTCACCATGGGATCTTAAGAAGCCAACAGGATTTTTGTCCCACTTCATATTTCTGTCTTGTGAAGGAGTTTATTGATTCCTTCTAATTACAAAAAAAAAAANAACTATAGGAGACTGAAAATGAGATTTTTTTTACCAGGGCTCCAAAACCACAACAAGGCTCTGAGCTTTTTTGATCATACATAGCTGAAACAGAGAACCTGAAACATGTTTTGCCTTCCAGCCTGCTTAGAGCTGCTTTTCTCAGACATTCCCAATTTTCTATACCTTCACAGCTCCAGACAGAATCATTATATTTTTGATCAAGATAATATGAGAACATGAATTCCATTGCTGTTCCTTAAACAGACTTCTACTGACTCAAACTCTTAGAGTACTGCAGTGTTGAGGTGGGAGATAACAAGGCTGTTTCTGGGACAGAGGAAGAAACTGTCTGTACTTTGAGCAAACCAGAAATGTTGTGGATGAAGTTAGCACAGTACTGAGCCCTAGCAAGCAGCAAGGCTTCTAGAGGCAGGAGGAGAGCTCATGTCTGTCCGAAAAACACTACGCTTCCAGAGATGGGAGCAGGAGAGAAATGCACAAGGTTTTTCTTCTGAAATGTAGCTGTGAACTGTAGAAGTAACGCACTGGTAATTTTTTAATGCACCTTTATGGCTTTCTTCCATGATTAGAGTGAATTTTATTTGCTGGCGGCTAAATCTGGATTCTGCTTCCTGTTCAGACTTTAATGGAATTAATCATGCCAAACTAAGGGTTTTCATGCAGCACACTTTAAATATCCAAAACCATAAATTGAGTACAGGTGTCCACAAAAAGAATTCTGTCAGGATTCTCTAGCAATATCTTTCCCTCAGGCATACCCTAATATTCATTCATTAGCTTCACAATAGATAAGAAAAGGTTGGATTATATATTCTGTGGAATTTTTGTTGCTTGCTTGCTTTTTGCCTGGCCTGTGTTAGATTTGATGGTTGACAAATATGCGAGGTGTAATACTGAGCTTTGATCTGTGTTCCATGTTTCCACTTTATATCTGCTTAGGAGAAGTCAAAAATATTTCTCTAGAGACTATCAACTGCTCAGTTTTTGGGGAATGTTTGCACTTATTAGCATAAGTCAACTCATACCTGTAAAAGTTTATAGCATTTTGGGGAGTGAAACTGTCTAAAGATGTTTTTAAAAGCTTGATATTCACACTCAGTTCCTACTAGTCCATAATTGACATCGTATGGTTTAACTCGTTTTTGAGGCGGTTGTTTAAAAAACAGAACAAACCAAAGAACAAAACGAACTCTCTGTGCTTTTCTGTATTCCCAAAGACATGGCTCTCAGCCATGGCTCTGCAAAAAAAGTGTGAGTTAAGGTACATAATGAGATGGTCAGAGAGTGTTCAGAAGCAGGATTAATGGAAAGGTGGAACTTGGTCTAGAGACCTGGAACAAAATCAGAGGGTAATTTTGACAGAATCACATCATGAAGATCAGTATTTATAGGAAAGTTTGTGGGGCTTCCTGTTTTATAGTAGTAAGACTGGGGTACACCCTGCTATGAACATATTATAGACATCTCCAGAGATGAAAGCAATAAAGAAAAGAGAATCTCTTCTGAAATAATGAAATCTTAAAAAATCAGAAAATGTCTAGAACAGGAGAGCTGATCACATACAGTGGCTGTGTTCATGGCAGAAACCTCATCATGACCTTTAGAGTTTCGGGGCAAAATTCTCTGTGTGGTTGACTTTTTTTTTCTCTGATTTTTGACATTCCTAATATTAGTTTACAATATCAAACTGAATTGAAAGTGGAGTTTGCTCTTAGTTGTGGAGATCTCCAGTGTCTCATTCTATTCTAAGTATTCAAAGATGATAAATAATTTCCCAGTTTCTGAAGGACATGTTTTCCTGACTTTAAGAAGCAATAAAATTTGATCCCCACTGCACTTCCAGTATTTCTATTTCAAAAAGGCTATGAGTAGATGCAAACTGAGATTTATGTGCTCTCTTCTACCTTGCTTGGAAAGATGCAGCTTTTTTTTTTTTTTTTTTTAATGAGGATATTAAATATTTAAATGGATCTTATAACACTCTAGATAGTAAATATTTTTCTGGCAATGAGGTCAAAATTCTTAGAAATAACATCTCAGCTACTGTTAGATGTTTCCTGTGTGTCCCTCCTACTGCTTACTCATCCCAGCACAGACATTGCTGTCTTACAGTTACCCAATTTACATTGACAAAGAACCCTTTCCTAGGAAAAATCTCCCTTCAAAAACCCCCCCAAACATTCCTGTGAGTTCACTGAAACTTACTTTGAACTTAGAAGACAAGGTGCTGCAGTTCCTAAGGTCTTAAGAAAATATTTTAGGTATTTGCCTGTCTCAGACATGAGAGTTTGTCTTACAGTTTCACAAGGACACTCCCTTGATTAAAGTTAGGCCGTGGGCTTTAAGTATCCTTACTGGGTTATGTGTCTATTAAACCATGTTCCAGCTGCTCTCTCTCACTTATGAGACTCAGTAACATTATTCTGCCTTTAGGAGCATACTTAGGAGAGAAAAATGAACTGTTTAAAAAAGGCTTTAAATTAGGATGCGAGGTGGGTTGGTTTTTCATTGTTTTTTGGGGGGTTTCTTTGTGAGATAAGGTAGCATCATCTTTTATCTGATCTGGCTAGACATGAACTTCAAAGCTGTGTCAAGATAAGGAATGTGATACCCAGATTATACCAAGAGAATGTTTGCAACAAACCAAATTATTCAGTGCAGTCACTGTATCACATTGATATGACCTATCTCTGCTAACAAATCCTCTGCACAGCACCCTGCTGGTTCTCATCTCCTACAGCATATGCTGTTAGTGCTCGTACATGATAACTTGCTTTTTTCCAGTTAGTGAAAAAAATGGTGATTTTGTCTGGTTAAGTTAATTCCATCAGTTTTCCATTGATGTTTCCATTTTGGAACACATTTAAGTTTCTTCTTTACGCTTTCAGAAGAAACCCTTTTATGTATTCTAGGGGATGGGGCCAGTGGTGCCCCTTACTGCTGTCTTCAGCTTCCTAATGAGGACCTACAGAGAAGGCAGAGCAGGCTCTTGCTGATGTTCACAGGGAAAGACCAAGCAGAATTAAAATGTCACATCAAGAAAAACTCTCACTGTCCTCTCTTTCTTTACAGATATAGCAGTCCTTACTGTCAAAGGGGTCCCTCTGCTTCCAGAAGGGTTTTCCCTGTAACTATAGCTTGTAATCTAGAAATTATGAATGGATGTTGGAATATATAAATTGAACTGCTGTATATCAGGAAGAAAAATCTAAGTCTGCTTCTTAATCTAACCTGCGTGAATAACCCCAAGGGGAGGGCAGCATGTCTAAAGGAAACCATGCAGTTAAATCCTGAATATCCTGGGTGTGACTGATTAATTTTAAATTGTTTTCATCACCCTGAAAACTGGCCTGGTCTGTTCTGGCATAAAGAGGGAAAACAGCTCAAATTCGAAAGATAAGTCAGTTGTTAAATGGTTGGTGTGGGGACTGTGGCTTTGACTCTGAACATAAACAAGCTTTTTCCTCATTGCTTAACGCTGTAAGGGCAGTGTAGCTGTTCTAAATGGGAACCATGTGGACAAGGTTAAGGAGGCGACTTCTAATCTGACAGACTGATTTGTAGGTATGTGGTGATGTCTGATGTCAGCCAGAGTTGCCCATAGGTATTGTAGGGTGAGGGTGGTTGGGTTTCATTTTTTCTCCCCCTTTCTCTGGGCCTGAGAACGCTGTTTGTGTTGCTTCTTGTTGTACAAAATTATGGGGAACAAGAGGGTTCTTTTTACTGTTCTATGTGACAATACCTGGAAAAATCCTGGTGTACTCTCTGCCTTATGCTATCATAAGGCAAAGACTTATGTGAAGTTCTTTGGCATCAAGAAAATTAGGGCTGGCAGTTTTGGCTCAGTGCTCAGAAGATAAATTCCTGAAATTGCATACCTAGACTTCCCTCGTGTTTGCCTTGATTAACAGGCTATTCATAGCACAAACCAGAGCTACTAACCAATGCAAAGAGATCTCAAACTTGATTCCTGCAAGTGTCTTTCTTATAACTTGAAAAAATTCTCCTAAACAAGAACCATCATGGGCAGGTTAGTTGGTGACTCACAGATTTAAGTAGTACTGCACTTAAGGGAGGATCAACAGAGCACTCCTGCATGTAAGAGACAAAATATGAGGAGTGTGGTTATTCCTCCTTGCATTTTAAGGACATTAAAGGGAATAAAATTGACTCCTAGCTGAAATATAATCTGGAAGTATTTATTTTCACTAGCTCTCAACTCATTTTGACTGCCAACTATGGAAGGTCGATTGATTTCCCTTCAAAGTTTATAGCCAGCTGCTTTGAAAGGAAAAGTTTTGAAAATCTTAACAATACCAAAGCGGATTCACTTCCGGGCTCCTCGAGAAGAAAATGTCAACAGTGGTAGAAGCGTTACCATGGAGCTGCAGTTTTCCCAGGCAGAATTCCTGGTAAGATGATGGCCTTAACTCACAGGGTAGCCCATGTAAAGTCCTAGCAGTGCTCCACTGCACAAATGCAGTGTTAAATTTCTATCATGCTACTTGCTACAATAAGGCAGGTTAAGGGACACAGTTCTGGAAGTTTGAGTCCGCACAACTGCATATGTAATGTTATCCCAAAATTGCATGTTTACCTAATGAACAGGTAGGTTGTCCTGTTAAAATGGCCACTTAGGCATATAACTGCACCACAGATAACTTGGAAAACCAGAAGGATAACCTTGGAATGCCCAAATTGCAGGGTTTAGTGGAATTTGTTTAGCACATGTTTTGAACTTGGAGGTTTCCAATATCCCTCTTTAAACGGCTACATTCATGTAGTGGTGTGGGGGGAACCAATCATAGGAAAACATAGGTGATTGATTATTAAAATTACAATTGTCTGAAATCATGAATCAGAAGCATTCATGACATCCCTCAAGCATTTCTAGTAAAAGGAGAGTAAGTTATTTACTCCTAAAGTAAAACACAGAGGTTTCAAAGGCCAACTCAAGATCTTCGCACTCTAAAGGCTTGTTTCCTTTTCTTAGTAAAAAGTATTGTGAGAGGCCCACGTAGGTGGAAGTGATACATTAACACTCAGAGCTATGAGTTATGTAACACTTCTTACTTTCAGCAGCATTTGCTGCACTCATTGCTTGTTTATATTGTGATAAGGCCTAGAGACAACGTGTATTAGACACATGAAAGTGTCTCCCCACCCTTAGGATTAGGAAGGAATGAGAAATAGCAGATGTCCAAGACAAATATGTGTGTCAGAATACAGAAAGTCAGAATAAGAAAATCACTGTGATATACAGCATCTTACCAGTCAGGCTGAAGCACCACAGCTCGTCCCTTGCCACGTAATGATCCCAGTTAATTGTGTCCCTAATGGAAGCTACGAGATGGAGTTTGAGAGAAAATACAAGCACCTTTGCAACATTGGCTCCAGTAGAAGTGCCGTGAGAGAAGTCATGATCCTGCTTCCTAGGTGAATGTAGAAATATGGGAACACTGATGACAAGCCTCTGTCAGGTGTCACAGCAGGACTTGTCACCTGGGGTTTAAAGGAGAATCACCTTGTGTTGCGTTGGTCTACACGGCCTCTAGGAATGGATAAGCCAAACTGGCTTTCAGAAAGGTTTCATTAGTGACATTTTCTACCCACTTGAAGCAGATGTTCCCTGCCTACCATTTGTCTTCACAGCTTAGTTCAATACAGATACACAAAGAGAAAGAAAATAGGCCGATAGGGTCATAATCAATTCTTGTCCTTCTCATGTAAGAGGAAAATACAAAGGAATATCTACATAGCAAGATGAAGGAAAAAGGATCTCTCAATGAAGTTTTTCTGTGGTTAGGGAGGGTGAGTCCTTTGCTTCTTGCTGGAGTTAAAAGATCTTTTCCTCATGTAGCTCTGCTAACCACTTAGAAATGGTATTTTCAAAGGCTATTTTTTCCTTTTAAATTCAGTTTGTTCTGTTTAAATGAGCTACTGACACAATCCTCTTTTGTCCTTTTAATATATCATCTGATTATATTGAGCAAAGACAAAAGTGTTCTCTGTCTTTATTCCTAAAAATGAGTGCCAAAAGTGAAATTCAAGCTGAAGAGAGAAATAAATTAATCTCCCAACTTTTCCTCTTCAGTGAGACCAAGATATGTGAGCTGAGTTATCAAAGGGCTGAGATAGGCATCTGCCGTACATTATGCTCTACAGGATACACTGCAAATTGAAATACAGAATAGGTTTGTTTGGGATTTTTTTGCTTTATTTGAACAGTTGATATGCGTATTCCTTCTGCAAGTCTTCAGATAAACATCACTCTACAAGTGTTGTATTTGGTTTCTCACTCTATCAAAGAAGACTGGGTTGCCTTTTTTTTCCATTATGTTGAAATTAGAATAGTACTATGGGGAAAATAGCAAACTTGAAAATAACAGGAATAGAATATTTATATATTTAATGCAGTGGTCTTTCCCTGAGGGCTGATTAATGTGGGTGATGTAATAGATGTACTAATGTGACTGGGCAGCCTGCATTAAATGCATACTTAACTGTGTGATTAAAGAAGGACTTCAGTTTAGTTTCATTCTCTAAAAAAAAGAAAAGAGAGAGAGGGAGATGATGGTGATATCTTACTACTTTTGCTCATTTCTTTAGTTAGATTTCTTTCCAAGAACAGCCTTTCACTTGTCAAATAAATAAGAACTTTGATAGCAGATGCAATGAGAGGTAAGATCCGCTACAAACTGGGCTGAATTTAGAATGGCCAGAGAGAGAATAGAACTCAGCATTCTCCTTGCTCCCCAGGTTAAAGCCCCTCTTACAGGCACTGTGGTGTGATGTCTGCCTGACATCCACGTCAGAATAAGCTGAAGACTACAGGTGCCCCATATCCCTTCTATATTCTGTAATTCATCTTCAGAGGCACTACCTAGAAAATGGGTTAGAACTCCTTTGGGCTGAGGGCAACACTGGCCTTGCATCTCCAGCTTTTGGGGAGACCTTTTTCACCACCCATCTGCTGTCTAAGTGATGATCTGGCCCTTCACAAGATTAATGTGATTGTGTTGATGTCTATTTTAGCTGTGGCCTGTGCACAGTGAGTGGTGCAAGCCTGCTGGGGATTCAAGTGCCATTCTTGCCTGATCTTGGCATCTGGGTGCTGCATGCACCAAACTTTTTGGTTGGATATTACTGGGATCGTACCTACGTGGGTGGAAACAGGAATTGTCTGCTCCTGTCAAAGTCTCATAGTGACACTAACCAACGTCCTCCTTTTTTAAGCCTGTGCAATGATTGCCAGCACAGTGGGGATGTCCAGAGCAAACAAAGGTTGAGTTTGGTCCAAAGCACACAGCACAAACTATTTGGGTAAATTGTGTACAATATGGATTTATTCACTTACCCAATGCTATTAGCTGCCTATTATACAGTTAGATTTTCATGGCTAATAACTGTCGAGTGACTAAGTGGTTTTCATTAGCATAAATGCCCAGCTTTTTTGCATTTCTGTCAGAGACCTGCCAACCACTTTGAGACAGCTTATATGGCAGCTCCGACTCTCTCACAAATTACTTATTCCCTTCTCCCAACTCCCCAATATGCCGTAAAAGGACAATATTTTAATGCAATTGCTCCATGTGCTTGCTTGCTCTAATTGTCTCAATCAGTAGTTTTAATTTTTGAAATTATGATCATTTTCTCTGTGATAAAGTTTCAGAAGTGAGCCTCAAGGAACTGCAAAAATAGTTTTTGATTTTTTTCTCTTACCTGAAAGCTGCCTAACATTTTCTTAAAATGAAATGTATCTATTTATATCAACAACATCAGAGGCTGAGTGAGGGAACAGCTCACAATTTGTATTGTATATATTGTGCTTCATTTTACATAACTACCACAAGTCTCTCTGTTGGTATAAACAACACATTTCCTTGAAAACATTGTTTTCCAAGTCTGAGCTGTAAATTATTTACAAATATTATTCCTGGCAATATACATAGGCAATCATATGGGATGCTGCACAGGAGCAAGATACCAAAATGTGACCAGATTATGTAATAGGTAAGACAGTGAAGATTATGGTACGAAGAAGATATGATTTCCCAATGTACTTTAGTTATATTTGTCAATATTAAACAAGTCAACTGAACTGGAAGACCTTTGTGGTGGGTAGTCAAAGGAAAGTATTGCAGTAATACTATTAAGAAAAGTACTGACAATGTTGTTTAGTCTGTCCAAGGAATAACCCATCCTCACAGTATTTGTTTCATGGAGTTTTGCATCCTCTCTGCAGATTAGCCAGAGAGAAATAAGCTTTTTTTGTGACACATGTTTGAGCCAGTCAGACCCCTCAATAACTTACCCAGCAGAAATGTGTTTGCCTCTGCTGTCCACTCCTTGGAGCTCATAGATCACAGCAAACATTCCATGGGTAGTCCCACAACCTCCTGCTGACAAAAACAAAAATGGTCCCTTTGAGCAAAAATGCCAAAGTATGCCCTCACTGACTGAATATTTATAGAAAGATGCTATCTAAAGATGAAATAAAGAAATTAAGAAAGAGAAATAAAAATATTTTTAGAGGAATTTTTAGTAATATATCTTGATATTTGGCAACAATTTGGAAAACATACCATGCAGGACCTTGAGGGGTTGCTCAGAGAGGTAGAAATATTAATGTAGTTCTCCAAAATTGCCAGTGGGCCTGTTCATGTAGGCACCCACCCAGTGCTGTTCCACTGAAATCTTGGCTAGAATGTGGGCCTTTATTTTAGACAATGTTTTTTTAGCAGCAGAAGTTAGTAGGGTACATTCCCATCTTGGTGTACACTGGGATTGATGACAGATGCAATCTGCATAATGTTATTCTATTTATTCTTACTTTCAAACCAAAAAAGTGAATGTCTGTCTGCTAATGCTGCTGCTCACAGCTGGGCTACAGGTGGAGCCCTTCTGAAGGCGAAGATGAGACATAAAGTGGAAAAACTGAGCTTACATTTTTTCAATGTTTTTTAAAGGGAGACATGCCAGTTTCCCTTTCTTTCTATACATTTCTAAGCAAGTATAGATATATTTTTTTTCACTACTGAGGATATAATTTGCATATTGAAAATTTCAGCCTAAATCTATGTAGTGATTTAGTAGCTGAACTTTATAGCCTATAAAAGGGACTTCATGAGAGCATTTAAAAGTAGGATCAGGAATAAAACAGCACTTGTCAAAATGAACAAAAATACATTTTGTTGCATAATAGTCTGTTTGGTTAGTTTGTTGAGGTTTTTTCTTAATATATCTGCTCACTTAAGTGTTGATTTACAAAATTTCTGTGGCTCTCAATAGGACATAAAATCTGTGTCCAGAAGAGGGTTTTCTGAAGTAATATACTGTTCAGAACAGTTTAGAAAGGAGACATCTGTTTCTAATCTCAAAAAGCAATTGTAGAATGACCCAGGGCTTTCAAACATTAATTTTCAATAGGTTGCATATTTTTTTCCTTCTACTGGTTCTTAAGTGATGGACCTTTTCTGCCACAAAACATGCATAAATTAAAATGCATGTGTGAAAACACGCTTGCACTGTATAATGCGTGCATTAGTGCTTTTGGAAACAAGGCATTCTTTTCCTGGAGTCAAATTTCTGAGGCTTGCCCCTTGACATGAGCAGTTCACTTCCTGCTCTCCAATTCTCAGCATAAAGCTGGGATTGGAGTTTTTTTCCTATTATTTTAAATGAACCATAGGAAAATTGATACCATGTGATGCGAAAACTTCTCAGCATGGCAAGTATACTTATTTCTTTTGAGTTGAAAAGGATTGAAGTTAACATTTGTTTCAGATTTCCAGCAATACCATCGCTGCTGTGTAATAGCTGAAATGGTTCCATCCATCCCATTATGAAGATACTTTACTTCTTGACAAGAAGACATTAAGTACAAGGCAAATTGGGGGTAGGGAGAATCAAAACTGTGTGAATTGTTTAACCTTCCACCACAGTTCAACGAAGTTTAAAAAAACCAAAAAAGCCTTTGGCAAACTGCCTAGATTTTGTAAGGCCACTCACGCTTTGTAAGCCCCCAAAGATCACAGTGTTTCTGGCTCAAGGCTGAAATCCCATTGAGCCAGGGCTGAAAAAAGCCCTTCAGCCGTGTTGAGTAAACACTTCAAGAAACAGCTATTTGTCATGATGCTCTTAAATGTTGGATGTGAGCTGACTGCCACATCTTGGACAAAGATGAACAGTAATCATGAATAGGTTGTTTGACATCAAACACTTTCAGATGCCATGGTTGCACTCAGTGATAGGTGGAACATGGTTTGTTCTGTTTGTTCTGTTGAAACCGTGTGCTGGCAAAAGGAGCAAAATGATGATTTGCTAACTGAACACTAACAACCCTTAAAGCTCAACTGCATAACTCATCTTGAAAAAAAATTGAAGCTAAAGCTTCTCTCTATAAGATTTCTGATTTCTAGCACCCAATTTTCTACTTAGGAGCCTAGAAAGAATCATGTCTCCAAGAAAAATACTTCATTCTGAAAAATTGGGACTACTGATGCATTCAATGTGGGAATCAGCTAAGAATGCAATTGGTGGTCTTGTAGCCATTTGTGTGTGTGGTTTTTATGGTTTTGTTTTGGTTTGGGGCTTGCTTGTTTGGATTCTCTTTTTGTGGGAGAGTTTGGGGGTTGTTTTTCTGGTTTGTTGAAGAAATGCTGGCAAACTCAGACATAAGCACTTTCAGTGTACCCAGTTCTGTGGGTTCAGGCAGGATCCATAAGATCCTCTCAACCTATGCAACAGTTTACAGAGCTAAGATAATATCCTTTTGCTCCCTGTGATGTCTTCAGACCATTGAAGTTTTATTTTAGCTGACTAATTTATAAACTAGAAAAAAAAGTTTATGCCATATGCAGTGCTTGAGGGCAACCAGGGACAATGAAGGCTGCTCAAAATCTCATCATCAGATGACTGTTTCGATATTGATGCAATTCATTTACCTAGTATACTTCAAGATATCAAGAAACGGGTGGTCAATAAGTTACCTAAGCTGCAGTGACGCCTCAGTCTCATGTATGCAGTAGCATAAGTAACAGCAAGCTTAAAACTGCTGCTATTTTTTTCCCACTGAGGAAAAAACTTGAGTATTTACATGAACAGAAGTTCCCATCTCATTACTTTTTCATAACACTCAAAATTAGTGCAGCATACTTAAATACCTAGCCTTGGGTCACATTTAGTGGTGAGCCTGAGCTCACATTTAGTAGCACCCCTATCCTGGCTTTACCTTTTATATCATAATTTTATAAATGGACTGAGTCTCTGTGCTCTGGAAATCTCTATCAATCTCTCTTTAATTAGAAATATGCCACCTTTTCCAGATAAGAACTTTGTGTCCTATTAAAATCAAGAAGTGTGGGGATTTGTGAACTTTTTGAACTTTTTTAAAGTTTGTTAAGATTGCATTTTGGGTTAATATTCAAGATAGGGTTGAACATAAGCTAACTAAAATATTATGGGAACATTCCTTTTTGTCTTGCCCAAGGAATATAAATTTGTAGCACTGGGGCACATAATAAAGAACAAAGAGAGAAGGGATGAGAGTATTCTGCTTGGAAATGGAAGCACTTAAATGTTTGATTAATGCGATGACTTCTTTTCAGTTTTATTGTAAGCTCAGATTTATCATAAGTAGGAATAAAATTGTCGTATTTGTTCCTGCAGCACCAGTAAAACATATTTAGTTACACTGCCAGGCAATTTGAAAAATAGTTTGGCCAGTTTAGGTTCAAACAGCCAGCATAATAAAGCAAATGGTATGAACACTAGAGAAAAAAAAAATCAATGAAATGAACGTTAGAAGCTTAAAAAACTTTGAGTTTTACTCATCACATGGAACTTACGCTGATTATATATATATGTGTGTGTGTGTGTGTGTAGTGAAGTGTGGTATTTGATGGTGTAACACCTACATGGCTTGGTACCACAAATATTTGGTCTTCGAGCTCACTCAGCCAAACATTCCTGAATCCTGCTGCTGTAACTCTGCAAGACACACGTTGTCATGTGTTTCTACTTAGAATCTGTTTCACTGGACAAATGTTTGTTATTAGCAAAAGTTTCTACAGATGAGTTTCACCATACATTTTCTGGTTCATTTCAATTTAACAACAGTTTTATATTTTGCCCATAGGCTAGAAAGCTAAGTTTGTGTCAGAGACTTCTACTTTAGCTATCATAGTCCAAAAGGAACACTTTGTTTTAAAAAGAACTTGGAAGAATTGTTGCAAAAATGAGAATGTAATTTATTTCGACATTTAAAAAAA
Organism: Daphoenositta chrysoptera; assembly: GCA_013397915.1. Taxonomy (NCBI): domain Eukaryota; kingdom Metazoa; phylum Chordata; class Aves; order Passeriformes; genus Daphoenositta; species Daphoenositta chrysoptera. The sequence goes on from VZRO01006961.1 coordinate 179,303, forward strand.
TAACTGTAATAAACAAATATTTGATTTAGACTGTACAATAAGTATTCAGTTTCACAGCAAATAGCTGAAGATGGGCTTGACAAAGTGCATTGTTTTTATAGTAAATTGTTATGGTGGTCATAGCAACATCAAAGTTCTTTGCTAGATGTTAACTATTTTGTGTGGACTGCAGTCCAAGTTTGTTTTTCTGGGTAAACTCGGTAGCTACTGTGATTGCAGTGAATAATTCTGACTCCCAATGGCATCGTATGAAAATACTACGTGTATGAAAACTGGTCATACATTAGAAGTGTTGTCAAAGATGTGCTGAATCAGACACTTTTACATAGGGTTTGCAGTTAGATTAAATATTTTGTCTGTAAACAAATACTGGAGTGTCCCAACTTCATACTTAAGAAGTGAAAAAACTGATTTAGATTGTGCAGCCTTTTCTGGTTTAAGTGGTATGGATTAAAACTTCTGATAGATGTCACAGAGGACATGTCCAGTTTACAACATATCACAAAGTTTTGGTCACTAGGGATTTAACATACGTGCAGAGTCAAATTTCAGGGCAGGTAAGGTAATTAATTTGTGGGTGTTAATGTAACTGATGCACTCTGGAAGGCCTTTGTCCTCATTCCCATAACAATCTCTGACACTTTTTGAGATTTTCAGCTTTTGGACTAATGCTTCTCATGTTTCATTTGAACTCTGATTTTTGGACAGAGAAAGTGGAGCAAAGGGAATGTAAATGGGCTAACATGTTGATGTTCCTCCCACACATCCCTTCTTTTTAATGCATGTGTAGGAGGGATGAAGAAAAAGCTATAATTTCCTTTACTTGCTACAGCTTTCATTTCCTTTCTCAATGTGGAGGCCGAGACTGCAAGAAATAAAAAGTGCTCTGCACCATTTGCTGGGATTTCTTGTTTAAGTTTTAGTGTTTGGGTTTTTCTTCCACAAAAAATGTTGCTAACTTTCCTTATAGAAAACACATGCCTAAGTCAATTCCTCCTTAGTCATCAGTCTCATGCGAGGATGTGTGTCTAACTCTAGGAACATACTTAAACACTTTGCTGAAAGTTTGTTGAATTGCAAGCAGTATGAGTTTTGGTACAAACTCAGTCTGTGCTTGGGCAGGCAGGCAATTTTACTAAGCCTTCATTTGCCTAAGATAGAGCAAAAAGTGATTTAGTGAAAAATGGACTAAAAGTAGACCTCATGAGATCACAGGCAAGGCAGGCTCTGCTGTAGCTGTGGCATTCCTGAAAACACTTCCCTCATCTTTACTTGAAGACTTCTGATGCCAGAAATTTTATGACTTTTTAGGTAATCTTTTCCAGGCCTTCACTAACCATACAATTAAAAAGGTGGGGTTTTTTTCCCCTATATGCCTGTGTAAGTCCACTATTTCTTTTCTGTCTGCCATGGGCACAGTCAACAAATTAATCATTTTATTCATTACAGCAACTTGTCTGCTGTTCAAGATTGTTATCTTGTCTTTGCTAAGATACACGCTCATTATTCAAAGATTTTTCCAGGTGGTATTTTCAGCTGTTCCCAGAGTTTTACAATCTCTTCTTAACTTCCATCTTTGGTTCTTCAGGAAGGAAGATGGCCCTCTTCCAAACAAGTAAATATAGGAAATGGATCAAAAAGTACTTTCAATAAGAGGGTAGAGCAATCCAAGAAGACACCTGCCATCCAAATAGGTACGGCAGGCAGCCATCTGGCAGCATGCCAGGGGAGGAATTTCAGGTCCTAACCCTAGGATTAGATGCCAACTGACCACTGAAGAGGCCTCCGAGAGCAAAAATAAGCTCTATAACCAATGTCAGTTAAGTCAGAATTGAGTTGTATGGAAAATCTTTTAAGACTTCAGTAATTACAGCTATTTATTTTAGAAAATAAGTTATATAATAGAAAAATCAGGCTGAAAAGTGTTTTTCTTTCTGGTAGTGGGGACTCAAAGCACACAGACCAATGCAGGACCCTGAATTATTTGGCAAAGGTCCATTGGCAGGTAAAGGCACATGCATGCAAGCGTGTTGTAGTTAAAATGACCCCCTTCGGCTGAATTTTTAGTACAGTGTTAAATTCTTCAGGATAGTAACCCTTCTTTTACTCATCTGGCAAGATGATGAAGCACATATATAATTCCAGCCTTGTGGCTAGTCCAGTTAAGTCAGAAAATCTGTTCATGGTCTGTATTCTGTCAAAAAAACAAAGAAAAACCCAAACCTAGCAGGTTTCTTCTTAGGAAGGAAAAAATAATTTAAAAAGATGATAACCTTCTTTAAATACACCTCTCTGTCATCTTTGTAGAGAAAAAGCACTCATCAGTCAGGAATCTTTCTAGAGGGCCGTGTAGGAGCTTATTCTTGTTCCTTAGGTGTTTAATACTTAAAAGCAACTAAAAGATAACAAGTAAAAGAATGGGAACCTATAAGTAAGGAAACAGATGGAAATGGATCTGGAAATGGGATCAGGAAATGATTGGTATTGCCTTGGTCTAAGCAACAAAAAGGTATTTTATACAACAAAACACTATTTAGGAACTAAGATTGTTGGCTGAATTTGTGTGAGATTTCTCCTCAGAAGCAGCAATTTTATGTCTCATGCACTCCAGGCCTTCCTCAATCAGCTTTGCTGAGGTTCCAGGAGGATTTAGAACAAATGTGTATAATAAGCAGTAGAAATTCTTGTAAGAACAAAGTGATAAACATTACTGTGTTTGGTGCTAGTTCAGCCACTATTGGAACACTGTGTAACACACTGGAAGCCAAACTCCAAGAAGTATTTCCATAAACTGCAAATGGCTCAGGGAGAAAACACCAAGGTGACTGGGCAGATTCTTGTAGCTTGAAAAAGGTGTTGGATGGTAAGTGGTCACGTTTACTCCAGTCCTGTGGAACAGGACTAGACAGTCAGAGGCTCTGTTATTTATATTATTTATTTCTCCTGTCAGTTTTTTCTCACTGGTTGTGCTAGACTTTATCCAACAAGGTGGTTTGGTTATTTTTTTAAGGGAACCAGACAAAGGCTGTTCTTCAAAGATAGTTCCTCCTTTTTGTAAACTATTTCCAGTTGTGGAATATCCCTGAGCTTACCTTTTGACAGCAGTCCTTGAGCCGTCACTTGATCCTGGCTGTTTTGTCCTGCCTTCATGCTCCTTTTGGAGAATTAAAAAATATCCACAGAAAATTGTCTTAGCCTTCCCTGGCTTGCATGTATTCTTCATCTGCTTCCATTGTTTTGTTCCATTATCCCACACAGGTTTTTCCTGTAAGCTGGTTAGGGATTTTTGCTTCAGTTCAACATTGTTTTCATTATAACAAACTTTTTTTTTTTTTTTTTTTACAATTTCCAGCTTTGCATCTTTTTTTTGGATAACTTGTCTCTGTCCTTGTGCCACCCTATTCCTTTAGCACATATAGTTCTTCTCTGTTCCTAGAACTTATTACAAGTTATGTCCTGTCATCCAAGTTCCGGTTTATTAGGATAAACAAATTAATTTAATCTCCTTCATTAGGCTTATCTTGGTAGGATGGATGAAATGGGTTTATCAGATCACTTATCAAAGACTTACTTGTCTTGTAAGTCTTACTTGTAAACATTCCACTGCCACATATAAAAACACTAGTCCTAAAAGAAAGCATAAAATATATCTAGGCTTATTCCACACTGGAAACCCAGTGCGTTCGTTGACAGTATTACTGGCAAGCAGCTTGCTGCTAGGGGAAGAAAAATTCCTTGCTTACAGTTAATCTGTACAACACATGAAATCCGTGGTCTTATATTAAGTCATGATCCCTGAGAATTTATTGGAGAGGGATTAAGCAACAGTTTTTAAAAAATAATAAATTTGCCTTCAAAAAGGGCAGTTTTTTACTAAATGGTAAATGGTTGCAGCTGTTAAGTTCCTCCTAATTGTGGGAAGAATAGTGAAAGAAGTGGTATTTTTCATTAGACTACCCTTTCCTTCTCCTTAAGTTCCCAGGCTCATTGGGAGAAATTAATGTTTTCATTTCCAGGAATTCTTGCTTCAGACTTGTCCCGTGTATTTGAAGCTGACTTAAGACCAACAGAAGTCAGAAACAACAGCCCAATGCAAATCTGTCTTTGTTCAAGTAAAATTATTTTTTGAAAGTATATTATCTGCTTTAATTGATTAGGCAGCTGGAAGAATGAACAGTGGAGTAAAACATTAGTTCTTGCTGTAGACAACATGAGACCTGTGTCACTTCAATAGCAGGTCAGCCCAGCTGGGGAAGGAATTCTTGCTGTGGATTCAATTGCCTTGACCACGTGGTAATCCATTGAGCCACTGCTGCCCATTCCCTCTCCATACTTGAGCCCTTCCTTGGCAGCGTCCACGTTCACTGGCACTGGGTCTGTTCCCATGTGGATGTTTTAAAGCTTTCATTCTCACGTATATCTGTGAAAGTGTGGGATCTTTAAACATGAGGGTGTAAATCCTAGGATAAACTGTGATGTGGAAGGCAGTATTATTGAAAACATAGCTAGAATTAAGCAATTCCAGTAATTTAAATAAAAGTAAGTCTTATGCCCTTCCTCTTTACAGAAATGTATATACAGTCTCATAAAGCATGTGAGACAAAGTTCCAGTTCAATCAGTAGTTTCCACTGCAATCTGTAGGAACTTTTGTTGATTTACTCAAAATAAAAATGCTTATTTAACCTTAAAAATATCAAGAACATCAACTCATGACTTGTCTGTTTTTACTGGAGATTCCTCTGGATGACTGGAAAAAGTTGTTCTGAGTTAAAAAAAGAGTAACATGGGGAGAAAGCCAAGCTAATGCCAGAGGACAGCTTAAAACTGTTGAGGACAGATGTTTTGTGTGTTCTCTGGGTCACTTTGGGGAAAAATATGCTGCTGTGACTCCTCAGAAACTGAGTTGATACTGACAATCTGGTTTGTTTCTTCATAAATAGAAAAACATCATATCAGTTACCAGTAGTAGTGGTATTTAGAATTTATCTATTTAGTTATGATGAATTACATCATTAGTTTAGTCAAGATTTAGCTAAACTGTGGGCACTCAGAAATAAAAAAGACAAAAAGCAAAATAATCCCTGTAAGCTGGGCCTTATTGAACAGGATGAAAGAAAATCAGGGAGTACTTGAAGTTTTTAACCAGGACAGGCAAGTGCCTGTGAAAACATTCAAAACATCACCTTTAAGGTTGTTTGGTTGGGCTCTGCTCTAGCATGGATGGGACTGGGAGTAAGAAGTGTGGGTGAAGAATATGATTGGAACAGACAGCACCTTGAGGCTACCCCACAAAGAGCCCTGTATTTTAATCATGTACTGAAATGGGTGATTGTCAGCCTCCAGAGCAGTGTAGGTTTAGGAAAGTGCAAAGTCTGCTGCCTTCAAGGACAACAAGCATTGCAATGTCCCCATATGCTGTTCAACATCATTCCCAATGCCTTCTTTTCAATAAGTGCCTGGTCTTTCTGGATTCCACTGAATCCTCTATGAATGACATGAAGGTGGTAAATCATCAACTAAGTGATGGCAGAGTAACTTAAGCATCATAGCACCAAGAAGAAATCAGTAAGACATTTGTGTTGAAAAAGAGATTAAACAGTTCTCCTTACAGCTGGCAGTACACACAGGGCAGAGGGAGGGCTCTGTCACTGAAGGTTTCAGGGTTTTTAGCAGCTCAAATGACAATTGGCTTGAGTTCCTCAAGGGGCACCCTGTAAAGAGCCAAAAATATTTTTGGCTAAAGTCATGGTGTCTGCAGAGCACTGATGGGTTGTTGTGGGTCTTATGGAGGCTGGGAAATGAGGCTTGGAGCTGGGCAAAGAGGAGTGCCTTCAGAAAGGCATCTCTGCTCCAGACAAATGTGCTGGGGAGCTGCACCCACTGGGAATCAGGGGATCTGCTGGAGCTCAGTAGCTCAGTCCCTGAGCTGAGAGTGGTGCTGACAATGTGATTCTGTCTGCCCTGTGGTGTCTGTGTAGGTCATACACAAATGGGGACATTGCTTCCCTGTATGGGCTCTGCATGTGGAAGAAGCACGTGTTGCTGGGCAGGGCAATCCTGAGTTAACTTTAACGCTCAGTAACTGTCCAGTATGTGCCCTGTAAAGTGGTGTGTCTTTGGTGCCTGGAAAGCAAGTACCTGGCCCAAAACCTTACTGTGAAGATTCATCACAGTAGGGTGTGCTGATTCTCCAGGATAGCAGCAGCTCTCTGAATCCTACCGCTATGTCCTGACACATTCAATCTCTCTAAAACTCCTCCTGACGCTAGTCTTTCCATACCTGTTTGGAAACACCCTCTTGCTAACCATCCTTGGAAGGCAGAATTAATGAAGAAATGAGTGAAATGTTTTCTGACTGATCTTCTGGCAGTGTGGATGTGCATCTGCTGCAATTGCACCTTCTAGGCAAAGTCCATATCTGAACAAAACCCATCAGGGAAACAAAGGTTCAGCCCCTATTCCAAGATAGCGGGTGTCCCATTGACCTGGAGAAAGGAAACATTGAAGCAAGACTTTTCTTTCTATTTGAAAGTTTGACAGCTTGCACAACAAGGTAAGAACATAGCAGAACCCAAAGCAACCCTGTCAGAACAGAAGATGCAGCTCATCCCTATGATTAAATGTACTGTTTAGTGATTTACTGAAGCTTCAAGTTTTCCTGTTTAGCCTGAAAAGTCCTGAATCTCCTATATAATGGTAGGGTATAACCTAAATACCATGGTTGGAAAGACCATCAGCACCATTTTTAGGTCTGCCTACATTGACTTAACCCGTTCTTTTAGTTTTCCTCAGAGAAATTACTCTTTTATGAACATGTCATCTTCAAACTGAGGCAAAGCACTTTCCAGACTGTTGTTGACTCCTGCAATATGAACTGCACAGTTAAATACCTTCTACTGCAGACAAGAATATAGACAATTCAGACTTTGCCTTAGAATAATGAATCCAAGAAGAGTTGTTGACTTATTGATTTTATAATATAGGGTGCAGTTACCACATTTGTTCTTTGATTTGACTCTCCACATATCAACCACTACCAAGAAGAGAAATAGCTGTAAGGAGTTGATATTTATAGTGATACTCTGCCCTGTCCAAGGAGCAGACTCCTTTGTCATGGAACAACGACCCCTGCTAAAGCAAATCACTCATTTCTACTACATGAAATAGTAGCTTCCTCTGAAATAAACAGTTCCAAGTGCTATAGGTAAACTGTACTGAGATGAGTTATCAGGGAATGCCATACATGAAGGAATACCCTCCTTTCTCCATACAATGACTGTGATGTGGGGATGCCCTTTGGAAACCCTAACAGGAGATTCCTGCTGACACTGTGCAAAGCAGCTTTCCCACCAGATGACATTTGAACACCCAGAAACATTTGCAACTGTGGGAACACTGTGGATTTCCCTTAAACTCTAGGAAAAACACCTTGAAAGTGGTTTATTTGCATAACTTGGGAATGTAATTCCAAAGGGGGAAGACAGCTCACAGCTGTTGATTCTTACTCACCCTCACCTGTGCTTAGCACAGAGTGCCTGCTCTGTCCACCAGTGCATATAAATAGAGTCCTGTTATCCCAGAGCATGGAAAACACTCCAGTGATATCAGTACTGCTGTGGCTTTACCCCTTAGCAAGCAGCTCTTGTTGCTTTTATTAATAACCAGACGTTGTGCTTAACTATTTCACTTACAGTGTGATAGCACAGCTTTCCTTTAAGGGACCATCTCCATGTTTTCATAGCAGTTTTACAGCCTTAATTCAGAGCTGGTGATAAATAAAGCTGTTCCCAAACTTAGAAATGCCGAGAGCCAAGAATCACAGTTTCTCAAATCTCCAAAATAAATAAGTCATGTGTCAAACTTGCCTATCCATTGGCAGGGGAGTGCCATGAACACTAAAGTCTGACTGTTGATAAGGGAATGTGGATGTTGTGAAGTGTTGACTGATACAGCACTCAAGGGAATGGAAAAGAGAAAGTGGTGGAAGATGCAAAAATGTGTCAGCTGATATCTCAGTAGGGCCTTTTTTTCTGGTTCGGTGAAGATACTGTTCTGATGGGTTGCAGAGGAGAATAACTCTCTAACTTCCAGCAAAATCAGTTTTAGGAGTTTTATTCTAGTGGTTTTGTGGTGATGCACAGTCTGAATAAGGTGGACAAGGTTTTTTTAAAGTGCATATCAGGTCTGGGACTCTTGGCTTTTTTTTTTGTAGTTATGGATGCTTTTCACCTATGATGAATTACGACCTTTGTTATCTTGATTAGAACACCCAAGAGTTCCTGTAACAGAAATGATACCTTGCCTTGTTCTTTACTCCATTTACTTGTCTGTAAATGAGGGCAATTGAAATCAAAAGGAGACTTTCCCATCTTTTTTGTTTTGTTTTGAGTACCTTTCCATGCATCTTAAGGCTTGTCTTTTCTTTTTGGTACTTCCTCTCTAGAGCTGTGCTTCTTATTCTGATAGGATGTGTCAGTCACTCATTCTGTTGCCTGTAAATCCACCAGGATCATTTCCAGTAACAGAGGCCAGTGTGATGATGCACTAGCACTGGTATCCCACAACTATAAATAGATTCTTCCATGGACCTCAGAAGGGTAAATAGACATTCAGGGCTGCTGCAGCCATATAGGAGAAGAATAACAGCTCTAAAAACTAATGCCAGGGCCCAATGTTTGGTTATTCAGAGGGCTGCTTTTTCTCTCAAAGGGCTTGGCTTGTGCAATTCTTTAGACATTTTTAATATATTTTTTTCAAGTTTTATTTTATTTGCTTTCTTCTGGCACGTGGGCAGACTGCTGCTACCCAGCATGTACTGTAGAGTTGTTATTAGTTTTTAGGAGGAAAAGGAAAGGTTTCACTTTTATGGTCATTTCTGGTTTTCATATGTCCTTTTCACAGCTTCTGTCTCCACATCTGCACAGCTGTGTGATATGTGTGTAAGAAGCTTTCCTGCATGCTGTATGTAAGAAATCTACTACTTGAATCAAGCAAGAATCATTTAAGTCAGGGGGACCCAGTAAGTATTTGAAAATGCTTGAGTGCTGGAGTTGTTGGTAGCACATTAAGGATACGTGTACTCTTTCTAAGAAGAGCAGTTGTGTAGTCTGAAAACTACTACTTGCTGTGATATACATGCTAAGCCTAATTTCCCTCCTTGCCATCTTCTAGGACACAGAAAATCAGGTGGATGTCTGTAAAAGTTTCACTGAGTTTTTTGATATGGTTGTTTAACAGAAAACTTCTGGTGCATCTTGATATGGTGCCTTAAACTGTCTCCTTAATCTGCAGCTCTCAGCTGCATCTCTGCTGGAGGTTTCTGCCTCTAAGCTGAGTCAAGGAAGTGCTTGGAGTCTCAGCTGTTGTAATGCAAAGCATTTTAGTTTTAAACAGGAATGAAAAAGTGTGTATCCCCTTCTGATAAATCAGATCTGGGAGTAGTAGGTTTGGACAGATGCAAGCCGGGGCTGGTAGAGATATGTGGATAGGACTTAAACCATCACAGCTCTATTTGCCTTTTACAAGAGCTTGTGACAGGATAAGCCTTCTGACCTTTGCTACAAAACCAAAAAGAAGCAGAAGCCTCACTGACTGTAAGGATGACTGATAAAGACAGGGCTCACAAAAGTTTGGTTTTGGCTAAAGAAACTTCCTGTGTCACTTTCAGAGGACTTGATCCCATGTACTTATGGAGGCATTATATTGGATGAATCCTCAGAAGGTTTTTGTCATGTACTTAATGTTTCCTATTTTTCAAGGACAGTTCCAGCAACTGAAATTTCAATATTTTTTTTAGAAATTTTGGGTCGACTTGCACGGGTCTAATAAAACATCTGGGCTGCAAAATAGATCATATTTAATTTGATCTCCTTGTGTAGCCTGTATAAGTTCTGGACTAGAACAAAAAGTGACCACATTTTGCCTGTGTTTGCTCAGCACTCCCATTTGTAAGGCTCTTGTTTCAACTGATTATGACGTGCCAGCTTTAAACCATTTGGCCTGGGCTTTTCCATGGCATGTTTTCCCAGTAAGTGTCACTATTAGGCTGAATGAAGCTTTCCAGAAACAGCAAAAATGATTCAGCTTTCTAAGATAGAAAGGTGGAAAAATACATTTTGCCAATGTGTCCAGAAAATGCCTCATGATCTTGTCAGTAAGTGGTTCTTGACATTTATTTATTTTTTATTTATTATTTGACGTGTGAGGTGTTGTGGTGTTAAGGATCTCCTTTTTTTTTTTTTTTTTCTGGAAAGGCAACTAAATATGTATCCTGACTGGAGCCCTTTTAGAGTTTGTCATATTAAATTGGGATCTATGGACAAAATAGAGGATGCTTTGAAATGCCTACAGGAATGGGATGTTTTCCAGAGGGACCTGGACAAGCCCAAGAAGAGAACCCATGGGAACCTCATGAGGTTCAACAAGGTTAAGTGCAAGCTACTGCACCTGGGTTGGGACAATCCCTGGTCTTAATACAGGCTGAGGGATGAAGGGATTGAGAGCAGCCCTGCCCAGAAGGACTTGGGGGTGCTGGTGGATGAGAGACTGGACATGAGCCAGGAACATGAACTGTAGCCCAGAAAGTAAATTG
>VZRO01006961.1:190622-265407 GCA_013397915.1 Daphoenositta chrysoptera
GCCTGTCCCACTGCCTGACCACACCTTTGGTGAAGAAATTTTTCCGAATATCTAATATAAACATTTCCGGTCACAGCCTGAGGCCATTTCCTCTTCTCCTGTCGCTTGTTACCTGGGAGTAGAGACCGACTCCCACCTGGATATGACCCCGCTTACAAGCACTTGTGGAGAGCAGTAAGGTCACTCCTGAGCCTCCTCTTCCCCAGGCTAAACACCCCCAGCCTCCCTCAGCCACTCTTCACAGGATTTACTCTTCAGACCCTTCCCCAGCTCCGTTGCCCTTCTCTGGACTCACTCCAGCCCCTCAATGTCTTTCTTGTAGTGAGGGGTCCAGAACTGAACAGAGGATTTGAGGTGCAGCCTCACCAGTTCCAAGTAAAAGGGACGGTCACTGCCCTGGTACTGCTGGCCACAAAGCTCACCTGAGGAGCAAAGTTCCCCCACAGGCTCCAGGCATGTCTGACACAAGCACCTGAGCATGGGGTAGGTTTCCCAGAAGTGCAACTTCTGTTGGTTTTATCTAGAATTGTAATGGTTTGGGGGGAGTGCTCCTGCCTATGGATAAAACATCTAAAATCCACGTCCTCAACTGAGTTCACTATGCCTGAAAAACGCAAGTGGAAATAGTGGACTTGCTTGATTCTGTTCTTAGTTGAACGAGTTATGATTGTCTCAATGCCAGAAGATTAGTCAATATCACGTAATTAAGTTTATCTTTGACAGAACTTTATGCTGCCATTTGTTCTAAAGTAACACGTCAGGTTACAGTTCCCAAACTAGTACAGAATCATAGAATTGTTTGGGCTGGAAGGGCTTTTTAAAGATGACCTAATCCAAACCTCCTGCCATAGGCAGGAAAAATGTGTTGCACTTTGGTTCAAATTTTGAGTCTTTGTCTCTCCTATAAATTCTGAATACTATGTATATGAGTTTATAGCATATTGCATTCAAAAACCTGGATTAACAAAGCATTATTAAAGCTGAAAAATCAAGCCCAGTTGTTGAATTTAACACTGCCCATGCACCCTGTGTTTTCTTCTCTCTCCAGAAACAGAAATTACAGTGTCTATGTATACAAACACACACTGTTTATTTTTGCCATGTCAGTGCATTTTCATCTTCAGCAGGGATGGTCTTTACTTCGCCAGCATTAAATGCTTTGTTTCCTCTTCATTGAAAGAGCTGATATATGATACTCATAATCTGCGATGATGACTGAATTAGTAATTTCTTGTGGACACTTTTATAATACTTCACAATATCCATACAAAATCAAGTAGTGTTACTGGGCAATGTGGACAGTGTTATGAGACAGAGTTTAAAATTGTCTAGCAGCTTTTAATTCTGGTGGTCATAGTGAGACGTCTTGACAAAGCTTTTCAAAGCACTATGGGTTTTTATACTGTATTAGGCATTCAGAAAACCACTATAATACCTTAAACTTTGGCTGAAACTCCGAGTGCTCAGCAAACCTGGCCAGATGTTTGAGAACTTAGAGAATTTGTAGTCATCAGGTTAGTTATGGTTTCTGCTTAGTTCTGCCTTGTGTTATGTACAGAAGATATGGAATCTCATTTTTTAGGCAGCATTCAACTGTTTTCATCCTAAGAATATACTTATTTTCTTGTTATACTGTTATACTGATCTCCTAAATTGCTACCCACCTTCTGCATTATTTTATAAAAAGCCCAAAACCAAACAACAGTGAAAACAACAGAAAAAGAAGTGAGACAAAATTATAAGGACAGTAACATTGTTATTGCTGTAGAGCAAAGTGCATCAGAGGGAGCATGCACAGAAGAGAGCACATTAAAAAAGAGCAGGCATTTTTAATCTTGATACTGCTTATCTTAATACTCTCTTTACTTGCAAGCATAATATTGTTTTTAATACTTCGTGTAATTCCCCAGATTTTTAGAAAAGCAAAGAGAAAACATTGAGCTAGATTTTGTGGAATCATAACACCCCCCACAGGGGTCATCAGCAAGATGGCAATCTCCGGATGCCTCTGACAGCCATCTGCTACTTGAGCTCACAGAGTCACTGACAGCAGTAGCAGGGAGTTATTTTTTATACTGTCTGTCAGTAGAAAGGAAGAAAGGGTGTGCTTCCTGTGCATTCCCTAACCTCTTGCCAGGAGTGGAGAAATTTTCCCATCCCATCTAAGTCGCTGGGAAGGAAGTGTTGGCTGGCTGACTGGTTCCTCAAAGACTGAAGCTTTCTGTCCTTGTCTGAGTACTCCTCCTTTCCCTGTTTCAGCCTTCCATCTCATCCTCCTCCCTGCCACTGTATTTTGTCCCAGTATTTTTCCCTGAATCCTTCATCTCATTTCTCTTTATCACTTGTAGCTACCTCAGTGCTCCCTCCAGTTTCCTGGCTCACTTTTGGTTCAGGTCTCCCCGGTTTGCTGTCTTCTGAGCCCAGCTCTCTCCAGCATTATATTAGATCAGCTGATATCCCTCCCAAAACTCCTGTTACCTCCTGATTACTCCTGATATCAGGCTCTTACCCCGGGTAGTGGCACACTTGCCCCTCTGCTTGTCATTTTCATTTCATTTCCTCCAGCTCCAGTATCAGTTTCTCTCACCCCATCCTGCATAACAGGGTCCATTCTAAGTCTTGGACCACACCCCATTTTCCTGAAAACGGCCTTCCTTGCAAGCCAAGTTATTATCCTGCCTGTGTTTAAGTTGTTTTATTTTCAGGTCTGATGAACATCACTTCCATTCTTCAGTGTATTCTTTCCTAAAAGCAGTTCTCACAGAAAAGACCTTCGCAGCTGTTTGAGTGAGAAGGGAGCATAGTCGAGGACTGTCTTAGATTCTGTCTCAAATTTTGTAGTTAAATCAGTTTGGTCATATTGAAAGGAGACAGAAAGGGGACAGCACATCTTCCAGCTCCTTCCCTTCAGTGCTAGGTGTCACACAGAGGGGATGATCAGATCATCTTGTATTACTCTTGCATGCTGCTAGCCTTTATATTTCACTCCATATATATTGGAGCTGATAAATTAAATTTTGACACTGAGATGATCATAGTTCCTTAAACAAGGAAAGCCTGAGGATAAACGCAAAGGCTTGTCTGAGAAATGCTGTGAATCACTGCCTTTGTCAATGTGATGGTGTTTTTCTGGGAGCTGACATGATGGCAGTGTGTAATAAAGTCTTGAACAGATTAAATGGGTGATGTCATAGCATGTATATGATTCTTTCTGTCGCGTTTCTTGTTGCAGGGCTTTTTTTTTTCCCCCACTATTTTCTTCTATTTTCTTCCAGTTCATCAAAATGTAAAACATGAAAATTCTACTAATACTTTGAGTAGTTGTGCAGTTTCTTTTTTTATACAAGCAGAAGTGAGGAGCAAACTTTATTCTCATTAAGCTGAATTTTATTTGATCCTCTTCTAAGTAGAATTGAGTGCCATTTAAATACTTCATTATAAACCTACAGAAAGCAAATAATGCCACTGAGGACATTCCCTGAAAACACATGAAAGTTACGGATTGTGATTTGGTTAAGAATCAGTTGCTCATTTTTTGTCAACTTGTATCAACAATGAGGATATGGGTATTTGACTTAGAAAAGCCTTATAATATTGAGACATTGATGAATGGGGTAAGTTAATTTAAAGAGGTCTGATTTATATGGTTTTATGCATCATGCCCAGACAGTCTAACTTATTCCAGAACTTATATTCTCTTAAAGCTGTATAATGCTTAATTTAGAAAAATTTCATGAGTGCTGAGTGCATTAGAACACACCATTATAAGTTCAGGATCTGGGGTGTTCAGGTATTTTTGTCTTTGAAATACCTTTACATTTATGAACTCTTCCAGAAACTTCCATTTTGAAAAATCCTCTTCTGAAACAACTTTCAGGTAAAGAAGAACCACACAGAAGTTTGCTGGCTTTGTAGGAACAACAAAATTTGCATCCAAATTCTAAATAGGCCCAGAACTTTAGATGGATAGAGGAAGGTGATGACTGTGTCTGAGCTGATATTATTATTGCTCTTTTGAAAGAGCACCTGGAGACCCCATTTGTGATCAGCTGCCCACTGAGTATTGCATATCCACATAACAGCCCCAGCTATGCAGAAGGTCAGATGAGGTGGTGTTCTAGTCCCACCTGGCCTCAGCCTATGAATAATGGAAGGCATTTTCTGCCCAGTGTTTGCAATGAAAATAGACCTGGCAGATGGTGAGGAAACATGGGGGTACCCTGAATTCTCACTTTAGAGCTGGATAGAAGAGACTGGTAGGTGACTTGCCCAGTGTCACAGAGGAAGTTGAGTTAGTACCAAGATTTAGGCTGAGCTTGGCCATAAGCCTGGCCTTTCTCTTGCAGTGTCATAAACAGACTGATCAGTGCAAAGGCTGGATAAGATTGCTAGCTCCTCTTTAGTTCCCTTTGAGGAAGTTGCACTGCTATGAAGCAATCTTTGTCTCCACCTGTAAAGGATGCACCAAGACCCAGCCTTTGGACTCATGTAAATGTGCTGGAGCAGGACTTTGCAAATAACTTCTTCTCTAAGGCCTTAATGAGGGCAGGAAACAGCTTCATGCTAAGCAAGTATATTCATAAGTGCATTTAGCAAGACAAATAAGCTAACTTCAGCAGTGATGGTTTCAAGTCTAAGTTCTCATCAGGGACTCATTGTTCACAGAGGTGCCTGCCCTTCAGACTGCCTTTGTCCAAATTTTACATCTTTGCAGCATCCCAAAGGATTCTCACTATACATGAAGTTGGGGTTTCTCTGCCCATCCCAGCTCCTGTGCTCTGTCTTCTGCTGTTCTTAGAGTGGACCCTGCAAAACACATGAGAGAGGGTAGGAGATGCTGCTTCAGCTGCTCATTGGTTGTGATATTTGCCCAGGAAAGCTGGGGTGTACTAAATGTGACTGGATGTGTCTGACTAAATGTGCCCTGTCTCCCAGAAGAATGCTCTAGTTGCCAAGCTCAGACTCTCTGGGTTGGGACTGTGCTCACTTCCCTTTATTTGCCACAAAATGCAATGGGGTTCTTGCTTACTATGCTGGGCTGGTTTTTTGAATCTCAGTTCAGAGAATCTACATTTCTCCACACACTAGCTTAAGGAGCACAGCAGCTCTTTGCAGGGAGGACCATGTAACCCAGGACTTGTGGCTTGTGCAGAGAATTTTCCATGCCTCGGGTTCCAAAATGTGAACTGCAAACAATGCACCTTATGCGGGGGAAGGCAGAAAAGGGGAATGTTTATTATTCTCCCACACATATGCAAATCTAGAAAAATCATCTGGAGAAATGAGTGCTGTTAAAATAACTGTACTGGCACAAAATGGTTTTAGGTATTTCACATTCTGTTGGGCTTGCAGAGGAAAAGTGTTGCTGCTTTTTCCTTGTTCCAAACCCTAATCTTGCGTGATGCAAATCTAAGTCAGGCTTTACAGCAAAGATTTCTGATGTTGTGAGAAGTGAAAATGATGGTGAATTTTTTCAATATTTCATCATTTGCTTTTTCTGGATCTAATTGCATTTGTTACTGCCTGAGTTGTGTGCAGACTCTCCAGCTTATTTTCCTCTTGTGTAGCTGTGATCTCTTTAATGTTTATTTCTGAAGTCCCTGGGAATACTGCAAAAGGGAGAAAAGTTGAGATGCAGTTACAAGGGGCTGTTTAAGGCTAAAATTTCTTGTCAAAACTCTCCATGTCCCAAACCACGGAAGTGACCAGGGTAAAACCTTCTTTCACAGTTTTTCTCAAGATGTATTTTCTCTCTTATTTAAACCATGGAAAAATCTCTTTGTGTCACAGATGCAGTGGGGTCACAGGCGGGAACTTAAATGACCAAATGCCCTAATTTTCACATTTGAGTATTCTGTGTTTGGGTTCTTTTTGCAGAATTTTTGCGTTTGTTTAGTTTTGTGTTTTTCTCGTTTGCTCTTAGCCAAAATGCAGGACATGGACAAAGCTGAAGTAAAATCAAACCTTTTTCTTTGAGAAAAATTTGAAGTTGTTTTGCACAAACAAAAATGGCTTTATTTTCTCTGCCTATGCTCTCAACAGACGTTGGTCTTAATGGATAACAGAGTCTGGGATTTCTTGCTTGTTAAGAAAATTTTGAGTTTTTCATGTAATTAGAGGCAAATAAACATTGCACTGAGCTACTTGTCCTTTGATTGTGTGTTTTCCTGTCTGCTTCAGTGGAAGCATCGAGGTTGTTTTATGTTGTTGTGGAGGTTTACACCTATAAGTGATTGCCTGCTACATTAGGGATGTAGATAAAAACAAGAGTAGTTTGAGGAAGGCAAAGATACAGCTGCATTATATAGAGGCACATGTATTTTATGTGTTTTACAGGTTTAATATGTTAACTTCTGCTTAAGATGTGTGAGTCAATAATTGCAAAGCTGGTACTAGTTTTGGAGCAGCAATTTAAGGTTCACAGACTGCTGTTCTTTACTTCTTTGAGTGTGTTTGGGAAAATAGTGTGCATTCAAGTGACTTGTGTAGTTTCAGTTGGACTCAGTCTGTGCACAGTTTATCCACGTGCTTGGATGTGAAAGAAATGTGTGTGGGAGATAAGCATTCAATTAACACATTTTTAAAAACCCAACTTCTTAATCTATTTAATATTTAAATTATTTTTACTGGATTGCTTTGCTTTTAAAAACTTGGATGGAATTCAGCACCAGACAGTTTCAGGGGTATTAATAGTTTTTAAAGTTCTGTGATGTTGAGTTTGAGTTTTTCAAGATTGCCTGGTTCTTCANTATTTAAGAAAGAAATACAGCCAGTGTGATAAAAGTGCCTTCCCACGTCTTGTGGCCAGGTGCTACGTGCATATAAATGTTTCACGTTAAGCTTTCAGATCAAGGAAGAGTCTGTGGGGAACCTTGTTTCCTGGAGATCTGCTTGCTGGAGTAGCTCCCAAGTACTGACTTCCCATTTTTTATTTGGTTATTAAGGATGAAAGGCTACATCATTTTCTGGAACAGCGTTCCTTGCATGCCATTATCTTTGTCCACAGCTATGAAACATGCATTTCTATAGGTTCATGTGGATGCTTAGCCTCACTCAGCTTAGCCACCGTGACTCCTGCTTTATGTAAGTTTAATTCAAAGGATCACCTTTATGTCGTCCTGTAGACTGAACAGAAGATAGATGGTTTCATTAGTTGAGAAACTGTCTTTTTTACATACAGCTGAGTAGCATGGGTCTCCAGCCTATGTAATGCAGGGCACTCTCTGTTACTGCTGAAAAGGAAACTTTGAAAGTCTAATTTTCTGCCATGATTCACTCTGGGCAATGTGTGTGTATGTGCAAATTGCCAGTATGAAGTTTTGCATGCTACCAAACACGTACAGAACCAGGAGGAAAAATGTGATTGCAATCCCTTTGTACTCAGTTTGCATCAGCAAATCATCCCTGGGATTAGAAATTCCAGCATTTACCTATTTATCACAGTTGCCCTGCATATATATCCCTTCAACAAAGTCAAGACTTTTTTTTAAAAAAAGACTGGCTGATTAACAGATATCTAAAATATAAAAAGTGAAGCAATTTTGGGGTTTTTTTGCTTGAAAAAAAATTCTGGTTTAACCTCTATATTTTTTTTTATTTAGCTAATTTTTATATTTCTAGTAAATTCCACCGACATATACGTTTCTGAAGTTAAAACCAAGCAGTTGCATTCCCTCTTTAAAGAAATCATCTTTAAAAAAGACTGTAATAAAATTTTTGAGCTAAGAAATCACTGCAAAATATTAGTACCCATAGAAATGACAGAATTTATGCTCAATCAAATATAATATGCTGCTATAAGGTAGTAAATGATAATCATTATAAAGAGGTAAAGAGGAAAGCACAACAGATGCAGAAACTTAGAATGAAACAAAACCCTTCAAAATGAGCAAAACCTGTTAATTTACCAAGAGTAAGGGGAGTAAGAGTCAGTATAGGTTGTTTGGGGGTTTTTAGGGATGAAGGATCCAACCTGTAGATACTGCTTCTACTCTGACCCATGTGCTGCTGTCTCACTTCAATGTAATTGAAGGTGCTGAAAACAGGTGTCAGGGAGTTGCTTGGGGAAAAGCTAAAAATGGCAATCTACTGTCTGGAGAGTTTATGCTTGTGCATTTTCTCTAACATGACACTCATATCAAATATAAACTTAACAAGGACTGATCTATATTCTGTACTCTTCAGATGTTGTTACTGAATCCATTTCCTGATGACTCTGGGGAAGAGTAATTGTGTTGCTCAAAAGCAGGCACGTGGTTGGTATTGTATAGAAAGGGAAACATATTTTTGCCTAAACCCAAGTTTTCTTTGGGGAACCAAGAAGCCCATATATATGTGTGTATTTATGTATATGTCTGAGTGCATCTATGTATATAAAACTCATACTTCTTAACCCTTCTGACACAGACATCCAGGTGCTGCTAACTTTGATTTTAGTTTAGAGGATAAACACAGATAAAAGCACAGTGAGCAGAGACCTGCTGTCCTTGGCAGAGGAAGGAGACAGATACTCTGCATGGTCTGTTGCCAGCAGCTTTTTTGTTGCAGTAAGTACTTGAATTTGAATACTGCTTTTAGAACAGTTCAGTTAAGTTTCTGACAACAGTGTAGGAGTATGAGCTCAAGGATTCCTCACAGATTTCTCAGACCTGGAAGGGAATACAGCCCATCTGACATGAACAGTAATGAGCACTCGCACTTATGCTCCTAATTTGAAAATACATTTCCTACCTCTAAGGATATGTTTGAATACTACACTGAGGAATACATATGAGCTTGTGGATAGCTTCACTGAGAGAAATGATGCATCCTAAGGGTGGTGTTATCATAGGAGCATGAATGGAAGTCTCCAGTATCCTCTGCTTTAATATATCTCTGGATGACAGGTCAGAATCAGTAAAGGTAGCAAGGATAAATGTTTTCCTAACTTTCATGTAAAGCGTGGGGATATGGTTTCTCAGCATTTTAACCTAAACCACCTCTTTTGTGGGGCCCTATGATACGCACTCTCCTTTGCTCTCTGCCTCAGACAGTTTATTTTGGTGTAGTAAGAGTTTTGTTTATTTAAACACTTGTTACATGTTTCATGGTCTGACATGAAGTGAATATTTCATGGGCAATTCTGATCTAGGTTTCCATAATACGGCTCTCTATGACTGCAGGATGGCTGAATGGGGGAACAGTGTGAAGGCCTATGTCCTTGTTTTGCACCTTTATATTTTTCCTTCCCTCCACATGCATTCTCATTCTAATTTCCTAGGTTTCTTCTGGGTTTTGGGTTTGTTTTTTTTTTTTTTTTTTGTTGGTTGGTTGGTTGGTTGGTAAAAAAAATTCAGGAATGTTTTCAATTTACTGTGGGTGTTTAACATTTTCTTTTTTTCCCCAGACTTACGTTAAACTTAACAGATGCATTATTGCTGTACTTTCCCTCTTTTTAATATTTCTAATCCTCTGCTTTTGATTCTGTCTTCTTGTCTATCTCATATTCTATCATCTAACCTTTACTTTCCTTCTCTACTTGTTCTCTTTTTAAATTCATCTTTAATTATTCCTATAGTAGGGTGTGATTTTATTTTTTGTTCCTCCAAAATATGTAATAGTTCTATTTTTATTTATTTTATTAATTCAAGCCTGAAAAATAATTTTGTTTTGTTCATTTTATTTTTTAGGCTCAGCTGCTCCTTCTGAACTTTCACTTTATAGAGGTACAAAGTGGAGTCTTGCACTTTTGTGAAATGATATACAGTTTGCTGGCATTTGCCCACAATGAGGAATAAGGACCGGCACTCAAAAAATAAAAAAGTAAAGAAAAATCCAAAGTGAAGGATCCTGGAGGAGCCCCTTGAGAGCTGAAAACCACCCTCCCCCGATGTGAAAGACGTCATTTATGCTGCTTCTAGCAGGTCACTAGTGCTGTAAGGTAAGCCTTGTTTATTGATAGTATTTGTTCGTTTGTCGGTAATGTGGCAATGGTTTGCTCTGTTTGTAACTATGAATTTCAAAAGTGTGTGCTGGAAGGGAAAGGGAAGTTTTAAAAGTAGTGTTCCTGCTTGGAAAGTGTACCCTGACAGCCAGAGATTGGATTCAGCTGGATGCACCCTCGTGCTTTCCCTGCAAATGGAAGTGCCTGGTCATTAACAGAGGGAGTCACAGTAATGTGTAATGATCTGATCTGGCATTTATAAGGAAATAGAGTGTCTAGCCTTGGATACCTCTCCTCCAGGTCATTTGTCCTAGTGATGAAGAGAGTGCTTGCTCCCCAGAGGAAGCAAAGCTGCCCATTATGTCAGCTCACACCCTGGAAAAGGCTACTGATTTCGGTGCCTCTGTTCGAGATGTGCTCTCTAAACGGGGTCAGTGTTATAACTGGGAGGGGGAGCAGCTTCAGCTGTGAGTGAGTGCTCGGAGAAATGGTATAACTGACTCTGTCGGAGATGAATAGAAAATGTAGACAAGCGGGCTTGTTTTATATTCACTTTTTTAAAAAAAATACATATATAATGATTTGTTTTTTGGATCATTGATTTATATGTCAGACAGATGAAAAGCAAAATTTCTATGATGCCTTTATCATTATTCTGACAAGGACTGCTTTTAAGTTAAAGAGTGATAAAGAATGCCAACTTTTGACATTACTAGAACAGCCCTATCAGCTTTAATTTTCTTTTGTTTTCTTCTTGTCAAAGAAAGGCCATTAGAGATAAATTATGATCTCAAACTGGTTAATCTAGTGACGTGCATTTTTTCCCCATAAATTACACCAGCCACCTCCTAAAGCATTCTATCGTCTCTGAAGCGAGCTACAGAAAGTAGAAACTGTGAATCTCCAACATCATCCGTGTTTGGGCCAGGGGTTCTGAAACTCTGGGCGAGCTGCCCACAGCTGGGGCTTTGTGTCACCTTGCACGGATGGATGTGTGGAGCCATTAGCTCTGCCTGCCTGTACTTTGGTGTGCGCGGTGTTCCTGGCATGCCAGGGACCGCTAGAGTGTGCTCAGTTACAACTCTGAGCAGGAGCACACACCGCGAGGCACGGCCAGTGCTCAGGGTTGCCGAAAGTTTATTTTTTCCACTAAATTAGGGAGCTAGTGCTCTTGTCGTTATAGATCAGAGTTAATTGACCTCATGCCATTAGCATCAGTGTACCTAAAGCACAGAGTTTATGCATAAAGCTGGAGAGTTTCGTTTTAACCCGTCTGTGTGTCTATACTGGTTTCACATTTCAGGTGAGGGGTAGCTGTGCAGACTCTGAAGATTTCATGCAAAAGTTTGTTTCACTGCAACACACTTGGGCTTTGTCTTTTGCAGTTCTAAAGCTGTATTTTCTCCCTTTTTCTTTCTTTTTCTTCTTTATTACCAATTTACCAATATGATGAACGATCAGCTGTGGTATTTTCTATAAAACATTATTGACAGCTAATAATAATTTTCACCTCTTTAGCCAGACATAGTCTGTGTTTTCAAAGCCTTTATAAACATGACCTGAACCAAGCATTACCCAATCAAGAAGGCCAATATTATCCATGTATTTTGACAAGTAAACCAAGCTAGAAGATAAAATCAGATAGTTTCCTTGAGACCACAAGACTGTGCAAAAGCCAGGAAAACAGCATGTATCTTTTGACATCTATTCCTATGCTCAACCATAAAATGCTTGGGTTTTTCCAAATGTGTGTATGATTATCATTATGATTAAAGGCTTATGATTAACATTCTTTTGGGAATAGATAATATGACTTCTTTATATCTATACTAGAAGCTTTCAAGTGTAATATATCATCCTGAGTATGTTATAATAGGACTGACACAAACAGAGAGTACACTAAAAAAAAATCCTTCCTTCAGCTCAGCTGGATGCTAGCACAGATATATAAGGCAGTATGTGAAATGTAAGAGAGAAAAAAAGAATTGGCTAGAGAAGGTGCTGGTAAAATCAGCAGAAAATATAGAAAAATACAGAAAAAAAAAATGGAGAAAAAATGTGAAGAAATATAAGTCAGGTTGGATTTATTTATACCCAGGGCTAAGTTATATATTATAGATACTATATGCAGCATATAATAATTAGATTTTATTTAGTAAAATAAGGTCATAGAGCCTAGAATACTCCAAGTTTGAAACAGAAATAAAAATCATGTTTCCTATCACAATATGTAGACTCTGCTGTCAGTCTACCCTGTTTTTAATGCATAATGGTAATGGAATGGATATATTCTGTATGTTCCTCTGTTGTGATGTGATGTGGTATATCAGTGTGTGTCACAGGATTTCATATTATACATACATTATAAGAATTGAAATATTTGTAGAGAAAATTATTAATTAAACAGTGAGTAATAGTATACCTGTAGAAGGTCAGAGCCCTAAAATGACAATACCATGCAGAGAGTTATTATAAATATAATCACCCTATATTCTAGCTTGTAGATTGTGTTTGCAGTATCCTCTTTCAAGACTTTGGTATCACAGAATAACTTTTAGTGTTTAGTCACTTTCTGCTCCAGTGATTCCATCTGATGGGGATTCAATTGATTTTTCACATCTCAGCATAAGAAGGCCCAGACTGTGCCCTCTTGCCTGTGAGTGTTTGGTGGCACCAGCAGTAAAGGATGTCAGGAAAAAAGCTTTTAGGACAAGAGCAATGAAGATGGAAATACCACAGAGAGATTTAAGGTTTTGTGGAACTGCAAACATTTATCTGAGCAGTTCAAAATGTGGCTTTTACACAGAAAGAAGCTTTTCCCTGTAAAATCTTGACTTTTTGCTTAAAACATTAGAAGAAAAGGTGTTACTGTTGCTTAGTTTGGAGCTGCATTCATTTCCTTTTGCAGTTGCATTTAATACTCAACTCTTTAAGCATGAAATTAATTCATATTATTTTCTTAATCCTATTAAAAGATACTCATGGGAAGTATATCCCTCCTGGGAAGAGCAGGAGGTTAGGAACAGATGTGGGACCAAAGCAGTTGATGCTATGTTGGCTGAGATTCTGCTTTCTGAATGTATTGTACCACCAGGCAGTACCTTTGTATTAACTGCATTTAGTTGCTGTCAGGGCACTTAAATCTTCTGAACAAACTGAGAAGAATAATATATTCTCCCTGTGTCCTTGCTGCTCTCCTTATTCTCCCTGATTCCTTGCTGCTCTCCTTTGCACCCCTCTGATCTCAGTTTCCTAAAGGGAAATGCAAACAGACGAGGCCAGTGGGACTGTTGTGGCATTGTGTGTTAGTGAAATGAAAAATGGGACCACCAGGAGCAGGCATGTTGAGAAATATCCAAGGTTTGGAACTGGATAATAATAACCATTTCCTGAGGTGGGGTGAGGATTAAGGGTGGGAAGTAGTAGCGGAATTTATGTGATCATGGAAGACTTGAACTTACCCAAAGACCAAAAAATGTCCATTGATAAACCAGACATTTGAATACTGTAACTTCTTTCCCCAAATTTATTTTCCAATACAGTCAGGTCTTAGATATTCTCTGAAGTACACAAAGGTAGATTTTTTTACCAAACAATCAGTGAACTAGCAAAAAATAATTATGTATTATGCATAGTTTCACTGAACAGCAAGACCTAAAGTGTCTGGACACAAAAACTACTCTTAGAGCAGGATCAATTCTGTCCAAATCTCTCTCTGAGAAATGTAAAAGATAAATCCATATTTCTAGGGCCTTGGAAAGGCAAACTGAAAAACTGAGGCTATTTGATGAGTGCTGGGAAGCATCCATATTTGAATGGGGGGGAGGCATATAATAACTCTGAATCAAAAAAAGTTTTAGCAGCAAGCAAGATGATATTATTAGGAAGGAGTATAGATCTCCCTGGAATGAAAGTCATCCTAAACTGTGTGTTAAAAGTCAGAAGAGAACCCAGAAGGAATGCAAAAGGGGATTGATTAGGAGGAAGAATTATGCCCTGGAGGTTAAAAGATACAGAACTGAAATAAGAATGGCCAAAAGCTGTGTTAAACCAGACTTTACTATTCATTTCAGTTCCCTGCAGAGCTCTTCAGCTTCGCAAACAAAAATTGAACAAAGGGGAAAAATTCTCATCCTATGTCTTTTCCAAGGAGCATGCTCACACTAAATAGAGAGATGTGTTGGTGGCTTTAAACAACACCTCACACACCTGAGAGCAGATTCCTTGCTGTTGAGAAGTGCTAGAAGAGGGACTATTATCTCAGTACTTCCTCATGCTTTTTCCCTTTGCCAAAATCTGCACGGCAGTGTATTTTGGAAGAACCTCTTCAGGGGGCTTGTATTATTTGCTAGAATATCAATAAAAAAATCTTAACACAAGCCCTCTGGCTTGCCAGTCAGAGAGTTAGGCTGCACAGGACTTGCATGTGGCCTTGCTGTTTCAAGGAGAGAATTTGGGACTGAAATACTGGTTTGTGTGTGTGCCAGGTGACACACTTTGACTTCATATCCATAGGGGCTTTCTGAGAATGAATCTATGGGTTTGGGTAGAATTAATTGTTATTGCAATTACTCTAAGACACTAATAAAAGCTTTGCCACTGAAAGTATTAATTTAAAATTTTAATCTTTATTTTATCTTAAGGGTTTTCAAATGACATTGTAAATTTAAAATTTTAATCTTTATTTTATCTTAGGAGTTTTCAAATGACATTGTAAATCCCAGTCAAGGGAAAAAAAAATAGTAGACTGCAAGATTAGATAAATCATGAGCAAAAAGAGAAGCTACCAGTATTGATATTACATATTATTTATATAATATTGTGCAACAATATGTTTATCTTGCTCTTGTTCACTCTGCTGGGTGAGACCTCAAGTTTCCAGCATGATTGTAAATATTTTTTAAGGAAGGACAAGCACTTCAGCAGCTCCCTGGCTTCTGTGATATAAGAACAGTTTCTTCTGCCCTGGTTGTTGTCTGTAATGTGCTCTTGCTGCATGTCTGAAAGAATAGTGGATTAAAACAAAATAGAAGTATAAAGCATGCTGTGTAAACAGCATCGTATCAGCAATGCTGCTCACAATGTTAAAGAACAGAATTAGGGGGTTGTTTTTCTTTGTTTTGTTTGGGTGTTTTGGGGGGTTGTTTTTTACAAAAAAAGGATGAGCTTCAGAAATGATAGGAACACAGAATATTCATAGATACTCCAGCACTTCTGCCCTTCCTGAGCTCCTATTTCTCTGAGATTCGTATAAAATTTCACTGGGTTTTTTTCCCTTTATTTTCTACCCTTAAATATTGTAAATCAAACACTCAACACATTCAAAACATATCAGTCCTTTGAATCTTCCTGGAAGACTCCCTACTGTGCTCTCTGAATTTTTAAGCCTTTCAGCCTCTCATATGACAAGTGTGTTTTCTTCCAATGGACACGTGCACTGCACAGTCTGTCGGATTTTCCCCAGCGCTGTCACTCACAACAAACTTCAGCTCTGCTCACATCAACTTCTTTTTGAATGCTGGAAATGTTCAGGTGTTTCTCAATGAATCCTGGAACCATAATTTTTGCACTGCAAGAATAAATGCAGATTCCTGTAAAACCCCTTGGTTAATCTTTGCTCACATGCAGCTTTGCTTGCAGGTTGGAGTCACCAAGGCAGGCAGTGTTTCTTGTTTCAGCCTTGCTCTCTGTGCTTCCTCTAGTGATCCAGCCCCGTCAAACACTTCCTTCTGAGGGGGGAGAGCTGGAATTTCCCTGGTGCCTCACAAAACGTTTAATGAAGTGTGTAGCACAACCATTTCATTACAACATATTGTGTACTTTTGCCTTTAATAACTGCATTCCTCATCTAAGATGTCTCTGTAGCTTTCAAAAATGAATTACAGTGGTATTATTTTTCTCAGAATATATTTTTCCATGACAAGAATAGCACTTTCCTAAACTATTGTATTTATTAGCAACCTGTTACCCTCTGACACTACTGTCATTTTCATCAGCTTGATAAAGTGAGTATCATTTAAAATCTCTTTAAAAATTATTAAACCAGTTTTAGTGGTTTCCTTTTTTTTTTTTTTTTTCTATTTCTTTTTTTTTAAAATTCTGATTGGATGGCAGTCAAAAAACCAGATTAGCTTGAGGGTGAAATAATTTCCTATGGTGGTACAGAAGAATTGCACTGTCCTGGTAAAGAACAGGCTGAATTAGAAGGTGTTTTCCATCTCCAAGCCAAAGTATGAAGCTCTGAGCTGCTCTACTGCTTCAGCTTCAGGAAGAGCTGCTGGTTTTGCTTCTTTGCTCCTTCACTGCTTTTGTACATTCCTTTCATCTACTGCATTCTTCTGGCCACTGAAGATGTGAAGATAGGGATGAAGATTGTATATAGATGGGGAAGAAAAATTTGTTAATTAATTAACTTTGTTCATGGCAGATGAATTTTACCCTGTTAGAGGGATATCATCGAATCACAGAATGGTTTGGGTTGGAAAAGACCTTGGAGATCATCCAGTTCCAACCCCCGTGCCATAGGCAGGGACGTCTTTCACTAGACCAGGTTGCTCAGAGCCCCACCCAGCCTGGTTTTGAACACTGCCAGGGATGGGGCATCCACAGCTTCTCTGGGCAGCCTGTGCCTGAGCCTCACCACCCTCACAGTAAGGAATTTCTTCCTAATATTTAATCTAAACCCACTCCCTTTCAGTGAAGCCAATCCCCCTTGTCCTGCCCCCACCTGCTCTTGTGAATAGTCCTTCTCTCTCTTTCTTGTAGGCTCGGGCATGATGGCATCAGGGAATTTGTCACTTAAAAGAGAAAACAAAACATAAAAACCATGATTAATACATTGCCTCTCTGTACCTCACAGTATCTCTGCTTTAAGTAATCATTCCTGATTTAATAAGCAAGTTTCTGAAAACAGTTAAATAGTTACTGGTGGACAGAGCTGTGAATTAGTTACCACTGGCACCTCTTAGCTAGGCTGTGGAATTAAAGGCAAAGAGATTGAACTGCCTTTTGATCCAAAAGTCATCCTTCTGAAATATGCTCTTACATCTTTGGAGAAATCATGTGTGACCTAGTTGCAGTGGACAGGGATAGGATGCATACTACTTCCAAAGAGGTCCTTTCAGTTCAATCCCCTGTAATAAGTGTCATTATGAAAAGCGTCACCCACTGTGTAATTCAAAGGAGATAGAATAGTTGTGATCAAAATAATTTTATTTCTCACGTAGTTACATAAAATTCTTAGAGCAAACTATTTATTTTTTTAAACTTTGTCTTTGTTGCCCATATCTTAATTCTGTCCTTGGAGCAGCAACCAGCAATTCTACATTGAAAACAATCTATGGTAAAAGCAATCTGCAATTAGCCTGATAGCAAATTTTGTCCATTGCTATTGTACCTCAATATTTCCATATTTTCTGCTGATGTCTCTCTCTCAATTAATTCCTGCAATTGAAGAAAAAAAAAAACAACCTTAGAAAATTTCCTATCCTTAAGAATCAAGGAATTATGTCAAGCAAATAGAGAAAGCAGGCAAGCTGTATAGGCTGCCTTCCTTGTGCAAGTCAGAAACAAGGGCGATATGAAAGCACTGGAGCATTCCAGGTCTACCAAAAAATGTGAACTTGCTGAGTGGATGGTTCACATCAGCTAGAAATGAGCATCTCTAGAGACAAATAGGCAGAAACTGCAGGAAACAGCAGCTTTTTCACTTGCAGGGATGGAGGTAACAAAGCTGAGGAGATTTCTATAAGCCATAAAGAAAGATGATAATGTATGTGACATCTATGCATATTAGGTTTTTCTAACAATTTCTTTGAATATTTCATAAAAACTGAAACCAAACAAAAAAATCCAGTTTCTGAATATCAAACAGAACCAGCCCAGCAAACGAGAAAACTGCAGAAATCCATGTGAAGGCTGTGGGCTTCAGCAAGGGGGTGATGGAGGGGAAACCTGATCCAGAAGGAAGGCTTAGCAGGAGTTTTAAAATGGATCTAAGCACATCATCTCTACAATCATGACACAGCTATTCAAGGCTGCTTTTTTTCCTCCAGTTTTTTGCAAAATGAAATTTTGTCTTTATTTACCCTTTTCCTAATCAAATTTCCCTATATTGAATTTATTTTCCCTGAATTAACTACTTTTTTCACACTGTTTTTGATCTGAGCAGTAGTTTTACCTTTTTAATCTGTGTTTTGCATTCTAAATGCTTTGCCAAAAGTGCTTGACACTCCTCTACAAATCATTAGGTAACTAATACTGAATCTTCCCCCCTCATTTGTGACCTGAGTCCAGAGAAGTTCTAGTGGAACCTAGGGAATGTGAAGCCAATGTTTCCATGTATTTCAAGTAAGATAAAGGTAAATTTCCATTTTACTGTAAATGTAACCTTACACTCCAGCCTCTCCCCGCAAACCCCGAAACCAGCAAAGAATAAAATAACAGAGGAGTTGATCTGAAGAGTTACATCAGTCAAATGGTTCTCCAAAGCAAGGGAGCAGCTCAAATACAATTTTAGCACCTCTGCCTTTCAGAACTCAGTTGGATGTAATGTCTACATCAAGGAACTGACAGAATGAAGCTAACTGGTGTGAAAAAAATCCACTCCTTCTGAAGAAGCTTCTAAATACCAGTTGTCTAAATCTATTGATAAGCAGGGATGCATTATTAATGAAGCCTGCAGCCTGCCTAGTGCTGCTCAGATGGTTCAAGCATTTAGTAGGAAATATTTCTGTGAAGTGCTGCACGGAATAATGACAGTGTCTGTCTTAAATCGAACAAATGACTGTAGCAAGCTCTGGGGAGGCTCAGAGCAAGCAGATGCTTTCCAAGTGAAAGGCAGTGGGGTACCACCTGCTGTAGGCAGGCAGGCAGGAACAGTCCACTAAATATTGACTTGTTAATAATTCAAGACAACAGGAACCCCTAGCTCTTCATGCATGGCACTGCCCCTTCATCATGTGGCTTTTCATCACCCTAATGAGCTACTTGAAGAATCAGACACTGAAATGTCTTGCAGATATTCCCCAAAGACTGGGACTCAAGCTGCCATAATTCTGAATAAGAAGTTTTTGACAGTACACAAAATCAAGAGAATTTTAAAAATGGCAGGATCAGTGCTTTAGCTAAATATTGCTGCTTGCTGTGTAGTGACTCAGTCTGTGGCTTGTACAGCTCCTGGGACAGAACGTCTGCCTTTTGTGACATTTCTGTGGCTAAGAACAATTGACATTCCAGTTTATTTATGGTGTATGGATAGTGTTATTTGCAAAAAGGAAAATCAACAAGAGATTACTTGCAACAGGGATTCAGTTAATACTCTGTAAAAATGTATTAGGGTGTGTTTGGGACCCTCCACAATTCCTACCTTCATCATGGATGTAAAATCAGCGTTTTCAAATGAAGACTCTTCAACTGAAATTTTTGAAATTGAATAACCCGGTAAAAATGAATAACCCCTCAAAAGTCAGCAAAGCTTCTATGCGGACTTTGTGGGCTTCTTGGTTTGCTATCAACAGCAGTTTGTCCTACTGCAGCACTGCAGTTTATGATGAAATGCAGGAGCTCCTGTATTTGCAGTATACATCCTGGGGACTGTTGCTGTTGCATCTCTTTCAAGATGCAGCCTTAACAGAACATTCCCTTGTTTTGAGTCAAGATATTTTTCTCCCCCAAATATACGTTTTGTTTTATTTGGAATGGTATTTCTTGTTTGCATGAGTTTCCTAGCTGTTAAAGGGTTATCATTCAGCTTCCTGACTTCTCTGCAAACTTCACTGGGTATTTTGCTGCACTTAATCAAGCTGATTAGGCTTCACTCCATGAACAGTCTTAATAATTCCAAATGGCATATGGTAGGCTCTTTCATAAAGCAAGTGATCATCTACGAGGAACTTAACCCTGAGGAACTTAAAATTACATCAAATCACTAGTGTTGCTACAGCGTGCTTCTTCTGTGTCACAGTCAGTGAAAGTGTCTTGTGGCTTTCCAGCACTCAGCACAAAGCTTTAGTTGGAAGAGCCATGAGTGTCTGTGCCTTTCCCTGCTGCACTGCCAAGCTTCTGCTTATGGCTTCCCAATGTTTTGGTCATCTACATGCATTCATAACGTTCAGATTTGCCAGGGCTTAGAAAATGACCTGGGCTCCCTTACAACCTAATTGAAGTTGCCTTCAGGCCTCCACAAACATCATGATTTTGTCTGTCATTTGTCCTTTTAGGATTTTTTAGCAATTTGTACTGTTCATTCAGTGGTGGCTGGGGCTCACTGGACCAGCTGAAAGTGATGAGTGTGAAATCACTCTGTAAAGAAACCCCAGGAATTTAAAACTGCCAACTGTAGTTTTTTCCCAGGTATTGATTGTTTATTCATGAGAAGTTCAGCAGGATAGAAAATATCTTTTAATTTCTTTATAGGACGGGAATATGTGAGGTTTATTTCAAGTAAAACTAACACCTTAGCAAAGCAGTGTATAATGCATTTCTCTTTCCTTTGCCTAGGACACTACTTTATTTTGTGGCTCTGGTAGTTTTTTTCTGTTTGTATGATTATTTTGGATTCTCTTCTCCACTTCTCAGCTGCAGCTGTTGCAGATAACTGTGACAAAGTCCATACATCACAAATTATATAGGGAAATGAGAGAATCTACCCTGCAAAAGTAATTTTGCCAAAATAGCTGGAGGTTGTGGCAAGGCTCTGCTGTCCTCACCCCTCTTTTGAGACTGTGAGGAGATTGATGTTTTCAGTCCCACTGATCCAGTTACTGCTGGCAAATCCTCACCTCCAGCTCTTTGCCAGCTACAGGACTGGTTGGTCTGTGTTGTTTCCCTGACTTGCTCAGCATCTTTCCCTGAGTGAGGACATCAGTGTTAGCAGTGCTCCTGTAGTGCTGGATATGCAGCTGCCTTGCAACACTGAGGCAAATATTACCATTCCTTCTGCCCCAAAAATGCAATTGCTTCTGCTACACAGAACTGCTGCTCTTCGTATGCAAAGGAGAAGCAATATGAGCTTTTACTGAAGTTTGGGGTTTTTTGTTGCTTAGACAAAAATCTGGTCGGACATTATTGCTAGAGAGTATAATTTCTTCTGCAGCTTAAAAACCTCTTTATCCTGCTTGCTAATTCTGGGATAAACCTGAAATGCCAGAGCACTGGCCTGTTGGAGTGTCCTAGATGTCTCTTTCTCAATTTTGCTAAGTGGAGATTACTGGTACTTATAAAAATGGTGCATATTCCTCATGACTTCAGATAAGATAAAGATTAAAAAATGTCAAAATTTCTCATGAGCAGTTACATGTAAAACTAGAACCAGATGTGTGT
Source organism: Daphoenositta chrysoptera (assembly GCA_013397915.1). Lineage (NCBI taxonomy): Eukaryota > Metazoa > Chordata > Aves > Passeriformes > Daphoenositta > Daphoenositta chrysoptera. The sequence goes on from VZRO01006961.1 coordinate 211,867, forward strand.
TTGTAGGATGTAGGTAGCTGTAAAACAGATGAGAATGCTAATTCTAATATATTTGCTTGCATGTTCATTTTGCATGTAGAATATGGGGAGTCTGATTCAAATCTTCTGGAGGTGGCCACAGGTGCTAATATTTTGTAATTTTTTGTGTGTGTGTTTGAGATAACCGAGTATTTAAAAGCCAAGATCAGGGTTTAGACTACAAGAGAATACAACCAGGTATATATACCTAATTTTTATCCCAACCTCTTTCTCCCTTCCTGTCAAGAAGTTCTGTTTGTCATAATGGCAAGGACAAATAATCATGTAGGTTCCATGGACAAATTGCACGTTTATTCATATTCAGCTATTTTGTTCAAGCATAAATAAAATCGTTTAGACCTGAATGTTTTTATTTTATGCTAATAAATGCAGTCTGGATAAAACACACGTGAGGAGCTGCATGACCAACCATCATTTATGGTGAACTACCTGGCACCTGCACAGAACTGTCTGGATACATCCTGCCTTTGCAGACAGGAAAGCAAAGCAAAACTGGCTAGGAATTTTCAAGTCAGAGACTGAAAGTTTTGTCCCCAATTTTATTTTCAAATAGATGTTACTTTCAAGGTATATGACTACAAAGTGGCAACTGCATGTTTTTCTTGCCTACAATGGTATTACTAAACATTGATCACTTTTCAGCTTTCTAAATTAAGCGGTGGGATAAACAGCAATCTGGTTTTCTCAAAATATTGCTATGTGTTGTCACATCCTGAGATGTCAACACAACATGTGACACTGCGGAGGAGCTCTGTGCATGCAGTTTGCATGTTTCAATATGCTTCACGAGTAGAAGTAATAAATTGCCGAATTCCTCACCAACACTGCCAAGTAGACAGGATTTAAGGAGGAGAACATAATAGTGTGATTCAGGAGTGCCTTTGATCATGGGAAGCTTAAGCTTTTGAAATATCTTGCAACTGGCTAGCTTAGAATGAAATTTTTAAAGGCTGCAAGGATCTTAAAGCCTTCAAAGGTGTGCTTTCTGTCAAAAATGGCTGTGATTGCTCTGCTGTGTGAGGCTTTGCTAACAGGAGAAATGCTTGCCTGGTACGTCAACATTAGCATCTCTGAATGCCAGAAGTGCTGTCAGTAAATGGGTTTAAATGCCCGTTGAGCTCTGTAGCCCTGCCAGGGCCCCATCAGTGCAGCCACCAGACAATATGTTGAGGTAGATGCTGCAAGGGTCTGGGAGAAAGCACAGTTGGCAGACAAGACTCTGTCCAACACTGAATATCTGTTTGGAATCAGATATGGCATAGGCAGGGACATAATTAAGTCAGAATTAGGCATTTCTTAAAACGTTTCCCTGTGTTTTTAACCAAGCAGAAAGTAAAGCCTTCGTTTTCCAATAGCTTTAGTATGATCAGAAACAACACTCCAAAAATCTCTGCCAAAACATCAGAGGAATCCCAACATGCTCTTCGCAAAAGGCAAAGTTGCTGAAAAGGGAACAGAGTAAAATATGCCTTTTTATTAATTCAAACTTCTTCTGTGATTAAAATTGTAACTAGTTTTCCTCTACAAAACCAATTTTGCTTCATCTGCTGTTACTCATGTGAATGCTCCTTTGACAAAGGGGAAAAAACTTGGTGGGAATTTTGCATTGTGGCAGTGCATGAGATTGCATCTCCTTGGCGACACTTGCTGCCCTATTGTGGACTACAGCTGCTGCTCCATTTTAAAAGTCTCTATCCTGCCCTTCCTCACATCCCTGCTGATTTTATTACTTTTGTTTCTCTCTGAAAAGAGAATAGTGCTACAGAATGCAGTAGGTTAGGAATGCAGATACTCAGCGCCACCTCTTATTTGATCTCATTTTTCTTTAATTATCTGGACTCTCCAAAACCAAAAATATCCTCAGAATTTATGCCATTATACATGCAAATGCTTGTGCTGATTTTGCAAATAGGTTGATTAATAGGTTGAGGGGCTTTTAAATGGAAAAGGAATGAGCTGTTCCACTGGGACAGCTGGAAGTACAGCTCACCCTGTTGCTAATCTGCCTGTGTCCTGGTCCTACTGCTGACTTGTTCTTGTGGTCTGGGGCATGTCTCTTCCTCTCTCAGCCTTCCAGATGTAGGGTTTCATTTAAATTATTTCCATGGACTGAATTGTATAAGCTGAAATGCACACTAAGAGGAGAATCTGATTTGCAGACTGAAGAAATGAATCACTAAGTGTGTTATGCAGGCCTGCTGTAAGAACTCATTGGGAGGATGTTTTTAAAGGATGCTTTGGAAGAGCTACTTACTCTGGTATCATGATTAGGAGTCTTTATACCTTATAGAAAATAGTGCGGTGTTGTGCATCCGAATCTACACCAATCATTCCTGCTTAGTATCTATCTTTATATATATATTATATTTAGTTTGCTTGCAGGAGTAATTTTTTAAATGTCCATTTTTTAACCACAAAAGAATTAACATTGTACAGTTGTACATCAGTGTGACAGAATGGTACAGCATTGTTTGGAATGTGAGACAGCACAGGAGTGGCCCAGTGCCCAGGAATATTGCTTTAACAAATGCCTGTTGCACACTATCTTTACTTAAGGCAAGAATATGAGACCAAATTCTGTCACCACAAGATATTGTGGGGCAGGAAAATAACACCCAGGATTCCTGAACAATGCAGATAAAACATTATCTGCATTGTTCATAACATAATTGAGTTACATAATTGTTATAACATAATTGAGTTACAGCCTCAATTAAGTTGCCATATTTATGTTCAAATTCCCCTTTTTTCCCATATTTGTTAAACAGTAAGAATTCCTGGATCTCTAATTTATTCAAGTAAGCAAAATGAAGCACAGACAGTTATGTGGACTAAAATTCTTGGCTCTGTGTAAGAACCTTCAGGAGGGTCTTATCTTACCTTGTGCAGCTTTGTGAGAGTGTAATGTGAGGAAAACGTGAGGAAATGCTAGACTCTACTGCACCCACAAGGAAACAGACCTTCAGAATCTTTCAGCCCTAATTTGTTGTCTAACAGAAGTACATGGATGTAAAGAGAGCAGGAAGCCATTTCCACACAGGTTTCTGTCACGAGAGCATGATGCAATGTAAGCATCATACAGAATACATTAGCTCTGACCATAGATAAATGGATTTTGTCATCAGTGGTGTTACAGCTATAATTGTCTAAAGACAGAAATGAGGCAAGGCTTTAGGAAAAAGAAATATCTTTCATTTAGTGTCTGTACAGAGCAGCTTTCAGGAGCATGGATCTCTTCCTCATCCTTCTGTAACAGAGTAGAAGCATCACCCAACTGCAGCAAGGGTGGAGCCCTAACAGCTGCTGGATATTGGGGAACATCCTCTTTTAGTGAGGCCACCTTTCCTCCACAAAGAGGAGGGAACAGCAAATGGGCAGGGGCAGGAGCCTTCCATGCTAAAGGAGACTAAAGCTCTTTACTTGCAAAGCTGGTAAAAGCCAGGACGTATGCTTTATAAAAAATCATTTACATAAAAAAAAATCTTAGGAGATTTTTGTTTACAATGGCTATGGAGTTTATTGTAATTGGTTAAACAGTCCATCACCTCCAAATCATGTTGTTTTAGTTTGGGAAATGCTACTTCCTGTTCTAGAAAATGACTGTTGTCTTTTTCAATCATTAGCAAATCACTGCCTTGCCGACACCTTCTCCGCTTGCTTTTCAACAACTGATTGGTTGCAAACTACCTTATAATGCAGTGGGAAACTTGCTGGCACACAAAGACACATGGAGTACTGTTTTCATGATACAGGAGGGAAAATATTCTGAACTCATTATCAATTTTGTTATATTAGACCTGAGATCATATTATGTTAATTCTCTCTCTTTCATTTTCTTTTTTTTTTTTATTTCAGCTTTTGCTCGGGACTGTCACTTTATTGCAACTTTCAGAAGTGTCTGGATGCTTCTTTCAGTGAACTGATCTTTCTAAATGATCTATTTTAATACTATTCTTCCTTTCCTTAGCAATATTCATTATTTGATACCACCTTTAATAATATGCTGAGAAAGAAAGTTTTAATAGCAAAGGCAATTGGTCAGTGAGAACATGGCCATGGTATTTAACCTGGTTCCGTGTTCTGTATAAAATATTCTTACCAGAAGAAGGAATCTTACTCCTTTTTTTCTCATTTTCCTTTTAAAGAACTAGTGCATTTTTAAGTATGTCTTAAATAAGTTTGTAATTTTTGGCATCTTAAGGTGCCAGAGCAGAGAAATGAACCATAAATGAGAAACATCAAAAGTAGCTTAGAAATTTTTTTTAATATTAAAGCGATGAATCACAGGCCAAATTAACAAGTAAAGGAATCTGCCTATAATGAAATCTTTTTTTCTAACATAACACTTCATTATAAAGGGAGTTTTTCTATAATAGTAGCAAGTGTAATTACATTTTTATATATAATTAGGACATTATTATCATTTCACCATATCAAAGTTCATTATAAGACATCTCCAATGCATTTTTCATAGAGCAAAAATAAAAAGAGAACAGGGGTCCTTCAATTAGACTGGTATAAGGACATCCACAGAGACTGAGGGAAGCTGATCAAACAGCTTAGCCCAAAAGGGACCAGGTAGAAACTCAATGCTGCTCTGGCACAGGGAAGTTGTGTTTTTACATATCCTACTTGTTATTAATTATACTCTTCACCCTTCTCATCTACCACTACATTGTTTGAGGGACAAAAATGCTTTTAAAGTTGTAAACTAACTGAACCGAATATGGGAGATATGAAATACCTGTATTCTATGAATTTGAGTCTTGAGATCTCCTCTACCTTCTTGTGCATGTTGCTGTTATGCCCAGGAAGGTACATCTCTGCCACCAGAAGGACATTGCAGATGGAATGCATGAGAAGTGAACCATTTTCTAGATTACTTTCAAAGTGTTTAGGTTCTCTTTATTTTCTAGTTTGAAAAAACAATTGGACCCTTTCCTCTTCCAAAAATCCCCTTCTTCCTGATTAAGGTGAGGATTAAGGAACTGAGAACTGGCACAAGAACAGTCAAATATGTTAATTATTAGTTTGTCTGTTCCTCAAACACTGATAAAACTATGCATAGTTTGATTATGCCACACTTAGTTTCCTACTCCTATAGGATTTTGTTTGCTGATTCACCCATACACACAAATCCCTGTATGCTTTTCTAATCAACATAGGAGGTGTGTTCTCTTCATCCTTCAAAATGCATGTTAAATCTCTCTGGCAGAGCTATGGGCTGAACAGTGTTAAATTTTGAATTAGCATTAGGCTGAGGGTACTACATCCCATTTATCTATTGGTCTAGAAGCAGGAGATAGGTAGGTTAAATCACAAATTGAGTAGGAAATGGAGTATTTCTAGTCTTGTTTCAAGCAATATATTTCAGGCCTTCATTTTGGAGAATACTCAATTTCTGTGTCTGGCAGAGGCTGGAGGTGAAACCCCATCCCACACTGCCAACAGCCCTGACTGCCCCCAGCCTTCTGCTCACCCACCCCAAGCTGACAGGCAAATGCATCAGTTCTGCAGCCCTGACAACAAGCTCAATCCTTTAGAGCAATAGCATAACACAGGTATTTCATCCCTAAATTAAACCAGATGTTCTTATGCTTCATTTCTTCACTTTTTGACTTTCTCCTTTCTTTTTTCTCCTAGCAGCTTTCATTATTTTTTTCCATTTAGCTTGGGATTATCTCCTGTTTGCTTGTTCTCCTCTTCTCACTTCCTTTGGATTTAAAACTCTTCTACATAACCATCTATAGCCATCTATATAATCCCCCCTGACTTTGTCAGATATCACCAGGATTTTTGTCCTGTCAGGACAAAAGTTAAACTAGTTCAATTGTTAAAAAACAGGGTAGCATTTTTAGGGATCTTCCAGTTCTCTCCCAAAAGGAGAAAAGACAGAGAAGGCAAGAAAGGGATGACAAAATCTATAGCAGACCATCTGTATACACATGTAGACAATTTCTATAAGTAACTTGCTGCTGTCTTTGAGGCTCTCTGTAGCAGCATAAGTGACTTTTGAAACAGGTCTAGAAGGAAAAGAATGTAGGAGCCTCAGCTTCAAGTTTTGTTGCATCTTTTATTCTGACACAAGGGCTGCTGAAGGCCACTGTAAAGTTTTTTAAGTCTTGCTGCTATTTCAAAAATATAGAGAGAGACTCCCTTCCTTATTTAACAAACCAGCAAAGACAAAGTCATGAAAATATTGCCTGCTATGTAGTGCCATGTGAGTGAGGTTTGGATGATTCAAGAAATTAAAAACCAGTGAACTAAATATATTGTATTTACTGAGGGACTTCTTTTAACTGCTCAAAAGAAGGAAAGCATGTACTTCATCTTAACAGTATCTGGTAAAAATCAGGCTAATTACCATTTTTCATGTATCATAGCATATAGATAGTCAGAAGTTACGCAAATTTCCTATTTTATTACTCGCAACCAGGAAAAAAATGGTGACGTGGGAAACACCCAAGCTTCCAAAACTCCTGCTGTGCCTTCTCTCCACAACACTCTTTCCCTTGCAGAGTGGCTTCATTCTTTGAAAAAATAAAATACTACATTTTAGAGAAGAAAAAAAAGACATAAAAATGATTTGGTAAGGAGGAAAAATGTGTAAACCTGACCATGAGAGGAGGAAGATTAAACTTCTGTATCATTATATTCCTTTATTTCTGAGAGGGTAAGGCAACAGATGATGTTTATGATAAGTCTATGAAGTGTTTGCTAATGAATGGTGTGAGGCTCTGCTGCAGCCTGGGCAGCTGAAGCCAAATAATCCCATTACTGTAATGCTGCTCCTCACTGCAGGGCCCATTGCAAAGCACTGGCCATGAGTGCAGGATTCCAGCTTGGAGTGATCCACACCTGGAAAGCCCAGAGAGATCAAAGTAGGCTCTTGTCTGTTTGAAAGACTGTAGATGTCCCCATAACCACTCACCACTGCAGAGCCTGACACTCTAAGTATGCAGCAGCTGTTTGGCCTTTGGCCTTTTTTATGAAAGATTTTTTTTGCACTCACATAGATACCTGGTGGCTGCACTGTGAATTTCTGGTGCAGGAGTGCTGAGCTAGAGGAAATCTCAGAGATCTCAGTAAGATGCTGAGAGTCCAGTTTCTCACACTGAAACTTTTAGCACTTGGACTTCTACCTGATACAATTTGAGTTTAGTTTTCTGTGACCATGAGCATTGACACAACTCTTCTTAGCTGCAGTTGGGAGAGGCCAATACCTTGTAGACAAAGAAGGAGTGTAGGAGGAGAACAGAAAGAGAAAATATAGACCTGGGCATCCAAAATGCAAGGCACCTAAAATGAAGTCCAATAAATGTTTAGGCAAAACTTCTGTGTTGGTTTTTCCTCTCTGTAAAATAAGGATGGTAACAGCTACTGCCCTCAAAAACTGGTTTTAGGAATTTTAATATTTATTAAAGTCCTGAAGAAATCTTGTCTCTTTAATTAAGTTCTTGAGAAGAAAATGAGTTTGGTATTAACATGATTCTGTCTGCCTTTCGTTCTTCTAGAGAGATATTCCTGTCCCCAGTAAAAGGTCCATATTGCACTTGCAATGTGGCAGGTAGGAAAACAACTTGAAATTTTGCCTAGGGGAGCTTCTCACACACAAGTATTAACACAGCTCTCTGCAAACTTAGGCAGGTATCCATGATTTTTTTTTTTTTATACTTACATCATTTTCTGGAATTTTTCTTTATGACCAAGAGTTTTAAAAAAAAATTTCTTTCAACAAGAGTGTGATTGTCTTGAGCTTGATGAACTTTTCATGAACCTTGATTTGGGGGTGCAAGTCTGTAGATCTTCCTATAGCCGCAATTCCTGGTGTATCCATCCTCAGGATATGGGATATGGGAAAGATGGATATGGGAAAGGAACAATGTAGAGCACCATCATTGTTTTGTCCACTAGTTGAACCTTATTTCTGGCATCAGTTTCAGTCATTTAAATTTCCATTACATTCTTTCTTTTACTGGTCTTGGTCTTTAGACAGTCTCAAGCTCAAGTGACTTCTGTTTTTTGGAGGGGAGAAGGTACCTTTTAAAATCATTAAGGCCAGAGATATCCCCTACTGTTGGCATTCTCCTTTCCTAGGAACACATTTCATCATGAACTGAAAGGTTTAAAGTTGACAATAATGTGTTTCTAGTGATTGTTTCTCGCCCTCTTCTTTCTCTTGCTGCCCAGCACAGCCAAACCACCAGTGCCCAGACAATGAGGCATTTCTCAGAAGATTCCCAAACATGCTACAAATGCACTGGCAATTGTTACATTCTATGAATCCTCACCCAGGTTTTGACCACCTGAATCACTCTACAAGTGCAGGATATGCATTGCCTCAACTATTATAATAGGACAAACAATCCAAAACATAGAAGAAGAAATAAAATCAGTCAAAGCAAAATACTCCCCTTGGAACAAAGCTATTAGAAGATTACTGAGAGGTACTTCAAGGACTGCAATATGTATCAGATATGTACTAGAGCTAAATAAAATGATTCACCAGATGCATTAAATGCTATCAGTATAAGCAAGTGGAAAAACTCAGTGAAGAGACACAGCCCTTGATTTGGATAAGCAGCATGACATCTGGTGAAAAAATGACAAAATCCATTTGCATACAGCAATTCATTTATATAGGATGGTACCAAGATAAGCTCAGTAACAGATGCCTGCAATTGAGAAAATCATATCTGAACTGACTGGAAAAGCACAGACTGTCTCACAACCAGGCAATTTTGTATTGAGCAAGCAATTCTTTGCCTTAATCTCCACACTGCAGAGTATAAATGCAAGGCTGAGAGACAATGTGGATTAAATTGTCTGTAGAATAATATTAGTGCTGCCAGCCAATTGTGCTGAGAAGGCTCCTTGAGATAAGTATCCTGGTGATCAGCATGCTCAGGTCTAATAATCTGAAGTTAGGGGAAACTCAAGGTAGATCATGTCTGCAACATCCTTTTGCTTCTATGAGCAAGCTAGGGAAGCATAACTAAAATAAGAGAAAGACAAGAGAAGCAATGACTGCCAACAGTGTTATACAAGGGGTCACTTGTGCTCTGTTTTAAGTATTCCTTGAACTTGGAAAGGCTAAAAGAACACGACAGCCACCCACACCTGAAGTATGCCTTCTTCCTAGTGAGGAAGGGCAGACTGAGAGAATTTTAATATCCATAGGGTTTCTGAACTAATTTGCTCCCAAGCACTGAAGGTGTCAGTTGAACAAAGATGAAATGTGAACACAACTGGTTCAGGTTGGTGCATGCTGTATGTCACCCTGGAGGAGGTGACCAGCTGTTCCAGGTACAAATGCTGGATTCAGAAGGTAGGGACAGACAAACAACGTGATGCCAACGAGAAAGTGTCTGGAACATTGCTACTCCAAAAACGACACCAGGCAGCTTTCATATCAAAACTGCTGTTATCAATGGAATGCAAATTATGAAATTAATGAATTGGCTTCTTTAATACAAAATTTGGTCAGTTCAATTTTGCTGTTTGATGATTGCAAATCAATTTGAAAATGAGCGTGACTGTCAGAACTCTTCTTAAAACCAGTAGCAGGTGGCATCAAAATGCTTTCAATGCATGCAGTTGAAATATCTATGTTACCTTCATGCCCCAGTTTAGATTAATCCAAGAAGGAAAAGATTATGGTTGAACCTTGAAAACAGCAGAGTTACAATATTGCAGTAAAATATGTTGAAAGTGTTTGAACTGCAAGAAATACAAAAAATGTGTACAGTCTCCAAATCCGTCAACAGACAGTTTTAAAAGCAGCTGGAAACATCCAAAGATGAAAACAACAATAAACAACTAAATGTTTGTTGATCTGTCAGTCTGGCCAAACTCAGGAGCAAAGGACCCTACGTACACAGTGAGTTCAAAGAATAAGAATTATCATGGTAACTCCTTCTAATACCCAGGCCATTGAAAACCTGATCTCTGAAGAACAAGAACAGCTCTCAAACAGAAGCGTGAGTGCTCTGGAGTCAGCACATGCTGGTCAGACATCACCCAGGTTAGCAGCGTCCTGAGAAGGAAGCTCTCCCGTTACCAAAGCAAAAGCTGCCAAATCTGTGTTTCTTTCTGGTGTCCAATGCATAAGACAAATATGACAGCAGAAAAAAAAAAAAAATCAGGCACAAAGAGTGTGAGGTGATGTATCTAAAAAGGACTGGACAGACTATCCCACTGTCTCTTTGCAGCCTTACCTTCAGTAAGAAATGTTTGGTTCTCCACTGTAAAACTGTTTGTGTATATTTTATTGTAACTATAGATTTGTAATTATCATCATCCATGGAGCCAAGCTGACATTTCCTAATTACATTTTTTTCCCCAGTTATCTGAACAAGTGTGGCAGTGCTGTTTAGATTAGGTTTGCTCTGTTTCACCGGGATATTTTAGAACAATGTGATTATGCATAGTTGCACCTAGCTACTACTATCATGACAAGTACAGAAGTTAAATTATGAAGCAAACGTAAGCTTTGAAGAAATTTTTATTTAATCTGTATTCCCCTGTTTCATCTGCTCATCCATCCAGCACAATCTGCATCATTATTAACCACACCATATTTCTAAAAAAGGAGTATAAAAAGTAAGACATCTGTGTTACAGCATTAATATATTCAAAGGTTTTTACTTTCATCTTCCAGGCATTAACACTATGTAAGTGCAATGTAGGCGCAACTTACAGCATCGATGAGATACCACGAGAAAAACGTACTAAGTGTCAAAAAAGAAGGAAAAGAAGATACAAGAAGACTGAGTATTATGTAAAAAGAGGACTTTTATTCATAAATAGAGCACTTTCGCCTATTGCTCCTATATACATTTATTTCTAATTGCTACCACAATTTTTAAGGCACTGAGGCAAGCCTCCAGCAGTGTGCTGAAGGTGTGTTTGTGCTGTTATGCCCTCTGGCTTTGCTGCCAGCCTATTCCCTTAGATCAGAGCCAGAAGGCAGACTGTTTTCGAATACCGATCACCTCACCCGGACCTAATCCTTTGAGTTCTCTTTGGCATCTATTCCTTCTGCCAGTTTCCTCTTCTGTTCCTCTCTTTTCTTCTGAAGTTGACAACAAAGACATCCTCAGGGCCCTCCTTGATGTAAGACCACTCTTGATGTTGTTACAGTGTGGTTTTTTTTTTTTTTTTTGTACCCTAAAGTTGTGCTACTTTTATATTCAGCTAGCACAATATTTGCACACCAGAAGATAAAGAAAATGAGAATATGTTACACGGAATGATAGTTTCTTTTTTATTTGTACACCTAGGTCCTTTCAGTGGAAACCTTTTTTTCTTTTTCTGTCATTCATCTACATACCTGATCAAGAACCTAAAGGTATCTTTTTACAGGCTGTGCTGCTTATATACCTTAAATTGGCCTGACCTGCCACTTTTAATTTTAAAAAGATGGCTGTATGGGATGTGGATGAATATGGAATTTCTATGAAGCACAAAACTTTTGAACGGTTCCTGTCCTCTGTGATAGTGAGTTTTAAAAGGGAAATCTCCAAAGAGCTAATTAGTAGACAAGTAGAGCTCAGGCTGAACAAAGCTGAAAAGATAGCAGATAACTAAAAGGACCTGGCCATAGCTGACAAAAATCAAAGCACTGACAGAGAGCTGGCAGTAACCTTGGGCTGCTAACTGACAGGGACAATAAAAAAAGCCTCTGAGTGTGGCAGAGAGTGACAGCCACAACCAGAGGCTCTCTGAAGAGCCTGAAACCTCCACCAAAACGAAGATATAATCTTCTGCCTGGCAGCACCATACACATTCCCTCCCATTCCAAATTGGGGAAATTGGAGCTTGTCTAAATAATTCTGCTGCATGAGTGTGAGCCAAGGATGGAAACGTCCAAGACTGGTGTGCAAAGTTTAGTGGGAAACCTATGGTCTGAGGGGACAAGTCTGCAAAAAATGTAAGTTTGATTGGGGGACAGTGAAGGTTTCTTTGCTTACTCTGACACTTTTGCTGGAGCAGCCACAGAGTTGCTTGTCTCTTACTCTCTGTATACCTTCATGAGATAAACATTTAGCAGAAACTATGAAGGACATTTAGTCACCATATGCTCCCTGAAATGTAATATAAAATGGAAAACAAAATTAGCTTCTCTGCAGTTGGTGAGGCGGGGGGAATGCTCATTGCTGCATCATGTTCATAGATAAAGACACACTTGATCTGATTCTAGAAGTCACTTAATAAATGGTGGCAATGTATGCCCTCACTGATTGTAGACATTTGCACACTGTGATCAAGAACCTGTGAAACCCTGGTCGGCAAATGATCCCTCTCAAACTAAGATATCAAGGAAGTGCACACATTGGACCAGCAACCATGCAATGAGTTGTACAGAAAAAGCCATGGAGGTCATTTCAAGAGACAGAAGAGATGGCAGCTGCAGGGAAACTAAGGCTGCAGAGGGCAGAGAGCATTTGCTGCTTCTGGGCATATTAATTTTAAGATAGAGATTTCTAAAACTTGATTTTCCTATCTTGGTGTTCTACCTGCAACCAATTGGTCTTCCATAGAGTGAAACCATGACAGATCATTTTCAAAATGGCCAGTTCCTTTTATCCTAAATGCCACAGTGAGCCTACTGTACATCAACAACCCCCGTGAATCTTTGAAAATTGTAACACAATCGCTTGGGAAATCTCTCTTGTTTTCTGGAAGGGATGGAAATTTTTTTAATATTAAAGGAGAGCTGACATTTTCTTTATGGACTCCAGAAAATCTTGGCAGCTCTAAACAGTCCTTGGTTTACCCCGTCCTAAACCTGTTAGTGTGGCTCACTCTCTTGGATATGTGTGTTTAACTTGGTCTTTCAGCTAAAGGCTCAGTTATGAAATATCATGCATATATTTGAAGCATTAAATAAGGAGTAGAAGTAATATCTGCCCCAGATATGCAAGAAAAACTCATATACCTCAATATTATTAATTTGCTTAAAAGCTCAAAAACGTCTAAGTCCTTTCTCCAAAATTAAGACTGCTGTTTAATAGTTTCCATCTATATGCAAACCAAAGCAAATCCAAAATCTTGTAGAAGTTGGCTTGCAGCTTCTCAGCCTCATAAAAGAGAACCTTTTGCTTCTCTTGTACCTGTAATTTCACAACTTCAAGACTGGGAATTCTTTTATTTAGAATTGTTGAATATTAATATTTTTGTAAATTTCACTCATTCTCCTCATCATCCGTTTTCATTCTTGGTTTCATAAGACCAAAATACCCTTTGACTATTTCTCCTTCTTCTAAACCATGTTCTTCCCCCTTAGTCATTTGCCTGAGCTGTCCCTGTAAGATTTCTTTTCCCTTCTTTTATGCTACATGTCTTACAATCTCTTTTCAAGCCTTTGAGTTCTACTTCATGGCTCCCACTTTCTTCTCTGCAGGTGTTCCTCATTCCTCGCCTGCATAGATTTCATTGCACCCCCTGCACAGGATACATTTCCCTTGCCTTTCCCTCAGAAAGTAACTTTACTCTTCCAAATATTTACTCTTTAGTAATTTTTAGACACAACTCTGTAAATGATATATGAACCAGAATGGCATGAAAGGGCCAGCAACAATATGGCCATATCCTTTCTTTCTCATATTGGAGTGTTTTCCTCTCTTTTACTGCAGTGTGTTAGCAACTGCCCTCCCCTTACAAAAAGGTTCACAGCTTCATCCTCTGTTCTTACATTGAAATAGCTGAAATAAAGAGAAAAGCTTTTACAGTCTGGTTTTGTTAATCTTCGTGCTTTAATTCCTCACTGGCTAAAGGGCTGGTACAGGTTAACATGCTAACACATATATATTCTAAAACCCTTGTAAATTGGTTTTGGAAAGTAACACTGCACTGCATTATACTCAACGCATTCAAAATGAATACAGTTTGTAAGGGTGACATTCATTTCTGGTAGCAACTGAAACAAAATTGGACCAGTTTGACTGAGATTGACATTAATATATCACTGAGCAGTTAGTTATATCACATGAATTAGATATTACAAATTCAAGAATCATTTGTTATGCTTTTAATACAAATTTTCCTGACATAAGTGAGATAGAGATAAATAGCCAGTCACAATGATGTCATTTGGTCTCTTGGGGCTATATTGATGATTCCTGCTGAGAAACTGTAGCAGCAGTTCACCGTGCAATAAAATGTGGAACAGGCATCCATGGTTTTTGTGGGGGTCTTTTATGATTGGTTCCTCTCTTTTTAGTTTTGATTTTTATGAGGAGCATTGTGAGTGTATGCGTGTGCGTGCACGTGTGTATTGGCAGAAGAAGCTCCATCGAGAAACTTTGGAGTCTCCTCCATTTAACTAACATTAAAAGAAATGTCATAATGTAATGATGAGTTCTACTTTGTTACTTCTTCCAGTGGCAGGAGAAAAACTCTAAGTAATGAGGTGTTAACTCAGATAAATCTCTACGTTCCTTCTCTCAGAACTACCTTGCACAGCCCTTCTGGATGTCAGTATATTCACTGTTCCAATATTTACCTTTAAACTGTTGATACCTAAAAAAACCCAAAGTTAATGTTTATTATTTGCATGTCACATTTCATTTTTGTAGATAGCTTCATGTATTGCTGTGTATCATTACATTATGTTGAACTGCTCAAAATCTTTTCTCCCTGAGGTTTGTGGGAGATTAGGAGGAAATTCAGAAATGCTGCCTTGTTCTGCTTTGAGGCAGGAATTCAGAAATGGCACCATTTTCTCTTGGGTAAATATCTAAGCATAAGTATTTTCTCATTCGCCCGAATGGCTGAGATGAACCTGTGCTCGGGCTGTGTAATCTTTCCCAAGTGCAGCTTGGTGGCTCTGGGTCTTGCGGGCAGCACTCGTGTCCAGGGCGCATTCCTGGCGCTCGGAGGCAGCGGCAGGGGCTGTTTGTCTTACAGGTGCAGATAACACCCGCAGCTGTTCTTGCAGCACACCGGCTTCATTTCCCCAAACAAAACTATCCGCCACTCAAAGGATGAACATCCTGCCCATTCAAATAGAGATGTGCATTAGAGATCAGCTCTTTTTATTTCTTGTCTCCTTCCTGGCACGCTGAGAGTCCTCCTGTGAGGCTGCCTTTTCCCCGGGTCTGCAGAGTGGCCGTGTGTCCTCTCCGAGGCTCGCTGCGCACACAGAACCCCTGGCACTGATGAATAACTCGATGCCGCTGAGAGCCTGCGAGGACTGGGGCTCGTGGGCCTCATCTGACTCTTCTGAAACCACTTCTACATTCCAGTGATGTAAATGAAAGCGCCCCTCTTACAGCAGCGAGAAGCTTGAAGTGCCTTTTCTTTTCATATGCACATTCCTTGAATGCTGCCTGAAATGACCAACAGCAGAGTGAAAAAAAAAAAAATGAAAGCTGGAGCTCCTTCTGCCAACGCAATCCCAAATCATCTGTTACGGCAGGACTGAATATTTACTGAAGAAACAGAGTCAAAAAATTAAATTAATATGAGTGCCACCAACACAGCCTTGCAGAAAAAATGTGGAGAAATCTAAAAATCTCTTTTCTTCCAGTCATACTACAGTGCACATCCTTCTGTAGTTTTTTCTTTATACATATAATAAAGCTATCAGACACTGCATGCATACTTTCCCCACCATTCAGAGATTTTCCAGGGCTATCTTTAAGCAGAACCTGCAAGAGATTATTTTGTGTATATCTGGTTTGTGAGAACTGTGTTTAAAAAGTGAATACAAAATTTTCTCTTGTTGTTATAATTTTGAAGTACTTACTGTGGTATCAGTCAAATAGGATCTTTTTAACTCTTTTCACTGAAAGAATTAATTTTCTTCTTCACCAAAAAATTTACTTTTAAAAAATATTTTATTTAAATGAAAATCAATAAAACAAATGTCACAGCTATTGCTGTTAAGTGCATTTTAGGGAGACTCTAATGCTAGACTTTTGCTTTTTATTACGAGGAAATGGCTTCTGGTAAAATATGCCTGGTGGAAAAGACATATTTTTGCTGGAAATGTATGCAAAATATTATTTTCCCTATTTTTTGTGGACAAATAGTAATTTTTGGAGCCAAGAGTGATTTCTTCCTTCATTCATTTGGCAAAGAGAAACACAAATTTTCCTTTTGGAGATTCATCTCCACGCTGTTATGCATTCAAGCCGAGCTAAATCTGATGTCTCTTCGTGTCACAGAGGATGCGTGTGCCTGCTTGCTGAGGTGGGATTGCTCACAGGGAAGCTTGCAGTTGCTTCCAGATTGTTTCCAAACACAGGAGTTTTATGGTTTGAGTTACTGATTAAAGGTCACTTCTCTATTTGTATTCTACTTTGACACTTCAGATGAGATGAAATTCTTGAATTATAAAGATATTTAGGCAGCTATGAATTGTGCTGAGCAGTGAGAGCTCAGAGTTCAGCTCCCCGCTGACTGAAAAAGCCCCAGATTGTTCCCCTGGAAGCTTTAAGGGCTGGTTTTTAGAAGAGACTTCGTTGAGACCAAAACCTGTCGTTTCGGAGCAGTCTTTAATTGACAGTGGCTCCATTAGTCCAATGTATTTTAATACCATATATGATTTTAATCTCATAGGCATATTTCATAAATCAAATGGGAGATGTTCTATTGTATTTAAAGCCATTGCAGAGAATACTAACACTATTTTTAAAAGAGACTACTAACATTATTTAAAAGAAAAAAATAGCATACGGGGATAAGTATGAAATAAAAATGGGATTACACAATAACCTCTTTGCACTTAAAATGTTACATGAGAAAGGGTTAATTGCAATTAAGTGTAAACTATAATTAAGTATTAATATCCCCTATTCTTGTCTGTTCACTGACTGCAGTAAAACAACTTCTGAAATGGATCTGGCCTAGTGACACTCACCTACCTGTGCCTGATGATTTGAAATGATGCTTCTGTTCTCAGGTCATCACAGCTTTGTGGGGCTCTGGGCTGAATTACTCTGGGACTATCGGAGCTCCCACTCCGTGGGGATGCTACCTCCTTCCTCCTTGCCTTCTCCCAGGACTCATCAGATGAAAATTGATGGGAGGGTGACATGAAATTTAGGCAAAATGATCTTCAAATCACATAATTATAACCCATTTTGTGCATTTTCATTTTCTTTTTTCATTTTCATTCAAATTCTTAAATATTATCTCATCACAAGTTTCTACATTTCATTGTGGGGAGTGGGGGAAGCTGTGTGTGCACATCCAAATAGCTGTCAGAAAGATATTTGCCAGAATTTCAGTGAACACACTGGTTGTTATTATAACTATTCAACAGCAAAGCTGCAGTTTAGCTTAATGGAAATCCCAGTTGTTTTCCCTTTCTTTCCCTAGATTACCCTACATGTATAAAGCAAACACAGGAGATGTCTCACACAATAATTCAGGGCAGTTCTTGCTTTACTCCAGTGCAAGGGGGACAAAAATACGGTCTGAAGACTCTAACTCTACACTTGGTTGGCATTATGGCTTTTGGATGCACAAACCAGGTGTGTTAACTTGACTCTGTTGCTGTGTAAAGCTGGAACGTTGTGTTGATTCTGCATAAAAGTTCTCAGTGTTCTCAGTCTTGTGGCACTGGGCACCAGTAAAATCTATTAAATATCTCATAAATCAGATAGAAAAAGCAAACAGTTAAGCACCAAAGCTGTATAGCAGTACATGTGGCTTTTTAAAGTTATTCATTGTCTGTCGTTCTAACTGTAAAGTGAATGCTAAGGGCATTTGATTGTAGTTACCTGTTGCTAACTGCTCCATTTTAGTCGGAAAGAAAAGAAACCTGCTACAGCTTTTTAATAATTTTGCAGGTCTACAAAGACAATAAAACAATGTCTTTAGATTGAGCAGAAGCAAAAGGGAACACAGGAATTGCAGTTCACTTTTTTACTATGTTTTTATTAACATTTATTATAAGGGTGACATATTTTTATATTCTGATCCTTGTGATCTTCAAAGTCAAGCTTTCAGCAGTTATAGGCCTACAAAGATTTTTTTTTAAAGACACATATTAGGGTGGGGGGTTTGGTTTTTTTCATTTGCAAAGTGGCTGTTCTGTTTCAATTAGGCTAACTCAAAAAGTAACGTGAATTAAATCTGGAAAGGCACCCCAGCTAGGTAGAACACTTCTCAATCTTTAGGAGTGTATGAATTATGATAGCCTTTGGCTAATCATTTTGCAAGATTTATAGCCATTGCATATTCAGTTGCTGACTGTCAACCTTGTCAGGGGATAGAAAGACCAACATGATGAAAGAATCTGCTGCTGCCAGTGGCTTTTCTCCACTACCCTCAAAAACACACCTCACGATGAGAAGTCAGAAAAACACAGAAGAGCACAGGCACCAAAAATGCTTTGAGTGAAAGTTCTTTGCTTCTTTCTAAGAACCAGCCCAAAGGTCTACTCCAAGTAACCCTGTCTAACAATTCAAACATCTTGTATGTTATAAAAATCACAAATACAAAATCCAGACGACCAAGAGATGACAGGTCGGTTCTCATCAAAGGGGTGTTCCAGTGTTCCTCTACCTCTCAGTAGAGACACAAGAGAATTCAGCCCAAAAGTCTTGGCAAAATATTGACTCAAACATTCTGTCCTCCACTGAGACAACTGTGATATCCCCTTGAACTGACAGATACCTGTAACAAAAAAAAAAAAAGGTCTTTATTTTCCACCTTGTTTATGTTTACCACAGGCAATGCATCAGCAGTTTAATGGTCAGTAGGAAAACCTGGATTATAATTTGAAGACTTGAGTCAAAAACATGTTTCTTACAAAGGTGTAAAATTTGCCAGTGAACTCATAAAAGATATGTACAAATATGTAAATAATATTTTATGTTGTAATGATTATGGCAACACTTTAATTCCCTAAAATAATGGCTTTGCAGTCAGGCTATGCTTTACTTATAGACTTAGCTTGCCTATTTTATTTTGCTTTAATGACTACCTGTTTCTTATTTTAATTAGTCACATTCTCCACTAGTGATTCACTAACAGCACTAGACAAGAGAAACTTCTTTATATCCACAAATAATCCAACAAAAATTGCTTCACAGCTATAAACACTATTTATTCATCTCCATCCTTCCAATAGATTACAGATCCTTAGTGATAGTTGCAAGCAGGCTGTATAAAGCAGAGACACAATGGCACCTGCCACTCTCAAAGCTGTTGGGTTGAAAATTACTCTTCCATCAGTCCCTATGTATTCCATAATTAGTCTCCCCAAAAATCAACCTCAATACAGACACCCCAAAACACGCAATTTGAGGGAGAATTTTAAGACATAAACCAAGAAGTCTAATATTAGAACAAGACCTGTTGTCCTTTTCATCTTCTTATAATGGTAGAAGCATTATTAATTCCATAGCCATGTTTATCTCTCTTTGGTTAATAATTTTGTGTGGTATGTTGTTAAAACCTTCTATCAAGATCAGGGAATTCAACCTTTCTCATAGTCCTATAATAACTCCTCAGTATGAGATGGAGTAAATTGTCTTTTACATCAGTTCTTTATCAATAAATGGGAGTAATAGTGCATTTCACAGCAAACAGATGTTGGTGAAAATGTATTGGTAAGCCTGATACAGGCTCAAAGCATGTGCTTTAGAAAACATCTCACTTCTTTGCTGGTGCTGGTCATTCTGGGAAAGGGTGTGTAACAAATGGTGTCTTTTTTTTTAATTTGTTGAGAGAGTTTTATAAAAATGTGAACTGGAGGGCAGGCAAATTTCCAAGTTGCAAGACTTACGAAAGCAATAGTTATTAAAGAGTGAATGGTAAATATAATTGCTTAAAGGAAACTGAGGTCAGGTGCTTTCCTAAAATTAATCTGTGCTTTTTAATATCAACTACACATTGGTCTAACCTATCTGAATTCAGATTGGGTTAGCTATAAGAGAAGGTTTCAATTACAAGAAGATTGTTGTAATTAAACCTGCAATGGATAAGCAATTTTTAAAGATAGTAAATGACCCTTTCCCGGATACTGCTGCAGGGTGAATTCCTGCTGGTGAAAAGGGATGTATGCTGCTTGCAATTCTTTTCTGAGAAATCATTTATTCTTAAGCAATAGTGAAAATAAATGCAGTCTGCTACAGCCAGGTATACTGAGCATCAGGTAATTGTATCGCAAAGATTGCAATAGAAACACTGACAAATTTTTGAAGATAAAACAACTGCTTTTTTAAAGACTCACATAAGTCTTGATAAAAAGAAAATTGCACATCTAAATAACATAGTTGATGCAACCAAAGATTAGGGACACAGCTAAAGTCACTTTTGGGACTGATTATTAGCAATACTGATCAAAAGAAAGGAAAATATTACAGGCTTTTGGAAGCAGATCAGTTCAGTG
Source organism: Daphoenositta chrysoptera (assembly GCA_013397915.1). Classification (NCBI taxonomy): domain Eukaryota; kingdom Metazoa; phylum Chordata; class Aves; order Passeriformes; genus Daphoenositta; species Daphoenositta chrysoptera. The sequence goes on from VZRO01006961.1 coordinate 232,256, forward strand.
TAATGGACAGGAACCTAATGGAGATGTCAGAGTTTCAGAGCTATTTTCAGAAAGGAAGACTATTAAAACTCTTTTCACCAGTAACATCAGATGATGTGCTCTCTTGTAAACCAGACAGATTGCTTGCACATGTACCAAGAATGCACTGAGAGTAGGAAGTGACCAAAACAGAATGAGGGGAGTTGGATATATCTTGTCTTGGATACTGCAGAGATGTCTCTGTGTGTGTTATTTGTAAACAAGTATGTTCAACATAGTTACTTCAAATGGCCAAGCCTAGATTTCTCAAGCACAACAGGACCAGGTGTAACAACATAGGAGAAAGAAGAAAAAAAAAAGATAAAAATAAGTAGATTAAATTAATTGTTCCATTCACACAGATTTTTGTGTTCTGTCTAGCCTGGTAGTCTTTTTCATCCACTGTAAGGTGTTGCTTAGACTTGGGATACCTTGGGATTCAGGCATAACTGATTCTAGTTAGAATAGTAACATCTATTTCTCTGAAGTGTTCTTATGTATTTACAAATAAAATGAAAGTTCTTATCCAAGTCCTACAGATGAGGAAACTAAGACACTGAATGTTATGTGATTAGAGTAAGCTTGTCCTGCCATCTAAGGGACAGGGTCCACCAAACTCAGTGCTATTGCCCCTGGGTCATGTTGATGCCCCTTAGGCCAGGACTGCATATAAGAGGTGAAAAATATCATATTTTTTAATGTATGTGATTACCTGCTTAACAGAAATACTGATTTATGTTTTGGACACATAGAACAAAATTGAGCACAAGGGCTCACTGATTCTAGTGAGTCAAGGTCAAGCTATATAATAATAAATAACTTATGTATTACATATCAAAAACTATCTGGACCTCAGATCACAGAAATTTGCTTTGGGAAAAGATATTTGAGGTTATGAGTTGTCTTTTGCTTAGTTGTGAGCCTTCACTTCTCATCCTCCATCTCAGCTCTAGTTCCATCTGAAACCCTCTGCCTGTGCCTTTAAACACTTCTCCCTGCACCAGATTCCCATTTCTGAGGCTCCACAGGACTCTTCTACAGAAAGACAGCTCAGTGGTACGAAGGAAGCATTACTGGGAAACAAGGATGGGAGGCATAGAGCTTAATCCAGCTTCCAGCCCTGTCTCTCTGTTCTCCCATGCTGCAACATCAACCCTCAGCTCTGCCCGTGTATGGAGTTTGGAAGTCATAATGCCACAAGGGGAGTCGTGGCTGCTGATTCTCTCTTCCTCACCCTTAAATGTTCTTAATGATAGAATTAAGGAAGACTTAAGTAGAACTGGTTATACTCTTGTTCTCTTCCCATGTACCCTAGTAGGACAAGAAATTCTATGTGCAAATGTTTTATTTAAAATGTGAAGGTTCCACGTGTTTTTCCAGTCCCTTCTCTATAACGATTCCATTTGTGTTCAGTGATGCACTTTTCTCAGACCTGATTAAATAAATTTTGGAATCATTGGGCAGAAAGAGACATACTCATGTAGGACTGAAGGCCCCACTGAAGTCAGCAGCTGTCACATGTGCAATGCTGAGCTGAGCCCAACAGCCAACCTGACAACAAATGTATTTAGAGCACTTGGACACACATAGAGTTTGAATGTACTGAGCTGCTGATTTATTAACTATACTTTCAGCTGGAAGACTTATAAATACACCTTTCCAGAAAATGCTCTTGTAAATTTAGCTAATGTACTTTATGTAGCTTGTATTAACTTTGTTTGCTTACTTCACTGACCTTCGCAGAAACAGACAGTTTCTCATACTGAAGCAAAAACATTTTGTATCTCCTTGTCAATTAACTGCTACTATTACTCCAAGTAATTAACTTCTACTCACTTATTCCTTACAATTAACCCATGGAAAACAGGAAATAAGAGCTGTAAAATAACACTGAAACACAACATATTTAAGCAATGAAGCCTAGGGTTGGAGCTGGAATTTTGGTCAAGTTGGGGTCTGAGGTTTTAGTTTATAGCATTACAGAAATGGCTAATTGCAAGTTTAGTCCCAGCATTAAAACCTGGCATAGTGTGGTTCACTTGATGGCAAAGATGTAACAATCCTCTCCCATGTACGGAGATTTATTTTATGGAATTTATCCAAATGCAAAGAACGGACAAGAACGGGAATATTGTTTTTCCTCTTTTTTGTTTATATACTTGCTTTGTAAATTCAGATAGGGAGATTACATTCAGGACTTTGAAAGAAAAAGTTTTCTCAATCACTTGTCCAAATGTATCAATTAAATATTGTCTGTTGAAACACTGAATTCTTTTAAAGAAGAAAGCAAGCAACTCTTCCTCGCCCCTTTTTTTGCATTCTGGAGGGAAGATGTTATCCCTTCCAGGCTTTCCCTCCAGAAGGATTTATTTCTACAGAGTACAGTAAATATTTTGCTTATACACTTTTATTTAGTAATTTTATTTCAATTGGCACCAACTCAGAGATGAATCTCATGAAAGTGTCATTAAGTTTGTAGGATAAAGCAGCCCCACTGCACTTGGAACACAGAAAACCCACACTTATGTCTCTTGTCCTACAAGCCTAATTTTCAGCTTCTTGATATAGGAATTATTTCGTTTCTTACCTAAAGCATTTATATACCAAATAGTTTTTACAATCATTCCCATTTTGCAGGCAGTTTGTTCAAATATATTACTGGGTTTTGTGGACACTGAGTGAGATCATATTCTTGCTATTTCTTCACTGGCTGACAATAATTTGTAGCCAAGTTTCTGGTGTAATATATTTAGGAGTCTGCTACCTCTGTGAAAGTTCCCAGCAGAACATCTGAGGAACTGAATTTCTCACTTGAAGAGGGTGGGAGAAACAGTTGAAACAGTCAGATTTTATTTTTTGCAAGCAAAGATGTCTTTTCAAAGTTACTTACACTAACTTCTTTAACCAACTGGATAATGCCTTCTTATTTCTTTAACCAACTGGGTTAGTGTAACTGAAAGAAAATTAATGTGTTTTCTGACGTGTTCCTCTGAAAGATTAGATTCCTGGTGGAATGCAGCCTACAAGGAGCCTACACATACTGGTAAATTCTGATTTCATTTCACTACATCTGAAGGGTTACTTGAATATAACCCAGCATACAGTCTTCAGCAATCTCAGACCAGTCAAAATACTGCCAGGTAATTGTTGATCATAAGTGACCAAATAAAGAACACTTATGTTTGACAAGTTTGTGTGGTTATCACCTGAAAAAAATGTGCTGAGGAAAAAGAGCTTAGGGAATTCAGCAGCACAGTGAATGAAATTGGAAATTCCTCTAAGATTTCCATTGTTTTCAAAAGTAACCAGGCAACTCTTTGAGCAGACATGAAATTATTCATTTGCAGTCCCCAAATTCCCATAAAATGATCCCCTTTCCATTCTCCATTTGGATGACAGTACAGTGCAGAAGAAACAAGACTCTTTGCCTGATGGGCTATATGTTTTTATTCACACATATCCAGAAATAATGGAACGAGTCCCTCAAACTTTCAAAAAATAATTTTCATCCAACAGAGACCTAAACTATGAAAAATTTCACCCAGCAGCCAGAAGTTTTCAGAAAGTTATGAGCTGCTGAAAATGGGGATAGCATGGCAAACGTCACACAGCCAGAGCAGTAGTAGTCATTTTCTCTCCTACTGTAATATGTAGCCGTATAATTTATTCATGTTCCAAAATACATTAGGTAAAAGGAATGAATTCCTAGTGCTGGTAGACTTAACTCAAATCCTCTAAAAGTCAATACAGTTGCTCATGTGTAAGATTAAAGTGGAGAGGTTGCCTCAATTAATTGTTTTCCAGTTGCACTAAATGAGCAAGATTCCATTTTGGTTGGAAATACAAAGTGCTTGTCAAAATGCCACTTCCTACTGAATTTCAGCTTCCTGCCCTGGGAAAACAATCCTTAACAGCTTCCCCCTCCCTCCATTGACTAGCTCTCTTCATATTTTCTCTGCTTTTTGAAAAAATTATGGCAATTCCTAAGAATAAAAATGCTTGCCTGCAAAGTATATTGTTTTAATTCTTCAGAGAGGAGAGCTCCTTAGAAATTAAAACATACTCTTTTCTAGCTATTGAGCTACAGTGCCTCCTTCTGCTTTTTTTGTAATCATCTCCACTTTTCATACTGAAGAGAGTTCCTTTTGTTGTTCATTTCACAGAATTCCATGGCTTGCATTTTTGTTGGTTTATTTTTTTACATAGAAATTAGATTTTTTTCCCCCTATATAAAAATCTGTATACATAGGATCAGAATCAGGGCAGGGTATGTATTTAATTACCCAGTAAAATCTTATACTTGGAACATTAAGGGGTAAAGACAAAGTTTATTTTCACCAGAAAAAAAGTTAAGCCCCTAACGTATTTAAATCGTTTTGAGTTAATAGGCAGCATTCACTATAAAGTTTGTTTTTATACTACCTTTTTTTCTTTAAACCATCAGAAATTTCTGTTTTACAGTAAGGATTGCAGTCTGTTCTAAGCAGGCCAGGACTTCCAAAGCATTATTTAAATGCCTCAGCTGAATACCAGCATTCTTTCATCCTATTTCACACACTGAAGTACCAAAAGGGTAAATAACTTGCAATATCATTTTTGACTGACTTGACTTTGAAAAAGGCACAATCTACACAAACAACTGAGCAGTTGTTAGGTGCTTAACTCGATCTCTAAATGATCCCATATGCTAGTCTGCTAATGCTGATAATGATTATAAACACGTCAGTTCATCATATTAATGAGTTATAGCCAATAGAAAAGGACAAAATATATAACTTTTCCACAAACTTAGTTAAATGTCAAGGTTTTTAAAGGCCTAGTTAGCAAGTATATTAGATGAGATATGTCAGTTTCCCAATTTACGACTCTGACTTGTCTCTTGTGATTCCTTATAGCCTCTAGCCATTCTCCTCTTACCTGAGGCATTCTCTGGCAAAAACCTGATGCTTCCAGTCATTCTGCATTCTTGTGTTCCTTCAAAAATAATTGGACAGGCACCTCTCCATAAACAATCATCATTAGTCACATAAGGTACACAGATAAGAATACCATACAAATAAGTTTCAATAGAATGTCTTGAGCCAAATAATAATAATAATTTGGCCAGCATGCTAAAAATGTGATTGACAGGGAGTTAATGCACTTAACACTTTTCCAGCAGGCTGTTAAAATTAGTTCCTTGATGCTCAAAAAGTCCTGCTCCCAGAAAAGTGACACCGACATTGACCAGTGAGTTTGTTGCTGTTCAGTAACCTGCTCCATTTCCAGACTATATGATTAAAGTCATTATGGGAACTGTCAGGAGGAGGGAAAAAAATGGAAACTGTCATAAGAAGCAACTGTTGGAAACCTTGGGATTTTTTTTTTTATAATGCTAAACTATTTTAAAATATTGTCTGTAATTTTAATATCACAATATTCAGCCATATAATAAGGATCCATATAATAAAATAAATCCTTTGAGCTAACACATAAAATGGTATATATGACCATTTTTATTACATATATAATAGGAAGAAAATTAATCATGAATTTCCTTCTACATGAAAGAGTGAATTAGCTTACAAAAAAAAAAAAGGGATTTTTATTTTAAAATTTACAATGAGATTTAAATCCTCTAAATTAAATAGGTAAAATAGAGAGTGGGGGGAGAAAAAAAAGTATTCATAATTTAAAGAATTTTGTTTTTTAAAAAAAAGCTTGTCAACGATGCAATGCTTTCTAACATCAATCTGACAGAGCCAATAAGGTGCCTCATGTGAATGTACTACATTAGAAAGTTAAAAATATCCTAATTTCAACTTTCAACTTCTGTAAATTTTTCTTAATATTTGATGCAATTATATAGGAATAATTTTACAGAATATTTTATGCTCTTAAATAGCCACTAAATTCTGGTTTTGCTGACCCACCAATTGCACTGTAAATTATTGTTAGTTATATAGAGATTGCTATAAATGTCATGTGTTGCTCAGACATAAATTATAGTATTTGTCTTGGATTTAAAATTTATTTAACAAACTTGCAGATACTTAAATTTTAAAGTGTTTAAAGACAGGAGGCTTTACATTTGAACATAAAGATCTGACCCTTTTCTTTTCTTACTTGCATTTAAAATATTTTTATAGATCCAAGAGGGTGCTTAAGAAAATAGTGTCTTTCATACAATAATACCAACACTATAATTATCTTATATTTATTTTTCTTTTCTCACCTGCTACGCCTAGGTTTTGACATTAAGAATATTGCTTTTGATATTTTCAGCATTAAAAACCACTTTATGCTTTGGTTCCATTTTACTCCCAGTCAGAAAGATCAGAAAAAGCTCAAGTCACACAGTGAGAAACTTTATCCACTGAATGAGACATTATCCATTCCACCAGACTACAAATCAAAGAGTATCTCTTAGGCTGCTTAAAAATTCATTTTAAAATCTGATCCTGATTGTACTTTTATGGTAATTTCATACCATCAATCATCCTTTTACCTTTAGTCTCTAGGTCCACTGCTTTCCCCATAGATCTCATTCTCTCTACCTCATTATAATTCTTTAGGTGAGAAAACAGGGTAAGAAACCTTAACAGAAAATGAGAGAAAGATGTAAATTTCTTGAGAAAAGTCAGGTTCACTAAGAAGCACAGCTAATGATATGTTCTGATCTAGGATTTTTTTTTTTTAAATTAAAAGATGGAGGGGGATAGAATAGAGTGAAAAACACATTTGCCATGCAAATAATGTGTTTGTAATCTGCATTCTAACTCAACAATATCATTTGTACAACCAAGCTGTCAAAATATCTTCTTAGATGGAGTTCCTTAAAAAAAAAAAAAAGAATAAAATAAAGATTTTTAGGACCTCCACAGAACTTTTTCTAATTAGGTGCTGAACTTCCTAGAATTCTGTACTTTCCATTGCAACTGAGGCTGAGCCATTTTTGCTAATAATTGTTTTATTTATGTGAATTGCAGCAATTAGGAAATGGAAATAAGTGAGGAGTGCAAGAAACATACTGATAAAATCCCTTTCTTACACCTAAAATTTAAGCTCCAACACTATGTAAAATGAACATAAAACCTTGTTGGTGTGTTCAGCAGTACTGGTACCTTCATCAAGCTGATCACAGTAAGGGAAAGTTGCTCTGTGTTGTTCTGCCAGTTCTTTGTGGCAGCTACAATTCTTGGAAATCATCAAAATCTGGTCTACTTGTGGTGGTTTCTACAAGAGCCATACTTTCCCAGAAGTCAGTGTTTTAGTTTCACTCTTTTCATTTGAATCCTGGCCATAATGAAAAGCCTTTTTTACAGAATTGGGAGATATGAGAAAAAATGAAACCATTATTTGAGGCACCTGGGCTGGAAGAAAAACTATTGTTAATCACAAGGGAAAAGAAGGATTTTTTCCAGTACTGTGGGCTCGTCCATGTTACAGTTCCTAATGTCTTTAACAAAATGTAGCCATAAACCACTGAATTCTGGTAATAGCAATAATCCCTCCAAAATGGTTTGTTACCAGCAGTTAGTGACCAGTTTCTTAGTTAATGGCCTGAGGGGAAAGGCTTTAAAAAAGCTGTGTGCACTGTTTCCTCTCAGGCAATTTAACTGGCTGCATTAAACTGTGTTTTCATTGAGCTTCCTAACATTTGTACTCTGATAAAATTCTAGTCAGGGAAGGGAATGAGGCGGTGGTGGAGTATGTCATCACTCTACTTTGTAAGAGAAACATTAAAAAAAAAGCTATCTAGTGTCTTCCTAATCTGAATAATGTTAGGACTTAGTTCTGATGGTAATAATAAATGTTAAAGTCTTTAAATATCATGTAAAATTAAGAGTAATTAGCAACTTTATCTGAAGAAAGATGAAAGAGTCTTCAGCTTTATGGTATGATACAATGCCCTTGAAACTATCAGGGAATACAAGAAAAAACATTATGTGCTTTCATGCAAAATCAAAATGCTAATCTGAAATGCTGATTTATTTTCATAAACCAAGTAAAAATAGTACCTTATTTGGAGGAGTATCACACTCTAGCATGATACTTGATAATATTAAAAAGTTAATAAAACATGAGTATAGGAGGGCATATAAAGCAATTAATATACAGTTTTCATTTGTATTTTACTGAATTAATACATTGTTTCATAAAGTGTTTTCAGCTATGTCACTGATGTACTGACTTACACAAGTGGGAATTTTTTTTTAAATATACATGCTTTATCCATACTTTATAAAAACATTTTCAGGAGATGAAAATATTGTACAGTACAGCGCTCTATTAAAAGGTAAAACAAGAATATTCCTTCACTATTTTAGTTGTGTAACAAGCTGGAAGTCAGTCAAATCCATAAACAACCCTATGCTGATTCCTCTGCCTGCTCCCCAACTCACTGGGCTTAAATGGCATCTCTTCGTTTTTCGCTCACATGGGTAAAAAAACTCATTAATCAGAAAGTTTTTCCCAAGTATGGCAATACAGTCAAAGGAATGATTGGCATTACACAGAACACTCTGCAACATACACACAGGAATATAGGCTCTCATTAGGCACAGCATATTTTAAAAAATCCAAAACAAAATACTGTACATCTTTGCTTGGGCTATATGGGATGCAGGAGTGATAGGGAAAAGAACCACATGGAGGGAAGTGGGGGTGAACAGGGAGAATGTGAGGGTTCTGGAATCCCAGCAGGAATAGAAGGAATCAGCTCTGGAGAAGTCTGACAAGCTGCCTTGCCGCTTTGGGGAAGGGCTGGAGATGGCACAATCCCAAGGGAAGCTGCTTTAGTGCAGGACACTGATGTGAGGGTTTGTTGGGACAGAATTATTCTGTTTGTGCACGGCCTGCGTGAGGCCCTTGAGCAGTTGGTGCCACTACCCAGCCACATCATAAATGGTAAGACTTAGTGAAAATGGCTGTTTCATGAATCTTGCTTTTTTAAAAGTGTTATTGGAGCATTTTTTGCTGCCAGGTCCCAGCTCAAGTCTCTCTACCACCCACCACAAGGAGAATCCTATTCCAAGTAATTTGGGGTCTACCACAGCTATTATATGGAGCATAATTTCACAAAACTATTGGTTTTTAAACAATTGTTGTTGTTATTAAAACAGTATTCTCTTGCTGAGGGGGGCTTATTCTAACTGTGTCATCTAACTCTAAAGTCAACTGAATTACGGGGAGTAGAAACTATACCACAGACAAATATTTAGAAATAAACAGACACGGTGCTCATTGGAAACACACCAACTCATGCAGTTATATCACTCATAGAGCATCTTAAGTAAAAAAGTAGTGGTAATAAAGAGCAATAAAAATTACTGAAGTGGAACTATTAGGTAACAACCCTGGAATTTTAACATAGTTATGTGGAAATGGAGAAGGGACAAAGAAAACTAGCAAGAAGTGAAGAGAAGGGCTTATGATTTGAGAGCAGAGATAAAGGTTGTCTTGGGAAGGAAAGGCTCAATACACTTGGGAAAGGCCCTCATCCAGAAAGATACTTATTTTAAAGAGTAAACTTTATGTCACATTTACAATTTACAATTACAAGGTGAAATATTATTCTTTAATAACAAAATAGTAACTGCACTTTTTTTTTTCTGTGTGTGTTACACATAAGAGGAGGTTGAAAACCTTTTGTTTTTTGTGGTTTTCATGGCCTTCTTAGTCCTCAAAATATCAGATGTTAATTCCAGTTTTGCTGGAGGACATTTTTGCGGATGTACCTCCTGTACCTTAATTGAACTGATAAGAGAGAAGGGACTGAACATTTAATAATACATTCTTCCTTCAAAAAATTAATGAAACAAGAGTATGAAACATTAATGGAATTACTTCATATTAAACTATCCAGCAAAAGTACTAAACATAAAGGGCCTCGTCACTGAGGTGACAGTATAGGTTAAGTGCTCTGTTTGGATGGAAGGGGATTGGAGGAATCCGGGCTCCCCTGGACATTGTTTCATCTCTCGCCCCTACAAGGGGCTGAGCTGTTACATCCACTTGTCTGAGGCCGGGCAAGGTTTCAAAACATCAAACTGAAGACTAATTCCTTTGAGCTGAGGGACACCTCAGTTCAAAAGCTGAGCAGAGGAAGGAAAAGAGAGTGGACTAAAAGCACGAGAAAGATGAGAGAGAAGAAAGAGACTTTCTTGGCATCAGAGCTGGCTTGTTGCTGTCTGATTTGAATATTTTGAAAGCAGAATTACTTCAATTTGGATCATCTCTGTTAAAAATAAAACAGTTGGTGTTCATGTTGCGTACAAAGACACCAAGAAGCTGGGGCATTTCTCTTTTGGCTGTAGAAATCTAAGAGCCATTGTAAAATCCTGATTCTGCTATGACTTTGAATGCAGCAACATTTGTTTCACACTGAGCTGACAACAGAAGACATCTGATGTAGGAAAAGTTCCTGCCTCTGAGACCCTCCATAGAAAGAGTTGGACTGGCAATAGCAATTTGATTTTTAGAAAATTTTCTTACACTGGTGATGAAGCAACAGCTGATGACTGAAGTTGGAATTTGAAGAAATTGCAGCTGGTGGCTTTTGTGTTTAACAGTATCATGACAGCTTACAAATTGCCAGATACAAAACTAAACATTTTAAGGTTACTTCTTCAGAGCATTTTGTCATTAGGATGACTGTATTCCCCACCAGTTGTTTTGCAGGAAGTTGTTAGTTCAGGAAGACTGGCAGACACACGCCCTGCTGGTGCCAAAGCAGTCGATTCTTGCTTACTTGGTTTGTTCCTGTCATTCTCCAAAGAACTCTCAACTTGTTTCACTTCCCAATGTTTTATTTAAATCTCAGTGAGATAATGGAGCATGGGAAACGACCTCCTATTTCATGGCTGAGCCTCCTTTCAAACCTGCAGGCTCAAACAGAATTGCATAATGTTATGTGACCCTTTGCACTGCCTGTACTGTCAAAGCTTTGGCCACATCCTGCCCAAGTGGTCAGTGATGAAGAGATCTCTGCCAGGATTTCTGCAGGATTAGTAATGATGTGAAAATATGGGTCGTCCATTAAAAAAAAAAAAACAAAACAGAGAAACACACAACAAGTTGGTTTTGTTTAAAATCTTTTTCTACTTTGCTCCTCATGCTAATACATTTGTGACAAATATTATTTTCCCAGATGACATTTGTACAGTCGGTCTATAGGAAATGTCAGCCAGAGAAAAAAAAATCCTGCATTAATCTGCATTCTGAAAGACTTCTCATTATTTCTCATCCAAACTAGGAGCTTACTAAATAACAAAATAGAATGCAAATAATTAAATAATGCAATTAAGCTCCTATAGAGTTAGAGCTGTCCAGAAATAGCAGAGGAAAACTGCACACCATATTTATAGGTGCATATATGATTTATAAAAGAAAAAAATGATGGGGTATTGATTTTATGCACACTTTGTATTCTTATCACTCAAATCATGTAGTAAAAAAAAATCAATTAAGGTGATACTGTGCTATGGAACAACATACAGGGAGGAGTCCAATGGAATCTGTCAGGGGTCATCTTTATGGATCCTTTCAAAACAAATTTCTGTTTAGGAACTGCAGTGGGGACAAAAAGGAAAGTTCAAAAATATGTCCAATGTATGAGATGTTTAAAATGAAGGAGGGTGAGTTAATCTTTTAAGCGGATTAGATTATACTTAATGTTTACAAGAAATTATTTCCCAAACTTTTGTTCTGAAAAGTGGGACAACAAGCAATCATTCCTTGACAACTTTCTTCATAATAGTAATGATTATAGCAGTTACTCCTCTTTAATCAACTCTTTCTAGTTTATGTCAGCCTTTCTCTTACAGAAACTCTTCCCTACCCTGAATTGTCTCAATGATTCTGCACAGATCCAAGGATGGCCCCTCAGGGGGAATGTCATGGAGAACAGGGAACTCTGTCCTAGTCCCCTAAAATATGATGAATGCCCACTATGCCTGTCCAGTCCACCCTTGTCTTAGGAATATAAAACTGTGCAGTTTCATAAATGTTCTGGTCCAGAAACTGAAGCCCAGTCTGACACATTACACTGCCTCTGTGCAATTCTCTTTAGCAAGACAAATTACTGTGATTAAAGGGATTTTTCTTCATCTATTATTTTAACAAGGAAGGTTCAGAAAGTTCCTGATACCAAAATCAAAAAGGGTCCTAGAGCAAGAAGAAACAATGCAATTTGAGTTTAGAGCAGAGAACAGAAGATACACAGTTCAAGGGGTTAAACTCATCCCCTTGGATGGCCACGTAGAGGAAAGAGTCCTTATAGTTTGGAAACTAGAAAAAAAGCAATTGCACAGCAGCTATTGACAGAACATAATAAGTGACTTTGTGTAAATCATTTCGAATAAATTAGAAAACACCTGCATGTAGACAAGTGGCATTTATCTAAACATTAGAGGCCCCTTCTTAAGTCAAGCTGTGAAGTTCACACAGTCATAAAACATCAAGAAATGAGTCTGGGACAAAAGCCTTTCATATAGCTGAGAATTTAAAATTAATTATTTTTAAGTTAACAAAACCAGTCAAATATAAAATTCAGATTGTATTTAATCCTAAATCTATTGAACAAATAAACACACATGAAACTCAATACAATTGCAGGAATTAGTAACAGAGAGAATATCTAAGGAAGGAGAAATCAGCTCTTTCACTAACATGCTGCAGATGATGAGAAATAGTCTTAATTTTAAATAATTTGAAGGGTGTTTGATGCTACAGTAGGGAGAAATCAAGTAATAAGACACAATTTTCTCTGGCTTCCAAAGGGTCCCTCTTTATCTTCTGTATCCTGCTCAGATTCATTAGTCAGATCTGACTATAGTACCCAATTTTCAACCAATCCCTTATATCCCGTTGGTCTTCAGCCTCCTGAGAGTATTTTTGTTCTATCTTCGTGTTAAGGACTTTAGAGAGAGCATTTGGGAAGTTGTATTAAATTATAATTTGTTTCTTCTTAATTTGTTATATTGTTGACATGCCAAAAGAAAGTTGGAAATTACTCACAGGTATTTATAAAGTGAATTATCTTTTTAACATACAAATAGGCCTCACTAGCAATGAAAACCTCTCCCTTATGTACCAAATCATGAGCAGCACTCCCAGAACATTTCAGACATCTCAGGAAAGTGCTTCAAAAGTCTCTGCTCTACAAAGACTATGAGAGTCTAACACAGAGAGTGAGCTCTGCTGAGAAGAGCAGCAAAAGTGCTGCTTGTAATCGTGAGGGCAACTTTGCTCCTAAAAACAAGTAAAGCAGAAGGCACTGAAGTTACTCCCGTGGAGTTGCAAAGGTCCAGGTGTGCGTGTGATGCACACCCCCAGCAGCTCCTCTGCTCCACGGCCATGGCAGCAATGTCAATAATGGACAGCCAGTCCTACGTGTCTGAGAATCCACAGAAGAGAATGCTCTGAAGAGTCTTGACAAGCAGTGCCCTGGGAGTTACTTTGCTTTCAAGAGGCTGACTGCATTCTTTGTGCTTTTGGCAGCATCACTAAAAAAAAGAAAAAGTAAAAAAAAAAAAAAGGCATTCTTGGATCTCAATTTTGTTTTCTATTGTTGACGATTATTTCTGAAACCAAAAGAATACTGGTTTGCATCTGCCAGACAGGAACTACAATGTTAAAAAGATCAAAAACTTATTTGGGCTGCTAAACTGAGCACACACAGTATGGAAGTTAAAGAGAAAACATCTATAGAAACTATGCTTTCAGACATTAGATTTTTGAGAGAGGGCATGTCTTAGTGTAAAAGAAATTTAACATACTTTTCCATCAAGTTTTTTTTTTAAATAAATTTTAAATTCTCTGTGCATAGTTTGGGGTAAATTCAAAATTTAACTCAAATTTGAAAAGCATAGCTAGCTTGTTTCTGTGATACATCTCCCCCCTCTCTTTTTTTTCTTTTTATCTGTTTCTCCTGTTGACAAAAAGTCAACAACTTTCAGTGTAGTATTTTTCTAGTGTCACAAATGTGACCTTGATCACCCCTTCTTCTGTTAAGTCTTCAGAACATTCTTGTCACAGCCAGCCATACTTTTCCAGAATAATACTAAACAGCTTGAGAATTTATTCAGTCTTCAGTTCTAACTATATCTTTTTCTGCTCCCTCTGATCAATCTGTCTTGAGTGCTGCTTTACCCTGGTGTATTGTTTTCTTTCCTGCCCATATTTCTGAACAAGTCTATTTAGATAGTCTGTTTCATCAATTTTAACATCAAACTCTATCATTACCTGTTTTGCCTTAAAAAAATATAAACTTTGTGGAATCCCATAACATCCTAACTTCAGAGCAGCTGTCTACCTAGTAAAATAAAGACATAACTTCATTATCATGTGTCAGCATCCCTGGTTAGCTAAACCCAGATAGCACTGGGAACAATAGCCCAACAAAGAAGGGTGCAGCACGAGCTTTGTGAGGCAGGAGTGCACAGGATCCTTGGCAAGTGCACGTGGTTGTGCAAAGCCAGCACAGCCCTTGATCTGACCACAGGACATAAGGAACTGCTCTTTTATGAGGGCCTTTTTCAGTGTTCTAGACTGGGAACTTCTTTCTTCCTGATTGTTTGTAATTCATGCAGTCTCTGCCACTACTGATCCCACCTACTGTCCTGAAACAAAAGCAGGAGCTGTGAGTGTGGTCAAATACTTTGTTAATAATTATTTTTCTCCCAAAATAACACCGTGCAGTATCATGTTTTTTTACTAAAATATTTTCTGCACAGTTTAAGTAACATCACTCATTTATCCTCATAAGAGGATAAATACACCTGCTAAGTCAGGCAAAAACACCCTTCCTCTCTTTGTAACATTTCTCTCACCTATACCAAGGCATATGACATCTCAGTGCAGAATTACGACACAATCTTCCCTGTCTGGATGGTTCCTTCTCACTCTTCTATCTACTGCTTTACACTCTGAAATAGTTCTGTGTAGTCTTCACCCCTTTTCAAAGCCAGACACAGTTCTGTGGTTGAGTACTAAGCTTTTCCATTTTTTTCCCCCTTCTTTTTTTTTTCAGTTGACTATTTGTTGCTGTATTTTAAAGTGCTATTGAAATCTGGAACACAATACACTGATGAGCTGCTAGACTTAATATGTGCATATAAAAACACATATATATTTATATATGCTAATCCATTTAGAACACCCCTTATTTAGGAAATGTATTATTAATTATGATCTCAATAACTGCAAAACAACTAAAAACCAGTGCACCATGAATAATTCTGAAAGTAAAAAGACTCTATTTCCTAAAAATATTTGTTAACAGGTATGAACTTGGAAACATCTGTTTTCCTGACTTTCCGTATTTAGAGAATAATTCTGAAAATGTCATTGATTTTTTTTTTTCTATTTCCATCACATGATACAATAAGTGAAAGGAAGTCATAGGCCGTATTCTCAGCTTGTGAAAAATGCCATGGCTAAGTGAGACAACCTTTATGCTAGCTGACAATCTAGCCTCACATTTCTAAACATTACTCATTTACTATTTAAAATGTATTTTTAATTTAGAGAGTATAAACCAATGAAATGTGGAATATATACACAGGAAGCTGTGAAGCATACTGCCTGTAATTACAAAAATGAAGGTCTGATTAATACCTAATATTAGATTTTGCTAAGATAATTTATGTTCCTTCTAGACAAAAGAAACACAAATAATTTCTTATCTTCACTTTAGAATGGAGCCTAATACAATGCTACATGGGAGTTATTTTTTGCAGTGGAATTTTTACAAGGAAGTATGGAGAGAATTCACTAAAGAGGAGATGCTAGCATACTATGTTGAAGGCTGAAATAGTCAAGCTAAGAAGAAGCTGTGTGTAGGGTTCATAAAGTAGTGGTGAGGGGACAAATCACATGTAATATATTCAAAAAATTTCTTGGCAATTGAGAATAAATGAGTCAAAGCAGAGAGGAAATCTTAAACAGAGAAGCATCCAAATATGCAGAGAAGAAAATCACACTGAAGGTTGGACTGATATCAGTGATATGAAATTTAAAACTACAGAACACAAAATAACCTATTTAGGGACTAAACGTGGAGAATGTTTCTGCAAGATCAAGTTAACTTCTGAGTAGGTTCAATTTTCAGAATTACTGTGAAGTAAATATCTAAAGCCAGGAGAAAGAAGTTGCAGTACATGGGAATGACACGTTTTAGTGACTTCAGAGCCATGAATTCCAGGGCATGTTATGCAGGAGCAAAAGGTCCTTCCACATGGAACAGGATTCTGACTGGGATCTCATTCAAGATCTTGGACTAAAAGGGTTTTATCAGTGTCACGTTATTTACACTTTTCTAAGTCACCTTCAGCTTAGTTAATCTCATCCATGGCAGGCAGAGACTGGCAATGACAGCAATTCTATATTATCCCATTTCCTCTGATGCTCTGGCAGTTAATACCATGCCAAGACATGGGATTTGTAGGGCTTGCTTTGACTTTATCCCTGGCAAAACAGGTCTGAAGAACTGGGCTGTGCGGCCACTGCTTTTCAGCTTCAAATCTGCCTACTGGGTTTGTTCTTTATCAGTGTCATAATTTTAAATTTTTAAATCTAATTCCCCTGCCAGCCATAACTGATCATATTTTATAGCTAATAATAATAATAATAATATAGTGATATGAAGTTTTTTGCCACATGAAAATCTTATGGAGATTCTTAAACAAATCCTCTGTTCTCCTGTAAGTCTACCTGCTCTGCTGGAATTTCCATCTCAGAAAAAAATTCCTTCTTCCAGCATCAGTCACTCCTTCATCTCAGCTCTTGCAATGATGTATAGAAAAGGTCAGCTCCAAGCAACATTTCTGTGTGTCATTCTCTCGACCTAGTACTGGATCTCTCTTCTCATCTCTGCTGGATGCAGCAGTCTGGTTCCTCTTCTTTCTGAAGTGGCTTAGGAAGAGCACTCTTCTCCATTTCAGAGTCTGCTGCTTTCCTCCCTTTTTATTTAGGAAAGAATAAAGCATAAACATCAGCACCTTCTTCTAACACAGCCCCAATTCCCTGGCACACAAAGATATAAATCAAAGCCACCACTATTAATGTTTTTTTGCAACTGAGAGGATATGCTAAAAGGATAGCTTATGTTCCCCTCCCTTAAGAGAAAAGCCAGATAAAACTGTTATTCTGTTTAAATGGTGTCTGACTGAAGATCTTGTTAACACGTGGAACAGAAAAAGCAGGAAGAAGATAGTTCCTTTAGCAGGATATTCCCACCTGGCACTTCAAACCTTTCCTACCAAAACTAGCTAAGAATGGGAAGTCTGTTTACATGTCACATCTGCCCTGGACATCTCACCTACCCTTCAAAACTGCCAGGCACTGTACTTGGCAACTCTGAGATCGGTCCACTGGATATCCAGTTGTATTTACCTGCATTTTCACTCTTCTTTTCTCACACAATACCCAGCCTGACAGTGTTTTTCCTCTATTTTCTCTCCAGTAGTTTATTCAACAGGTTTTTAATAAGTTACCCTTTTCCACTAACATTAGTTACGCTTCTTCTGCACATTCCAAATAATATCTTTAAACATTTCATCCTCCTCCACACTTTCTGATCTTTCTTCACTAACCATTCGTATTTCTTTGAACTACTTCTTTCCTGTCAGAAGTTTATTCTCCTTCTCCTTCTCGTTCGATCTTTTTCTCGATGTCACTCTTTATTGCAATCCTTATCTTATTCTGAAAAGTCATCCTCAGTTTCACATACATCCTCTTCCAAAGAATTTTTAATTCTTAAAATGTTATCCTTAGTCATCCTAATGGTAAGTCTCAGGTCAGCTCAAAACACTGATGAATGAACGTCTGAAAATTTTCACTAAAAGTACAACTTGTTACAGTGGATCTTTTCAGGGTTTTAAATCCCTTCTTGCTTAAAAAATTCCTTTATTGTATTTAACTGTATCAGCATGGAGAGGCTTAGCATGAACTGACAAGAGTGGATGTAAACGCAAATTATGGGGTGCACTAGCAATGGTTTCGTATCTTATACAGCCCTGTCCAAGATTATCTTACAAAAAGCAATCTGGGCATTTTCTCCCCACTAATTCCTAGCAGCATCTGACCTTATAATTAGAGAGCAATATAACCATTTTCAATTTAACCACTTAACATTTCATTTACTAGCCATGCGTATCTATTTTTGTTTTAAGGTTAGATGGGTCAGTTTTATAGTTGGTGTTCTTGTGATACAAAAAAATTGTAGTCAAAGTAAGCACAGAACAAGGTGAAGACGCTGTGCCACAGAAGAAGGAGCCCTCAATGAATAATTCATTTGTGAACCATGGGGGCTGTAAAAATCTGAGAACAATACATAAATATAATCTGCACCACAAAGCTTGGGAGTGCTGAGTGGGGGTTGCTCACTTGAGCCCAAAGACAGCAGTAACTGTTTGGTTTTGGCTGCCCTGCCAAAAGCTCCACGACCATGTTAATATAATAAAAGCTGTGATCAGATCCCTTCAACCTCAGGTGCAAAGAAAACACTGCAGCAGAAAAGCAGCTGTCAATGGTTTCTAAAACAGCTGAAGAAAATAAGTAGAACATGTTGCTAATCCAAGCTGATGAGAAGAACGTAGAAAATTAAGAGACCTTTACTCCAAAAAGATCTTCAGTGGCTGGAGGCAACGAGTGTAGGAAATTTACTGTGGGCTATAATAATTGCTGTCTGCCCTGGGAAATGGCATCAAGGCCAGAGCAGTCATGGCTCCATGCAAGCACATCCTCTAATTATTGAAAAACCTGTGTAGAGTCTCAATGTTAATCAGTCTCTCAGAGACTTCAGCTTTATGTGGTTAGTGCAGATTTATGGCATTTTTCTTTTCTTGTTATTAAAACTGATATTTCACAAGGAAGAAACTATCTCCAGACAACTGTTAAAATGCAAAGTTTCAGTCATAAAAGAGAACTGCAGAATTATTCTGTGACTATTCCACAGAGAACCCAAACAAGAAGGGTAAGAAACAAAACATCAAAGACACACGGAAAAATGGAAAAAGATGAGACTTTAAAATATTAACTAAAAACGCAACAGTTGGCCTATAGATTCAGGAGGTTATAGTGTAATTAATTAAGTGCTTGTTACAATTAGGGAAATAAACAGCGCATATGCTAATGCAACATGAATAATACATAACTATAAAAAAGTAAAACAAATTGAGAGCTTTGCACAGTCACATTACCAGGGTAATTTGCATTATTGTATCAATGACTTACTTAAAAAACAAACACAGAACTTCAAAAATCTATTGCAAGGCCACAGTTTGCTTCCTTTTACAAGTGCTACAGTAATAATATAATGTACAAATTCTGATTATTCCACTGAGATGACTTTATATTATATTTTGGTCCCTAATGCTGAAGCAACTTTGAAACATTATACACAGTGGTCTTGGACAAATAATATGTTTAATCAATATTTCAGATTTTCTACCACCTGGGTCTGCAGATTTCTGGAAAATAAAGTGGGAAAAGTTGT
Organism: Daphoenositta chrysoptera; assembly: GCA_013397915.1. Classification (NCBI taxonomy): domain Eukaryota; kingdom Metazoa; phylum Chordata; class Aves; order Passeriformes; genus Daphoenositta; species Daphoenositta chrysoptera. The sequence goes on from VZRO01006961.1 coordinate 251,754, forward strand.
GTGTCTCAAGATCTTTTCTCTTACTCTCACATATTACATCAATCCCTACTTTCCAGAAGTACCTGCCACTTCATAAATAGAGGAACCCTGGGAGAGTTCACAGAAATGAAACCATAAAAATTGAGAACCTATATGTCACTGACAGGATTTGAGAAGGGCTTGGGGGTGGGGAGGGCAATAGATGTGTTATTCACACCTCATTTGGTTGCCATCATTCTGAAAAATATGAAATGATAGATTTGATTTGTCTAAAGGTTTTAATTTGCCGGTGATGGCTCACTGTGTTCTTCAGTGGCCTAAATTAGCATCAAAATAATCTTTCTGGAAAGACATTGTATAAAAACTGCATAAAAACTGACCATAGATTGTACTTATAACCCAAAAGTGGCACATTTATTCTGTCTAGAAAAAGACTGTGCAAGATACCCAATTATCTATATGGGAACTGGAAGTTCAAAAGATGTAACTGGAATAAGCAGTGGGAATGCCTGAATCAGAGCACAAGACTGGAATCAAAAAAGGAGATGCAAACTGACACCTGACATCTACTCTTTATTCCACTGAAGATGCTAATACTTGAAAGAAAATAAGGACTAAAATACCACAGCCAGATGTGCAGGAATGATGCAGAATTATTTGAAGTACAGAAAATTGTACGCAAAAGCAAGCAAAGTGTTCAAGAATTCTCTTATCAGTGTAGAAAGCTCTTAGATATAAGGACATCTGGTACATTATTTTAGACTAACTTGCAGCTGTAACCTTAACTATGGTCTTATGATAACTTTAATCATGTCGTGCACTCAAAAGCGAATCACAGCTGCAGATTTTACTACCTGCTTTAGTCTGAAGGTGCCATCAGTTACAACAATGAAAATACATTGAAGCATTCGAGTGTTTTATCTTCTGTAAAGATTATGATCTAGTCCTACTCACCACCAGAATAAATAGTTCTCATTTTGAAATTGAACTTGAACAAACACCAGCTAATCCCGGGAGGGAAAACATGCAGTGGGATCAGTATTTTATTCCCAGAACAACATTTGAAAAATGTATCCCCTTGTGAAGTAACTTGGCTTTTACCAATGCAACAAATACTGCAATAATGGTGGCAATGGCAAATAGAAATAACAGGAGCAGCGTGGAAAGCTGTGCGTGCTGCTGTGTTTGTGAGCCAGGCTGTGCTGGGTTGGGCTGGGGCAGAGTTAATAATTCTTCCCAGTGGCTGCTATGGGTCTGTGCTTTGGATTTGTGCTGCACACAGGATTGATAATGTTGAGATGTTTTCTACTGCCACATTGGCAAGGGGGTGTGGGGACATGGGAGGAGACACAGCCAGGACAGGTGACCCCAGCTGACCAAAGGGATATTCCAGACCGTGGGACATCATGTTCAGTGTATAAACTGGGGGGGAAAAGGAGGAAGTGGGGGATGTTTGGAGTGATCATGTTTGTCTTCCCAAGTCACCCGTGACCCATGAGGGGCCCTGCTCTCCTGGAGATGGCTGAACACCTTCCTGCCCATGAGAAGCACGAAATTAATTCCTTGTTTTGCATGTTTGTGGCTTTTTCTTTCCCTGTAAACTCTCTTTATCTCAACCCATGAGTTTTCCAGCTTTACCCTTCCAATTTTCTCCCTGATCCTGCTGGTGGGGGAGTGAGCAAAGGGCTGCCTGGGGCTCAGTTGCTGGCTGGGGTTAAACCATGACACAGGCAAAAGTAGTTAGACCAATCCCAGAATTACTAATTACAAATTATAACTCAGATGTCTATCAAAGAATAAAACCACTCTGTAATACTCGATGTTCTGCATTTAGCCTTTAGACCCACATATTCTTACTGGTGTGCATTTCTGTTTCTCAGCATTAGCTACCTCTCTCTGCCTTAGTAATAAGATCCACATCCAAAAAATCTGAAGGCTTCCTCACCCTTTTATAATAACAGCATATGAAATGCAACTGCATGAGGATTATATAAACATAGGGAAGTCTAGATTTTCACACTTGTTTCTCTGTCTGTATAATTGTATCTTTGCACTTTATTATCTACATGTTTACATCACATTTATCTTAAAACATTAATAACTGGGTTTTACTGGGTGAAATGTGACGTGCCGCCTTTATAAAACACAGTATTCTACAGTAATTACTGCAAAGTGTAGTATTGCTCTTATTACTTAGAGTATCTTACATTATCGCTACAGAAGTCCTGTAGTATTTTTTAAAGGAGGAGAAATGCTTGATATGTATAGGTACACATAATTTTCAATCCCAAAACTTTTTCAAACCACAGAAAAATTAACAATAGTTAATCAATTTTACTTTCAAATTATACATACAATTATCAGGTATATTTATACTCTCCTTCAACTTTTATTCAAACATAAAAAAATATAACACATCTATTTATTCTACAATACATTATTATCAATTACTGAAAATACAGCTGGCAGCTTCAAAGATAAAAACAGAAAATAAATTTTTCTAAAGATTTGCATCACTGCTTTTTCTAAACTGCCAGTTATTGGCCTTATAATAATGAGGGAGTATCTCACTTTCCAAAATAAGTACAAGATTTTTGGATAAGAAACTATTTAACTGAACAGAATCTTTTAAAACTGAGTGGCAGATTTGATTGGAGCTTCTTAACTTATAAATGAAAGTCTTTACTCTGCAAAGACTTAAAAAGTTTAAATCAAATTGTTCCATTAAGCAATCAATGACTGTATAAGGACATGTGTGTGATTTTCATTTTATTTCATTGTTTAATGAATTTTTCTTAATTGTATTGTATAAACCATCTACAATTTTGTGTTGATATCCTGCCTTTGCCACTACTTTTACTAGACACTGTAAGTGATGTCATGATGTGTCTTCAGGTACATAAATAAGTGATCTGGGATGAAGGTTTCTTGACTAAATCTTTCCTGGGCAGAATGAAATACATAATTCTTACTTACCTTTGTCATGGATATGACTGTGCTATAAGCTGTATGACCTGCTTTTCTGAGCATGCCTGCCAGGGTTTCTGTGTGTTGTGCTGCCTGTTTGCCTGCTCCCTATCTGTATTGATACAGCATTCTGTCCCTCTTCAAAAGACACCGTAAAAATACTGAGAAAAATTTAATAAGATAAAGACAGAAAAAACAAAGGGCTGTTCTTTTAGGAAGAAGGTCTATTTTTCTATGAGTTCAAGAAAAAAAAAAAGTATTTAGCTTAAAAGAGGGAAAGAAACACAAATACTTGAAGAAAAACATGAGGCAGAAGGAAGGGGAATCCCCAGCTCTTCAGAAAAAAGCCAGACAACTGCCTGTATCTCACACCTTTTTTTTCAGTTCTTAACATTGTTAAAATCAAGGTAGGATCTCCACAACGCCTCTATTTCATACACTTCAGTCACCACATTTCTCTGCTGTGATACTTTAGAACTTTTGCCAATTAATTTGTAACTGAGAAGAGAAAGAAATTCCTGACGGCTCCTGGGGAGCTTGTCCTTGTAAAGAGTCTTTCCTGGTTGGACAGCAGGGACCCAGCTCCCAGGGGAGTGTGCAGGACAGGGAAACTGCACGCCAAGGCTGAGTAGAGGCCAAAAGGCAGTGCCTGAGATCTGCTCAGGTTGAAGAGGGCGAGGATTCACTGAGGCCTTGGGGAGAGTTCAGAGGCAAAGTTCACAGGCTGGACAAGAAGGCAGCTGTTAAAATTACAAAATTAGATTATTATAAGATTACAATGTAGGTCATTATAAACCTATATTATGCAAGATTCTTAATCCTGACTTTGTTTAAATTGTTATGGCAGAGAAGACTGGTTCTGCAAAGCAGAAGCATCTTGGCTGAATCCTCCGTACTGGGTTCTGGAGACCAAAAATTCCTCTCAACAAATCCAACACCAAGGACAGATGGGTGCTGACATTAGAGTGTATCATCCAGGAGGAGTTAATGTTGAATTTCTTTATGGATATTAACTTCCAATATTTCTTGCAGTAAACTCAAATTATTGTCTTTAATATTGCCATAATCCATCTCTCAGCTGGGCCATGTTACGAAACTACAATTTCTGTTCAGCTTGTTCCCATGTACTTAGATCAAACTGTTTAAATAACATTGTTCAAAGAAATTATCATTAATCACCCTATAAGAACATCTATCTGGCAACACTTAAGACAAAGCTGAAGACTGATGTTGTTATGACATAAAGGTAATGGGTTGTTCTAGAATCATAGAACCACAGAATGTTAAGGGTTGGAATGGACTTTAACATTCATCTAGTTCCACCCCACTGCCCTGTGCAGGGACACCTCCCACCAGACCAGGTTGCTCAAGGCTTTATCCAACCTGGCCTTGAACACTGCCAGGGATGGGACATCCACAGCTTCCCTGGGCAACCCGTGCCAGTACTTCACCACCCTCATAGTAAAAAATTTCTTCCAAACATCTGAACCAAACCTACTCTCTTTCAGTCTGAAGCCACTCCTCCTTGTCCTATCACTTCAGTTCCTGATAAAGAGTTCCTCTCTGGCTTCCCTGTAGGCCCCCTTCAGATACTGGAAGGCTGCAGTGAGAACACACAATGTTCTCTTCTCCAGGATGAACGGCCACAACTTTCTCAGCCTTTATAGGGGAGGTGCTCCAGTCCCCTTATCAATGTCATGAGCTCCTCTGAACTTGCTCCAACACTTCCATGTCCTTCTTATGCTGGAGACCCCAGAACTGTACACTGGACCCCAGGTTATGATGGTTTTGAATTCACTGTCAAGTCCCAAGAAAAGCTGCCCTTAGCATCATACTCTCTGGAGCTGAGTGAGAGATGTAAAATTCAGAGCACCTGTAAATTTTTGGAAAATGATGGTCAGGACAGAGCAAGATAGACAACGTGCCTGAATTCCCTGCATCTGAAGAAACTGTGGTGTAAAAATGCGACACAGATGTGTACTACAATTACAGTAGTGTAAAGTTTGTCCATGGAAGAATTCCAAGAACATCTATTTTCAATAAACATACTCTCCCAAAGCCTAATTCATCAGAAGCTGTCCGACACAAACTCCTGTTTCACATTTAGGGGAGAATGTGACTCAACAGTTTGGGCCTTGTGGCCACCACAAGACAAAGGCTTTTACGTCAAAGCCTACTGCAACTGCACGCAGATCCAAGTTCAGCTCTCAGCGTGGTGATAATGCCTTCTTCAGGATTTATGGCCCTAAACTGTCATTTCTGGCTGCTGTCTTCTGCTTCACTCTCCAAAAGATTTTACTTTGACCAGATAAGCAAGCAAAATAAGGGTAAGGCTAGACTAGTTCAGTATTAACTTGAGTTACACTTAGACATCCCTGCAGACTGAGGGACAATAAATATCACCTCCAACTGTGAACACCTCATTTTGAGGCAGATCCATAAAGAATGAGTTAAGCTATTCCAGTGGCTTTTGCTGGGAAACTCCTGCTTCCTTGGTCTAGACATCTTGTAGGCAGCTAAAAATCTTCCTCTTCTTTGCATGGTAGTGAAGAAAATCAGGCAAATGTTTCTGATTCTAGTAAGGTATCACCAACAGCAGCACTTCACTGAATTCTCTGGCTTTATCAGTTCAGTTATTATTTTTGTATTATCTGGTAATTTAGATACAGCTATTGTAGATTCTTCAGCCTGTGTTAGATATTCTCTGTACTCCCCAGAGTTTTGTATCCTGTTTTATACTTCTCTTGTTTTTATCAGTTGTCACCTATTGTGCCTCAGTATTTTACTCTTGGGTACTTCAATTATATATGAATGTGATGTGCTTCACAGCAGCTACTTTCCATTTGCCATCTAAATATCTTTGTAGATGAATGTAGTAACCTACATTTAACTTCACAGGCAGTTGTGCAAATCTACTGCATTTCAGCTTTTGAGTTTTGGTGTGGTTATTTTCTCTGCTTGCTTTTGTCTGATAATTGATTTCTAGATTTCTTTTTAATCCTCTGCTTTCCAAATCAAAAATAAAATGGGAAAAGAGAAAAAAACAGCTGGTTAAGAAACTCACAGAGCCTATTCCTAAACCTGAATGAAAGAGGGTAGCTTGGGATGTTAGAGGGCTCATCTCTAAGGTTTAATCATATTGGCTCCCTCGGTGGTGCTCATTTACTTACGTTTGGCAGTTTTTAAAGAAAAGTTTTATTACAAGACAAAGTAGCTTGTTTGGTTTCAATGTCTTAGCAGAAGCAGTAAATATTTGCAAAGCATTGGTAATACCTCACCAGACTGATTTTCAGAAGTGCTTTCATCCCACAATTAAGCAGAAACTGTTTTCCCTGTAGTCCTATAAATAAGACACTTTGAAAAGAGAGAGGCAAGATCCCTGCTCTAGTATTGCCTACAGAGATAAAAGCCAGGTAAAGAAGGTGGCAGGCATATGAGCTGGCATTAACATTTATAGGAATATTCTTTGACTTATTTTCAGAAAATATCTGCAATATCTGAGACACAAATATTTGTTTGATATTTTTGTAATTTTTAATGTAAATATAAACACACTGAAGGAAAATCAAGTATACCTCACATCATGCTCCTTGTACACTATCACAGGATAGTGAAATAGACTTTAGTATCAAATTCTTGTAACTTTGAGGTTGGGCTCTAAGTCTTATAATTACATGAAATGAGAATCAGTGCACTACATTATCAAAATCCTTTTTATTTTTATCAGGTTTTTTTTTTTTTTTTCTCAGCTACTTGTCAGATATTTTTGCCTCGGTCTACAATATTCGAAAATGTTCTGGGTAGAAAACATATGCTGAAGAAAAATTACCTGCCCACAAAGCTTATGGATGACCACAAATGTTTTAAGGGTGTTCTCAATTCTTACTTTACAGAGCAGATAATGATCTTCTCAAACTCATGGAAAGCAGGGGGCTTTTATGGATAATTGAATTTTAGACTAATATAACAGTTTCTTAAGCAGTCATCATGCAGCTTGAATCTAAAAATAAATTTAATATAATATGTCAGTATTCAGAAAAATATATAAAACAATAAGCATATATTCTTGCAGGGAAAAAAAAAAAAATCCCAGTTCTAGAAGAACAGAAAATAGCTGCATTGGACAAAATAATTCAAAAGAGAAGCCTTCAATATATACCAATAACACACCGTATTTGTTTGGATTTTTTCTTTTCTGAATCCCATGAGCACCTAACATAACTTTTAGACTATTTCAAAATAATTTTAAAAGTAAACAATTTGGTAGGACTTTTTAAGTCACTTGTTAACCCATTATTTGAGTGGCAGTCTGACTAATCAGGAAAACAGCATGAACAAGTGGTAAGTAAATACAAATCAAAACACATCAAGAAATAAATGTCTGAAAAAAACCTCCAGCAATGCACTAGGGAGTTCTCTAACTTCAAATCTGTGCAAATACAGATTGAACTTAAGATGTGTTGATATTGGTTAAACAATTTTTAATGAAATATAAAGACCTATGTGCTCTTAAATGGATAATTTATGTGCAACGTTATTGTCTCCCAAGGTTTAATTAAATGTTTGCCTTGTGGCTAATCAGCTACAATTAATAAATGAAGCCTATATTCATGTCACTGATAGGGAATGTTAAATTGGCCTCCATTGTCATTTCAGTATCACTTTTGCGTCTGGTTGATAACAACAATCTAATGTATGAGAAACTTCCACAAAATAATTTGGTAAGGACACTATGACAAAATTCCAGTAGTTTAATGCACAGGCTTATCACAATGCATCATTTCAGGTTCAGTTTGGAGGTAAGTACCCAGTAGTACTGGATGTGGAAGTGTATACTTACAAAGCGCTTTTCACCCCCAAAGTTTCCAAAGTTCAATTTAAACACCTACTCTACCAAAAAAAGGAGCATCATTTCTTAGCCTTATGGATAGAAAAGAGTTTACACAGTGGAGCATAAACATCCATAAATCACCAGACTTACTGAACCCAAAGGATTTGAACTACCTCTGGCATGACACACCTAAATGTTGTCTTAGAGTATGTAAGAACAACACATTATTTTCCTAGACATGACCTTTCCATGCCTGTTCACTCCTGCTACTTTAAGTTATAAAAACTCTATAGGTAAGCCTTTAAAATGTAGGTGAGCCTCTTCTGGGTACTCTGCCACCTGAACACATCCTATAAATCCAGAGCTAACAGAGAACAGGCCAAAGGCAATGCTGGCTGTCACTGACAGTGTTCCAGAAGTCATCTAGAAAGAGAATTTTAGATCTGCCCACCTCAAAAGACATCTGTTCTCTGTAGTTAGGATATTGTTATTTGTTATTTATCATTTACACTATACTAGTGCATACAGGTCTCAGGGCTGGGCTCCAGCACAAAATGGGATCTGTAAATAATTACTGTTGCCTCTCTGTATCAGTGTTTTAGATGAGATGCAAGCAATGGGTGTGACCAGAACTAGAAAATGATAATGCAAGAAGAATTTAGTAGCAATCAAGAACAAACTGTCTTCAGGGACCAAGTGCAAAACTTTGGAGTTTCAGCTTACTGGGATAAAAAAATAATTTGTCTGCCAGCTGAATATGAGCATCTCTTGCTGGTAGGCTTCCTTATTATCTCAAATCATTTTTTTCACCAATTTAAGCATAATTTATCATACAAGGGAAAGAACTGTACAGGATAATTCTACTGTCATCACTTAAGTCATTCATTTTGATTGCATCTCCTTTGATTTAGTTAGATTCTTATTCAGCCACAATTCATATCACATACAGAATCATGAAATTCACTCAGAGAAGTCTGAAAGGCTGTAAATACCACTGTCTTACATTAGGATAAAGAAAGGCATAATTAATTGCAGTACAGTAAGAATATTGGCTGCATATTTTGTCTCAGGAAATGAAAACTTATTTAAGAATAACTTATTTCTCTTGGGGTTGTAAAGACATCTTTATCTGTCCATCACTGTTCTTTTACCCAGGCTTCCATTTATTACAGAATGAAGACTATACAAATCAATGGATTAGAACTATTTAGCTCAGCTCTCCATGACACAGCTTGTCCCAACATACACCAGAATAAGCAGATAATCACACACTGAATACTGAAAATGCAGTGAAGTTTTCTAAATGTGATTACAGTGGCTGTTTCTATCAGTTACTAATATCAGTTCTACACATAAAACATTTTTTTAAATGCTCTATAGGATAAACAGTCATAACCTAATTCTGATTACAATTTCCCATTCAATCATGACGGAGACCTTCAAACTCACTTGCCTGAGGCACTGAGAAGCTCCAGGTCTTTGACGCTCATGAAAGAAAGATAACAATCACTCTTCAGGGGAGAGAGATTTTATTATACATACCCCGTGGGTTTTTTTATCCTTTATCAAACTGCACCTTTGTGGGCCTTTAATTTCTTAATGGGTTGTTTATCCTTTCTCCCATAATTCATGATGATAAGCTAGATGTCACAGAGATATTGTTATGGTGATGAAAAAGTTGTACTGATGAGCTGAGTCAGTGATGTAGTTTGATTAACTTTTTATATAAATCTTTTTAGACACCTTTCAAAAGAAGGCCAAACAAGTAGGTTGACAATGTTACAAATGTTTCAGTAGGTGAAAATCAATCTGATGCAGACCTATAAAAATACCTGAAATAAGTAAACAGAACCAGGAGGAGATATTGATGGGATAAATTTCAGTTTATCATGACATATGAAGTACATGCTGGGGCACTTTTGTCTGTGGTGCATGTAGAATATAGGGCCTACAATGGCATGATATAAAGACTTAAGAGCATGACTTTTGGAAAGCAGTATTACTTGCAATTCCAACATTCATGACTAAGTTTATTAGGAGCTCTCAGGCAAATGCCAAGAAAACCTTTGTACACTGACTGCTACCTGATAGCATGTTCAGTGTTCCCTCCCTTCAGTTCCCTGGTTTTGTATTTTTAATAATTTGACATTTCCTCCTTTTTTTTTCTTCATACTTTTCTCCATGATATTTTAGTTTTCACCAAGTGTCTCCCTCTTTCCTCCCTTCTAAAGCAAAGGATTGGGGACATTTCAAGTTTGGGGTTTTTTTGTGTAAGGGACAGGTTGATAAGTAATAGCAAAATCAAAACTACCAGGGACCAAAGATGGACAGGTAGGCAGGGATCAAACATTTATTTTTTTTAATGAGCAGTATTCAAGTATTCAGTATTCAGGAGTATCCAGATGTATTTTTGGGCAAAGTTTTTTGTAAAGTTTTGGGCATTTTTGTAAAGTTTTGGGCATTGCCACATTTAAGCAGAGCAATTCCTTTTCTATGTAACCATTAAAGGTGCACAAACGTATTTCTTAAGGGTACCAGCTACTCATAATGACGAATACATTCCACTTTCTGCCTCTCTAGATTAAATTTTTGAATATGTTAACATCTGAAATCAATTTTTTTCAAACAAATTAATTCTTCACACAGTTTCTGCAAAGAGTATCTGCTATAAAATATTATCCTCCCTTGGACATTATCATTGCTTATAGAATTGGGAGAAAACCTATCTCTAATGATAGGAAAAAAAAGTGCTAGCAACTGAATCTTTTTGCCGTGGACAGACATCCTTTCCCTTCAAGACTTGCAGGCCAAACATTTCTAGGCAAATTAAATTGGTGCTAGAACACAGCATTGTAATAGGAGCTGGTTTCATCCTTAACCACAGAAAGGCTACTGCCTCTTCATATTACTATGGAGATGTAGACTGCCTTTGATTCCCTGCTAAAGAGTGCTCTCTCTAACTTACATATTGTTTGGCATGCAGGATCCTTTGAACACATCTCCATAAAAAAAAATTCTTACTTTGCTTCCAAGTCAAATGAATTATATATGTTTAACACAGGAGATGTAGCCATGGCGTAAATGTCTGCTGTGAAGTACTTCAGATATCATTCCAGAATATTAAGGGTAATTTTTAATCTGCTGGTTTATCTTTTCAGTTTTTACAAGTTTTCTTTGTAAGTTTATGTACAGGATACAAATAATTGTATTATTGAAGTGTTTAATCCAAAAAACCAAATGATAATAAGTCAAATGCTTTACTGAAGTCTAGTTAAATTACATCAATAAGTGAAACCTGCAGCCTCATTAAGAAAGCAAAGTCTGCTTGCCAGGCTCTATTTTTCTGCCAGGATTTATCGATTTTTTAGCAGAAGCCCACAGTAATTGGAAATATCTTTCTTCTTTTAAATTATTTGTTAACTGAGTTAACAATATTGCCTATTCTCTATTTTATCTGATCAATGTCACATTGGTAAACTATTATTATCCCATTTATTCTTTTCAGGTATTAGAGCAACACTAGCTTCATCCTCCTTAAAAAAAATCTTAGTGTTCCAAGAACTTTTGAATATGAACATTGATAGACATGTTCATTCCAAAAGCTTTAATGGCACTTTTCTTTCAGTAACTGAACCATTCTCCCTCATCATTTGAATAGAAAACAACTCTTCAATACTAACAACATAATTACATCAGCTGCCATCTTCCCAAATGCACAGAACAAATATGCTTATCTTTAATATTTGGAGTTTGTCACTGATTAAGGTTAAAGCTCTCATCTTCATCTCTTAATAGGGTCTTCTCACTATTCAGATAATTTTCTGTATTCTATACTTGCAAAACCCATCTGATTTCCTCATTTTAACTCTGTTGACCATATGTATATTTCCCTCATAACCTTTTACTTGCCACAGTAGTTTTCTACTATTCCTACCTTTCAGTGTACATGAATGACACCTCATTCTTTCCTGAGTTTTGCAGATGTTTGCCTTGTAAACCACCCTGGGTTTTCAACAAACAGATTCCTTAGTTGTGGCATTACAGCTGAGTGGGTATCTGCACTACCATCCTCAAACCACTTCCAATTACTATGCTTCCACTTCAGATAAATTTCTTCTCCCAACAGACTTACCTTATAATAGTATTCACCTTTATAAAATTAGCCCTTTCAAAGGATTAAGTATATGTATTATTGGCTTGGACTTAATTCTGTTTGCACATAACAAATGTGATCAAATCATTATCAGTTATACCTAAGCTATGGCTAATTTTTAGTTCTGTGATCAATTCCTTTTCATCTGACAAGATGAGGTCTAATATAGAATTCCTCTGTGTTGGATGCAACATTTTTTGAGTTAGGAAATTGACATTTTAAATATTTTGAAATTCCAAGTACATTTTAACACTGGCAGCATGAGACCTTCAGCGTCTGTCATTCAGATTGAAATTCACTGAGTACAGCAGTGCTTTCCCTATGTGTTGTAGGTGGGTAAGCCATAGGTCATGCTGTTCTCTAGTGTGATTTGACATCAGCTAAGTACCCTGTCAGCTTCTGACTTATCCACCAGAACACTGACCCATAAACATTCAAGATCCTTTGTTTCCGATTGCCATCAACTCAGAAACAGGTAATGCCATTTTTGAAGTGCTTTCTGTCCACTTGATCCTTCCAAAATAGATTATAGCAATTGATTCTGACATTCCTGTTTTCCAAACAGTTGTAGCAATAAAAACTAGGTCAAATCTGTGCTAAAGAAATGATCTCCTGCTAGTGTCAAGTTTCCAATACGAAAAGAGAAGTCACTGAAAAATATCTGCTCTTTGTATTCTGTAACACCACAATTGGCTTTCTCTTCTAGTTTTCATTTGCACTTAGCAAAAGCTTATTGATTCCTTCTCAATATTTCCATTTCTGACCAGCCCCCAGACACCCTAGCAGGCCAGCCCCTTAGAACAGTTTCTTTGTGACAATAAATTAAGCAGCAGGCTCTCATCAACAGAAAGTTGAAACCAAACAGAAACCAAATGCCTTCATGTTATGTCACTTACTCAGAGATTCAGTGTATTAATTTTTTTACTTGCTCTTTCCCCTTACTCAGAAGTCCTGAAGGATTTCAGAGAGGAGCAGAAGTCCTGGAAAGATGGAGGGCAACAAAGATGACTAAGGGACTGGAACATCTGCCTTACAAGTAAAGGCTGAGGGAGCTGGGCCTGTTCAGTCTTGAGAGGAGACGACTGAGGAGGGACCTCATGAAGGTCTGTCAGTATCTGCAGGAGGGATGCCAAGAGGATGGATCCAGGCTCTTCTCAGTGGTACCAAGCAATAGGACAAGAGGAATGGGCACAAACTGATGCACAGGGAGTTCCACCTGAACATGAGGAAGAACTTCTTTACTACACAGCGACGACACACTGGAACATTGTCAGGAAGATTCTGGCCTCCCTCACTGAGATATTCATGGACCATCTGGACACAATCCTGTGCAATGTGCTCTGGGATGACCCTGCTTAAGCAAGGAGGTTGGACCAGATGACCCACTGTGGTCCCTTCCCTAACCATTCTGTAATTCTGTGACAGAAGAAAACCTGCTCACTGCAGGTGTCTGAGAGATTGCCCGCACTTCCTTAGGTATCCATACCATCCCGGCTCTTTGCTTGCCAGCTTCAGAAACTCGCTCAGCTTTGAGGGACGCTCCGGTTTGAGGCAGCTCGTTCAGAGCTCACCGGAGCTCCTGGAAAGCACAGCAACACCTCGGGCCGTGCCCATTTCTCACAGTCCTGTTTTCCAGGGTCTAACCCGGCGCCGGCGGCTCCCCGGGAAGCGCTGGGATGCTCCCTGCCGGCTCCCGGGAGCCCGGCCCTCAGCGCCGCCCGGCC
>VZRO01006961.1:265429-393193 GCA_013397915.1 Daphoenositta chrysoptera
GGGGCCGCGGCGTCCCGTGAGGGGCCGGGCCGGCGGAGAGCTCGTCCAGCGGCCGCGCCATGAGCCCAGGTCTGTGTCCCGGGGAACTCCGGCTGGTGGGGTGACATTTTATCGCTACCGGAGCCAAGGGCCAGGGCCTGGAGCGGGTCAGGTGAAGCACAAGCTGAAGTGTCGCTGGGTTGGTGGCAGGCAGGCAGCAGCGCAGGGCGGCTGTATTCCCAGAGCCAGGGACGGAGGGCACTCAGGATACGGGTCAGGCTGGGGCCGTGACCTCGCCCAGGTTACTTGGCACAAATAGCATCTATCACGCTGGCTATAGACTTCAAAAATTCATAGCTCGTTTTTATTTTTTAAATCAATTTACTCTATTACTTTCAGTGTAATAAAGCAGCGTGCCAGTAAGTCTGTCCTGTCACATTCTGGTGTCCTTTTATCTTACGAGGTGCCAGGTAGCAGCAGATATACCCACAAAGACAGCCGTATGTCGAGGCCATCCCTGCTTCCTCACCTCCTTCCCTCCCTGGGAAGTCCTCAGCCTCCAGTTAATACCTCAGAAAATGTTGGGAAGAGCTAAGAGGCAGCCAACAGGTTTCCCAAAAGTTGCTGGGAAAGGCACCATTGCAATCAGCTGCTGTTTTACCTTCGGCTTCAGCGCACCTTGGAGCAATTCCAGTCCATGGGGAGATTCCCTCCATCCTGGGATTAAATAGAACACTTCTTGAGAAACAAACTGCACCACCTCATCTTTTGCTGAATTCTGTGGGTGTTTGATTAAGTAAATGAGACGTGGCTGGGGCTTTACAATAAAGGAGCAAGATGTAAAGTGGTTTTTTAAATGACCGGCAACGAAATTTACATGACTGAAATAGCATGGGTTTGAGAAGGATGTGTTGCTGGTGCCTTCTGTCGTGTCTGTGGTTGTAATTTACCAGGAAGAAACACAGTTACTTTGGAAATGTGGGAAATACAGCCTCCATTTCTCTCTGAAAGCAACCTCCCACATCTAAATTGAAAGTTCAGTTGGCATTATTATGAAGCAGTTTGGGGGGTTCTTTTCTCTCCCAAGCTTTGAGTTTGAAAGAGGAGCCAGGGCAGTATTTTAGTCCTTGTGAGGCAGGAATGCACTAAGAAAAATGTCCGTGTATGTGCCTCATGTGAGACCAGTGAGCATGACAGCCTCTTTTCCCATAGACTTGATTTCCGTGGATTGGGAACGTGGAGCGTGTGAGCCAGCAAGGATTTGTCATGTGCTCCAGCCAGGTGCCATGCTGCAGTCCCCAAATTACAGCTCCCCATCAACAGCTTTCCATGGCTGCAGTGGCTCTACAGGGGTCTCCTTTCAGGTGCTTCCCCTCCCTTTTCTGCTCCATAGCTGCAGTCAGCCCCCCTGCCTTGCCAAATTCATCAGCTGCCAATAAGGCATGGCTGTTTTCATTTTTCCACTTAATACCTCAAAACAAAGAAGCTTGTAGAAAGCCTTGCATCTTCTCTGGGCTTCAATATTGTTGTTCCAAAGTTTAATTACTATTTCTCACTGAGTAGCATCTTCCTGAAAGGGGGTTTTCCTTTCTATATGATTTTTTTATACAAACCTGCCATTCTCTGTGAGAAGTGTAATCTTTTATAGTGATGAATTACCCATATGTTTTTATTCTATTGATCTTTTTATTTTCTAGAACACACTTCTGTTAAATGTTGCTGCCTTTAATTGCAGATCAGTTTATTTATAAATAATATCTTTTTTTCTTTCTGTAAAAAATGTTATCATTAATACGAGGCCCCAAAAGAATGACTTAGGAGAAATATCCTATCCTGTCATCTTTTCAAACTATAATTCTCCTTATTATTCAGTTGTAAGTAACACAATTTTAAAAATTACTTCACTATAACTACAGCAAAATACGGCATCAATAAAGTGGCTTTTGATCCCAGAAAGGCTAATATATAAAATATCTGTTAGTCTGATGCTAATCATTCCGTAACAAATTGATTCATATCTAATACTTATTTCCCAAAAAATAAATTCCTTTCACTAAATGTAGCAAATAGTTAAATTCTTTCCCCCCCTCTTATTATATTCTGTTTTTCCATCCTTATTAAAAGTTTATGCCTTCAGGCCTACCAGCAGGGCATGCAATACCTACATTAAACCAAATTTAAAAGTAAGGGTGCTCCTGCTGCTAACGTCCTCAGATCACAGACATGCAAAATGAAGGAACTGGCAGCTGAAACTTTAATGGTAGGAAGTGTAGACTGAATACTTGGGGAAAAAACACAGTAGCTCTATATGACAAAAAAGTCCTATTAACATTTATGTACTTCAAAATGACAAGCTAGACGATTCTACATAACTGTGGGGCTTTTGGCTTTTGTTTTAAGTAAAACCCTGTGTTGTAAGTATAGCATTACTTACATTTTTTCCTTCAAAAGATTGTTTCTATTATGATTATGTAGGATTTTGAACATTAATACAGTGCCTGTCGTTGCTTTGCAGACTGTATATTCCATCATTTGTCCACATTGTATATTAACTTAAAATACTATCAATACTTGAACCTAGATAGCTCAAGGAAGCACAGGGAATCCCATGCAAGTATGGTTCCTGAATCAGCTGTCCCTATGGAAATCAAAAGGACCTCAGTGAAAGAGAGAAACCCATGGAAAGTTAGATAATGACCATTCCTTTGTGTTATGTCCTACTGAAGTAGTGCTGCGATTTGTGTGGAACTGGAGTTGGGTTTCAATGCACCAGACGTAACAGAGAGTGGGCTGGGAAGCAGCACACGAGGGAAGAGAAACTGCATTGCTGTGAAGGGGTTGTTTCAAGTAATGTTGGTTTTGTTTGTTTGTTTTAGTTAAAATGAATGTGTTGCCTCAAGCAGTCCTCCAAAGCCCAGGGGAACATCCCAAGTTCATAGAGCAGGCTCTTTGCCCCCCATTAGACTTTGCAAGGTAGGTACCTCTTCTCTTTTCAAAGCATCATTTTTGCTGTGAACAGCTTCAATCAGCTGTGCCGAGGTGACAAATTATATTTGCTCTTTTGCAATATTTAAAACTACAAAAATCAGAGGCAAGGAAATTCTCTCTTAGGAAAGATCTACAATTAAAAGGGAGAAAAAAAGAAGATGTCCACTGGATTAAAATGGATTTCTCTTTAATAACCGAGTGATTTAAAATTAAATAGGAGCCAACTGAAAGGTGACGTGGACTCTTTTTATGCACTTTATGAAGTACAGTAAGTCATTATGGAAACACCAGAGAAATGAGGATAAAACAGCTTAGAAAAAGCAAGTGACAACTTCTGGAAGTTGAGAAACACTGTCTTTTAGCAAGTGCCATCTTTGCCTCAATTCTGTATAAAGAAACAATGTCCATTCCAAGTCACAGTCTCTTTTCTTCACATTGATTAATTAATTAATTAATTTTAATATTTTTAGTTCTCATTGCATTTAGGAAGCCATAATGGTTTTCTTGAGTTGATGGAATTTCCTAGTGTATTTTTTCCTAAGTATAACCTACCTGCCTTTTCTGTATTGGTGCTGCATTAGCACCATCGATAATAACAGCCAGGATGAGATGAGTATTTGTTATTCTTAGTAAGCTCAATTCTTTATGATGGATGACCACGTTTGTAGTTGCATCAGTCCAATACAGGTTATTACTTTTGTAAACAGTTATTAGTTTGCAAATTTTTGCTTATGTTTTTTTCCCCTTGGCTGTAGTTTTCTTCACATTTGAGGATGTTACCAATCAGAAGTCAGAAATTTATGCTTTGGCTGTAAGGCAGGTGGCATTTTAAATTGTATATGATTCTAAGGGCTTCTCCCCTGATTTTCTTTTAAAAAAATTATTTATTAAAATACGTGTGTAAACATAATGGAAAGGCATCAGGCTTTCCTTTGTTCCAATTTGAGATGGTTTCTAACTGCAGTGTGGATTAAATTGCAGCAAGCTGGTAGGAATTTGGCTGTTGTAGTTCACTGTTTCAGTTTGGGGGTTTTGACTTTCTGTCCCTTTTTCAAAATATCTTCCTAAATTGTGATTATTTTTATTTCAAAATTTTTCTGTTGAATACGTTTTGGTGTTGACTGTAAGTGAATTTTTTTGGCAATATCCATAAGGTGTACATTTAGCCAGAGCAGCAGCAACTCCTATGGCTTGTGTTAAGTACAGCCTGGAAGCACAAGCCTCTGCTGGTGCCACTCAGCAGCAGCAAATTCTGGAACAAATTTAAAGGCACTATTTGTGAGAGAAGTTTTTACTGTTACATTCTTTTAAATACAGATATGTCAAAATATCTCTGCTTTGCTTAGCTATTTTGTTTTCGTTTAAATGAACTTCATGAAGTGTCTTTGGTATTCTCAGAGCAATAAGGAGCATGACGCTTATAATAGCTAACATTATGAAAAGAGTTTACTCTCATCACTGTAATGAAAGACAGCAGTGTAATACAGACAGAGGAAGAGCAAAGTAATAGATTTATGTGGAACACTAATGCTGAATTTCTTTTATCTTTGAGTGATTAACCAGACAATCTTTATGCTCTTTCTCAGAAGAATAAAAATAAATTCACATTACTTTTATAAAGATAACATCCTCTACAGTCAGGATATCAGATTCTATTTACATACACTTTATGGTCAGTAAGTGCATATTACCCTTTCCAGGCATCTCGTGTGTATCAGAGTGGAGATACAAAGATATGATGGCTGAAGTGAAAGGTGAAATGATGCACAGTTCAGATTGTAAACTTAGATCCATGCATCCTGAAATTTGCTCTTTATTTTATTGCCCTTCAGATTAACCCCTCAGTGGCCCACCTTTTGCACTGTGCTGCTCAAACTGTGGAAAGCCAGGAGCAGTATTAAAAGATTGCATTGCACCAAGGAAAACATTTTGAGTTGGATTTGGGAATTCTTTCGTTGATTTGCCTTTGTTTTTAATTTTGAAGAAGCTAAATATGAAATAGATTGGACCACTCTAGTCCATACTGATAATACAAAACTGTAATGGTTCTGGTTTAGGAAACAGTTTAAATATGGATAGCCTAATCAATTATTATTGATTTAGCTCATACACAATTTCTTCTAGTTTAGACAGAAATATCAGATAACCAGATCCCTGAAAGCTAATACCACCTCTGTTTTCTTTTAGAAATAAAGATTTGAACTAGCTACAGACCAAAAAATTAAAAAGATATTTGTATGTGCTTATAGAATGTCTGATATATTACTTTGTCAATATTTCAGTATTTAGCTCTACTTGGCAATGATAATATATTATACATGCTGCAGAAGTCTGTGTTAGCACCTTACAGTGTTTCTTTTAATTTTTTTCATTTAAATTTAGGATTCATTTGATCAAAGACAAAGATGCCATAGATGATTATTTGGCGAAGAATATCAAAGGGGTGTCAAAACAAGAAGCTGCTGCGTAAGTTGGCTTTTTCGAGGCGTTTTAACATCCATAAGTTTATTGTTTCCTTTGTTTCTAGTCATCATAGTCATTTAAATTTAAAGTTCCCTAGGCCCTACCCTTCTTAGTGGAACTTGGCATTTAAAAATTGAAGTTGATATTAAATAATGATGGTTCATTTCTCCTGATGTTAAATATATCAAAGCATTTATCTCCTTGGTTTTATTAATTTGTATATTTACCAATTAGATCAGATTTGTAACATTATTGTTAATATTGTGTCAGTAATTATTATATTGTGCTGCCTTTTTTTTTCCCGCTTCTCTTTTTTTTTTTTCTGAGCCTTTGTGAAATATCTCCTTTGGGGTGGGAGCTTAGTGTACCGACATACACATTCTTGTAATTTTGAATTACTATTTAGGCAAGCCCAAGTGCTGACTTCTGTGGTGAAGCATTTAATACCCCATTAGTTATTTAAAAACCCAGTGAATGAAAGAAATCTAGATAACTTTTGATTTCTTACAGCTGAGGTATTTACATTTAGAACTTACAAGAGACTGTGACTGACTTATTCTTCTGGAGTCTTTTAACAGATCTGGGGTTCAGCACCATCAAAATTAATGAAAGAATTCTAACAAACTGGATTGCTGGTTGCTTAAGTGAGCTGATTTATTTATTTCAATATTTAAATAATAAAAGGATGCATATACAAGGGCTCTAGGCACCTTAACAATGAATATTGCAAGATCACCCTTGCAGCATGAAAACACTCTATCAGTCAGACAGGAATTCCACCAGCTAGTTTCTTGCAAAACATGCTTCTTTTCTCCTTCCCAGCCCAGGAATGTGCCTGCAAACCTTCCCTAGAAACTTCCACGTTGAAATCTAGAAAATCACTAGAAGTATCAGACCTCGGGGAGCAAGCACAGAACTAAGTACCTTCCCTTACTGTCACCCTGGTTCCGTGCCAGCTGTGGAACGGGCTGCTCTGCTCGTGACACTCCAACAATTGTCACAGGCTGAGCTGCCTTCCCAGGGAGCTGTTTCAGTCATCAGCCCCAGAGGATTTCCACACACCATGCCAGGGACACAAATCTTCTCTCTGAGGTGATTGCACAGGAAGTCTCCACTATTTTAGGAAGGCCTTGGGACTCAAAGTGCCTTTTACAGCTCTGATTTGGTCAGGTCAGCTTTTTACTGCTATTAAAAAACCCTAAACAAAACCACAAATAAACAAACAAAGAAACAATGCAAAAAATCCTCCTAAATGATGTTTTTGTATCCGAACCCTGAGTCTGGATAGTGTAGAAAAAGAAACCAGCAAGGACATCCACAAGGAAGTAGGAATCTTATAATCTGTTCTGCAGTACCTACACAAAGTGGAGTTCCCTTACCGTTTTGTGAGAGGCTGTTTTTCCAAAGTTACCCAGGCCTCTTACAAGAATAAACTGAAATATCATACATATCCTGGCTTATTTCTATGGAGATTTTTAAAGTACCTATTTTAAAAGGTTACATTCATGTTCTGTGCATTTAATTATTCTTGGAATTTTAGCTTTTGATAATAGATGAGCAGTTATGAAATTTCTCTCTCTAGATATAATTTACTAATGCTCTTCCATAAACTTGACAAAATCATTTGAGAGCAAACAAAAGGTAAGAAACTAACTACACAGTTATATTAGTACTATGCTAATCTAGTTAGAAAAAGCTAAATGCATCAAATGTAATTTAAAACCAATTTATAAGGTAAGGCAATGCCATGTCTGTAAATGATAGTGAAATCAGTGTAATGCTTGGTCTGTCTCAGCAGACAACGGGTGTTACTATTTTAAAAATATGAGAGATGGCTTGTAATATGATGTGTAGTTTTTCAATATTGTTTCTATTCCAGAAGTAGATTATTACACTTCTTTATAAATGGACTGAATTTCCTTCCTCTGACACATAAATATCTGTACTTTTGTTTAATATGGAGGTTAACTTAATATGCCAGTGATTATTTCATGAAGACAAATTCTTGCAGGCACACTCCTGCTTAATATTAAACACCCTTTTTATAAAAGTGATTGTTAGGCAAACAACAAATTTATTATCTTCTAAACAAATAAATGTACAGGTAGTATCACATTTATGGAAAGAAGCAACATTCCTTAAAACTTTTCCCTAGAATTCTATCCTTCACAATATTCCTTAAAACTGAGATTAACTATTGGAGGAAAAAGGTTGCAGTTATTCTTGTATTGCAAAATATTGTACTGTGTTCCAAACTTCAGCAAAAGAGAAGAATTCCATTAAGTGTGTTCATGATATAATCTCTCTTTTTTCTGTACAAAAATGAGGAGATGATTTTCATTTTCTTTCTTTGTAATAATTATTTGTCCCAGGTTGATATGATAGAAGAAGGATAAAAAGTAGTGCTTAAGAGAGATAGTACTTTAATTATATTAAAACAGGATATTGCTTTGTTTTTTCATTGATTTTGTTTTGCTTCTTTCTCAAAGACTTTAACTTGAAACAAGAAGTGAATGTGGTGCAAGGATCTAGAAATGGAAAAAAAGTAAAACTTCCATTAATGCAGAACATGAGTGCTTTCTTGCCACAGAATTAGGCTTTGGTATGAGGAGGTTGGCTGACTCCAGTGGCCTTCTCTGCTTTCCCTGAAACTTTCTGTTCTTAGTCCTGACTCACCAAGTCATTAATGGCTCAAAATCAGATTGCAGTAAAAATTAAAAATAGTTCTTATGAGTGAACTAAGAGTCAAGAAGTTCACGATGAACTGTGAAGTAAAGCATTTTTCATCAAGAGACTGATCCCAGGATTGAATCTTCAAATGAGTTTAGAGCCTAAAATGGGCCAGAATTTGATATTGTCATTCTTGTTTCCTGATCTTTTTGTCAGGGCCAGAAAGATCAAGTAACAGTTCTCTCCTCTTCATACAAATGAAAATTGTCCAAAGAGGACCATGTCATCAAAAAAGAGTTGAAGACTAGAAAGAGAGACTTTGAAATGTATTTGATGAGATGAACAGCTTTGCTTAGCTGTAACAAAAAAAAAAACAAAAAAAAAAAAACCAAAAAAACAAAAACACACACACAAAAAAAACAAACAAAAAAAAAACCATTTAAGTTGAATGGGGAAGTCCTACTGTCCTCAAGACTCTGGAAGTCGAATTAAATCCAAATCACTACACAGAGATGGTAAAGGCTTACCTAGGTATGCAGAAAATTTGTATTTGTGTTTTCTGTCTGGTGAGTGGTGGATCAGTGTGCTGTGGAAAGCTTGCCTTGATAAAGCTGTGCCAGTAAAGAGAGGCTCGGAGATGACTTCCTTCAGGCAGGAGACAAGATTCTCTTACACACATTCTGTCAGATGTTTTTGAGATCCCGTGGGCTGTTCTGCTTAGAATTCTCCAATGGCTGCCCCGCTTTAGGATTAGCTGAAACAGAAAAAGGCAACGGCTTTAATTCTCAGGTGGGCTGTGTCCCCCAGAGCAGTTGTTGGCCATCTCTGCCAATACTGGGAAGATGGATCATTAAACTACTTTGCAGATTGTAGACTGCAAAATGGAACATAAAATTTCTGCTCTAGCCGTGATGACTGATGAATATAGTGAAGTACAGCTTTTGCAAACTCCCTGCAAAAAGAGCAAAGGGGCTTTCACCCAGGTTTAACTGATCCAGGTTAATAACCCCAGTTATGTGATTAGTTGAGCCCCATCTTTTAGGATCCAGACAAGTGCTTTAGAATAAAGTGGATTTTACTTTTGAAGCACCTATTTCTCTGCATTGCTTAAGGAGAGATTGTAGGGTGACGAGCTCAGATGTAGACACGTACATTTACCACTCAATCCCACCCTGCAGAACTACAGGGTTTTGAAAGCTGTAAAAAGGATGAAGTAGAAGTCTTAGAAACTGATTCCTGAGGCAGCATTTTTACAGGAAGCTGTCAATTTCAGAACAGAAGTGACCTGGCATTCATTTTAAATCTTCTGCCATCTGATGAAAGATTATTTTTCCATTCTTTAGTTGGAGACAAATTATTTACTACCCTCCCAAAGTTGCTGCTCTTTTCAGTGTCAGCACCAGCTAGGTAGAGTTCAGGAAAAAAAAGATGTGAGAAAATTTATGAGGGATTAAGTGCTAGATGAGTTTGTGGAAATAGATTATTTCTTTCCTACATCAGGACATCTTCTTCCAGTCGATCTCTGAATACTCAGCCCCATCTGTCCTCCACGACTAGAGAGGGAGAAACTTCCTCCCCTGGCTGGAGGCCAGGATGATCTGGAGAGTTCGCTGAGGGAGAAAAATGGGGTTTGTGGGCTGATGGAGAGGAGAAGACCTAGTATGAAGGTTCGTTCTGTATTTCCATCATAGCCATGATGGATTAGTAAGTCCTACTATTAGACTGGGATTTTTTCGACCTTGTCCTTTGTTTATAAGTTATTTAAATCATGAGAGTTTCAGTACCCGGTTTTGATTTATTTGCTTCTCTATCTGTCTGTATTCTGGTCTTTTTTATTGATGGACCAGTGCTTTAAGGAAGCTGAACACAAATAGCTGATTGGGGGTTTGATTAACCCATACTTTCAGTAGCTGTCACCTCTACCACATAAATTAGTGGGGTGACTTCTTAGGTTACTCAAAAAATAGATGGAGACCTTTTTTTCATTGACATCGTGTTGCCACATTTTCTTTTTCATGACCTGAAGTCTTTACTGGGGCTTCCCAATTTGAAGGGGCTTAATTTAGGTGTGGGGGTTTTGAGCTGTAAGGTGGATTTGACCATTTCTGTGTTATTAAGTGAGGCTCTGGAGGGACAGAAGAGGGGCACTGTCAAGAATAAGGGTAGGCAGAAATATCTTGTTGGTGTGGGCTTAAGGCAAGGAAGGAGGAGGTAGAGCTGCTATTACCAGCAATCTTGCAAAAGGAAATTTGGGATGCAGACAGGTAATGTGTAGGTGCAGATTCTGCTTTGCCCTTGCATTTCAGCCCTTGGTTGCACGGTATTTAGTTCCAGTGATGCACTGCTGGGAGCTGCTTCCATTTCTTCTGTGTACAGCACTGTGAAGGCAGAAAGAGGGAGGCGAGCCCAAGACAGCTGAAGGACATAGCAGCAAACAGAGAAAGAAGTAAACTTCTTTCCCTTTCATCTTCAGTCCTAGCAAGATTTTGCTGTTCTTCCTGATGTCAGTCTTTGGGTAGGACCTGTAAGCACCTTATAGCCTTCTTTGTTCACTTTACTCTGGTTGAAAACTGGTGGAATGTTGTGTAAACTCATTTACATTTTATGAGGGTATTTCTTCACTTTTAGATACTAAGAACTATGGAAGAGGGTAAATCAGAACCAAAGAAATTTATCCTTTCATGGTAAAAGAAATTTTAAATTAAGGCACTCTATCCCAAACTCCCTGCTGGTTGTGGAAAGGGAGATGGCACAAGTCACTTAGTGAGCTAGATGATAAATTTTAAATTTCTTTCACAATATTATTTAAATATGTATTTTTTTCAGTCTGAATAATTTCTAACAATCTCGCTTGCCATGACCAGGATTCAATGTTTATTAAACAACTTTCAAAAAGAGATTTTAGCACTTAGAGGCACACATTCTTTTTGGTCAAATGAATGATCTCTGTGAATTTTGGGCCTGATAAGCATATTATTTAGTGTAATTAGGCAATGATCTGAAGAACAGAACTGTGTAGGAAGCGAATGGTTTGCCTTTCCTAAAGAAACTTCTCTGTGCATTTGTGTAATGTGAAAGATTTTTCTTGAAAAGGTTAAAAAAAGTTCTAATCAACTTCTGTACATTATGTAGAACTTCATTTTCTAAACTCTGCAAAAGAAAGTTTCATATTTAATGGGAAATCATGAATTATTCCATTTATTATCTACTTCCTCCTTTCAAAGACATGATCTGGATAAAAGGCGGGGTGAATAATTTCAAAAAATACAATACATTTTTAATGGGAAGGTGCAAACTACAGATTCTCATGACTATTAGCAAGTATAGAGGAAACAGAATTTTACTTGCAAAAACTCATCAAACTCTTGCAAAGATAAAATACATGACATACTTTAATAAAGAAGAACACAGTGAGCTGAAGTTTTTCTTTTTTTATATAACTTGTTGTTTTTACTAAGTTTGGTCTTACGGTTTTTTAATGCTTTCATTTCTCAATAGTTCAACAATATTTACTACTGGAGATAATGTACAAGCAATACACAACTGACTTCTATTTTTAAAACACTCCATAAAGGTGAAGCATCTCTAACACACAAAAAGAGTTTGAGATAAAGAAATATTGTCTAATCTGCTCTGGTACAGTCATGACTTCCTAATAATTTTCACAGTGAATCTTTCTGCATTGTGTAAAATCCTTGCTTTTCCTTTCTTCCCAGTCTCTGTGTGTCTATTTGTCTATTACTCTATTTGTCCTTATCCTACTGAGTCAATTCAGCTGGGGACTTGAATAAGAGATATTCTAAACAAAACCAAAAGTACTGTGAGAATTGTTCATATCAATACTGCAATAAATGCAAAGCCTTCTATAGGGTTTTATGATATTTCATAACAGGAGCTTGAGAAGATACAGAAAGTAAAAAATTACGTTTATCTGTCTTATACACCGTAAAAGAAACTTGCAGAGAAATTTAATATCGTAAATTTGATATCATGCAAGTCAAATGGAAAGGATCCCAAACTCACGTGTTTCTAGCTCTCAGTCCATCAAGTCAGCTCTGAAATAAAAGAGGGAAGTTGAGAAATACTTCATTTTGATAAATAGTAGTTCATAAAATATGGTTGGAATTACTTTTCGCTTGGGAACATTGTTAATTTAGAAAAAAACCCAGAAATATTAATGAAGATAGTTTTCTTCTGATTATGCTTGAAATAATCACAGGTGTGTGTACTTTTGTATGATGAACATTTTTATAAGGGTAGCACTTTTATCTTTATTTTTAGTGTTTTCTTTTCATTTATGTTTAGGGACAGAATGTTTCAAAAGTTCATTGCTAAATTTATATTTACATTTTCTGGGTTAATGAGGATTCTTAATTATTACACTACTTACACTCATTTTAAAATACTTCTTCTGTGTCATCCTTTGATGTTTATAATTGATTAATTTTTCATTTTATGTAGCTTTGAACAAAAGGAAGTTAGTTCAGTATATGTGTTCTTTGTGGGAACCTACTGACAGGGTATGCATCCCCCTTTGATTGCATGATTTAGGTTAAAATGTGGTTTGACAACAATCCAGTGACTGAGGCAGGAGATGAAAAACACTGCATTGCTGAAGCTGAAAGTTCTTGTACCTATATATATATGTGTGTGTGTGTGTGTGGTATAAAGTACCTACATCTCTTTTTTTAATATACGCTTTATTTTCATCTTTCTATTAATAGTTCTGGATACGTAGCTCCATAAAGCTTTTCTTCTTTAAAAAATCTTACCTTAACTTGTATTGTTACAAGTCAATTGCAAGTGACAATTTTCCCTCCCACGAGGTGCATGAATTGTCATGAAATATTTTTTATTTCTAATTAGAATAGGGAATCCTTTTTATAACATTTGAGGGTTTGTGGATTTTATTCTTTTTTGTAATAGGATATTAGCTATTTCAAGTTTGTGATTTGGAATTAAAAAGCAGGAACCCCACCCCAATGTAATTTAACACTCAGCCTTAGTAGTAAAATATTCTGAAGTGTAAGCTAACTGTCTATTACTGCTTAATGGCATTTACTGTACTGTCATATCTTTTTTTAATGAGATTACTATAGTCTACAATTTAACATATTACCATCCAGTAAATATTTCATTAAAAGAAAAGTATTTAAACGGACAGTCTTTAAACCAGGATTAAAGAGGCTGTGCCCTGATGCAGTTAAACAGCTTTGTAGCAGTAGCAGTACGTGGTGAAATGTGCTGAGTGCCTGGACCATCTAAGGGCTTGACTTACCAGAATACTTCTGTGGATAAATATTCACACAGCATTGGGATAGCACAGGACTTGGATGTATTTTTAAGTTAGCTGTGTGCCCACCTCTGGTGGTTGCAGCCCAGGAACGTGGCAGTGTAGACATCAGCAGTGTGAGTACAGGGGTGACACCACTGGAACCTGGGTGCTGAGGGCAAATCCTCACCTTCCATATTTGCCAAGTATTTGCATGAGCACTTGCTGTATTCCACAATTTCCTGCACAAACTATAGCTGATTTTACGTGTGGGTCACCAACAGTGTTGCAAAACTGTTGGAGTTTTTTGGCTGTCCGGCAATAATTAAATAGTAATTCCTCTTTCAATTCCTAGGCAGAGCAGCCTGAACTTAAAAATTCTTTCAGCATATTTGGCTTTTTTGTGGTTTACGTACTATATTTGTTTTTACTTAATGCATATATTTTTCAAATTTTAGGTAGGAAATTCTGGTATCCCCATGTTTATGCTGTGTTTTTTGCATATGGGTTAAACAAAAAGTAGCTAAGTGTTCACATACTTTATGTAATTTTAATTTTCTTGTAGATTTGTAGACAGGAAATGGGGGGAAAGTAAAATAAATTTGTTTAAATAAACTTAAGCAAAAATATCCTGATTATTTTTTCATAATTTTGTGATGCTTATTTAAGTCATTTATATCAGTCATTGACTTGCCAACTGCAGAAGGAAATCCCAAGTGGATGAAACCTATTTGAATACATTTTTTAAACATTATAATAATTGGTACAGTAATTATTTTACACTGGAAGTACACTTTAATATTTTATATAGTATCGTTGTTTAATCCATGCCATTTTGTTCTTTACAGAATGGGATTGCTACAGTACAATAGAGCTACTTGTAATCAGCAGCTGGAATTAACTGGAAGTACTAATTAAGACCTACAAAATCTAAATATATGAAACTTGTTATTAAAAAATATATATATTTATATATATATAAATTTGCCATCTGAAAATAGTAGTCTTTTGGTATTTTAGTATTCAAATACTAAAATTTACTATTATTACACTTAGTATTTTGCATGTCTGTAATTGACCACATCAGACAGCAGGCATAGAGAATTAAGCTCCTTATAAACAATTCTGTTATGCTATACTGACTATTTTGATTATTTCTAACACCAGTACCTGCCTCTTAGCCTCTTAATTTCCTTCCTCTGTCCTGTCTTTCAGTGTAAGGGGTAGAATGCAAATAGCCTTATTGTGGAGGATTTTGAGTTAAAGGCAACATTGTGTGGTGCTCTGCTGATCTCCCAGCATTGCTTAAGGGTCTTGTAAAAGTGTAATACCATAATATAGGAAAGTCCTTGAGACTGGAAGAACTGTGTAATTTCATTAATCTCACTGAAGGTTTACTATTTATTATTTTTGCACTGGTAAAAGCAGTGAATCAGGTTCCCGTGATTTCTCAGCATGACTCTAGATCATTTTGTAATAGCAATGATAATACAAAAAGAAATCCATATAAGAAAATTACTGAAGTAGCTGTATAATTTCATAAAAAACCAAAATGCCTGTTGCAATATCTGGGTACGCTTAAATTAAGCCCAGTGTTAACAACAGCAGTGTCTTTTCAAGCTCACAGATCCACATTCAGTAAGTAGCTCCTTCCACCCATGTGATACTACACGGCACAAAATCATCCCCCGTACCATGGTGCCACTGAAATGGCAACTTTAACTTTTGGTGGTTATTTATTTGGTGCTGAAAACTCCTGCGGCACACAACCCCGTCACGACACGGAGACTCTCAGGAGCTCACAGGTAGAACAGATGGAACACTGCATCGCAGGAGCTGCTGGTGCGGGGTCAGATCCACCTGGAGCTCGCTGCCCAGCCTCGGTAAATAAACATCCAGCAGCATCACGGGGTTGCAGCAGTGACAGAAATGAGCGCCCGGGCAGAGGAGCGGGGGATTCTCAGCATCAGCTGGCTCTGTGATAAGTGTTGCGTTTCTCATCTGTTGAGTTTCATGGATTAAAAAACCCACACCAATTCTGCTTTAAATTAAAACCAGATTGCTTGGTATCTTTGTTTTAACCATAAATACATAGAGATGCTCCAGATTTCATTTAAAAATAGTTTGCTTTAAGAAAATATCCATTAGAAACCTTTTTCTCTGGCGTGATCTCATGATCACCCTAGGGGAGGGAGGGCTTTGGGTTTGCAGTCGCATCCCATTCGGTTTTAAAGAGAAACCCGGCTGACATTTCAGAGCTGTCTGCCCGCTCTGGTCACACGTTCCGTGGCTCGCAGGGGGCCCTGCGGGCCAGGCGAGAGCCTTGGTGGCCCCTGGCCCTGTGCCGGGCACGGCCGGGGGCCTTTGTTCCGCCGCGGGATCCGCGCGTCCTGCCTGCAGTTTCCCACATTTCCAGTAGATGCCCCCAGAGACCATTAAACCCCGGGAACGGCTCCGCTCCGAGCGCAGCAAAGGGCAGTCTTTTCTCATTTCGCTCCTGCAAATAACATAATTGTTCAAAGGAAACCTCAAGTCGGCGCGGACGAATGCAGAAAAACCAGCTCGCTTGTTTAACAATAAATCATAATTTATTAGGTAGTAAGGTTCAAAGTGTTTAGTGTAAGGTTGCGTATTAGTGTAGAAACATACTGCACTAATGCTAACAGTGGGATTTTACAAAATAAATCATAGAATCAGAGCATATCCGGAGTTGGAAGGAACCTTAGATATCACGTTTTGATATTGACATTAGAAATCAACTAACCTTTGGTTACCTAAAACGCAACCTTGGATTTTGCATGCTGCATGACATCATAAAAAGCAGGATGGAAAGGATTATGAGAATTGAGGATTTATAGTTTATGTCAAGGTATCATGAAAACTTTACTGCTGTCACCTACACCACACCTGTGTTCAAAAGAATTGTTTGATGGGGGGAAAAAAGGACAGTATTTTCACCTGGAAGCACTTTGATAACTGCAACAATTTTAGAATTCATTGCAGTGTCGATCTCTCTTAGGTGATACAAGTAGCATTTATCCCCATAATACCATCAATCTCTTGCCCTGTTTTATTGTTTGTATGTGATCAGTGGCTTATTTATTACAGAAACTTAAGGAAACAATAGTATTATCATTGTGTGCTTTGTGCATTATAACTGAGATTACTTTTATTTTTATGCCACTAAATTTGAAGGGCTTTACAGTAGATAGCTTCATGGCTTGTGTGCTTAAAATCAGTCCTCTTTGCCTCAGAAAAAAATGTGCTCAGCACAGTAGGATTACTTCAGCATTATTTCAATTTCTTGATTAATTGGGATGGGATTTATTAAAACACCCTTGACACTGATTTTTAAAACTGACATGTTTTACTATGTGCTTTGTTTTCCGGTATTGCTTTGCTAATAATGCTTTCTTGTGGGGAAAATGTGCTTTGACTTCAACTAAAATACATCAGTCTACAGAAAAGAACGTGTTACATGGACACAGTTTTTCTGTTTCTAGGAATATTTGTTCTATGCTCAGTGAGCGTGCAGTGGATGTTAAAAATTACCTGAATGACATTTTGGGTAGTGACTGCTGATACCTTTTTGCACTACTTCCTTGTTTACTTCCAATACACCTAATGATCTAATGCATGCACACATACAAACATACATGGATTCCATTGTATAAATAAACAGGCATGTCTGTGTGCCTGCTATGCAGGTTGTTATTCCACTTCTCTGAGTTATATTACCACAGGATGCAGTCCTAGGCCTTTGGAAGTCGGTAGGAATATTTTACCTATACTTTTCAGGGTTTTTTTTAATTACATAGAATATTTAAACAGGAGAGGAAAAGGTATTCCATATAAAAAATAGAGAATACATTGCATGGTATTAGCATAGTATCTTTACAGTATTTTGAAGCTGTATATTGTACAGTTGGTACGTGTCAAATATAGCATATTCTAGCAAATTAAAATTCAAATGCTTAAACATATTTCTTATTTATTTCTCTAAGATAAATGTTGCAAATGTTTTCTGGTGCAGAATAGTTATATCTTTTACCTTATCTATGTAAGCAATGTGTGATTTTCAATCTCAAAAAAGCTATTTATATATTAAACACAAATTCAGTACTGTCTGGTCGAAATTGTATCTGGATTATTTAATATTTTTATGCTCAGTTCTGCAACTGAAATGTGAAAAATACACATGAAGGATTAGTATGCATCTGTGTAGTAAGAGATTTTAATTATGTCAAATATGAAATTATGCAGATTATTTGCTTCCTACACCTTACATTGCTATTTCTTTGTCCATTTCACTGATATCTAGATAAGAAGTTTTTCACATCACTTCCATATCAACATTGTTAAAGAATTGCAGTAGCTCTTTTTAGGATCAAAGTATTAGTCTCATTGGGCTATTATTTATTACACCTGAATTTATTACATACACTATAAATCTCAGTTTTCAGAATTCCATATTTATTTTAAAGCCGAGATAATTTGAATTTAAATGGATTTTAATCTAAAAGGCCAGTCTTGAAAACAGTTTGGAAACTAAATGGAATATCCAAGATAAAGGTAACACATCTGGGTCCTTGCCATTTTACTGGGGTAAAGGTTTGTTTTCCCACACTGGACAGCCATCCCTGAGAGCCTTTACAGATATACTTTCGGGTTGCAGTCCCATTGGACTCATAGTTTTCTCCAGAATAGGACACAATGATTGTTTCCTGCCCTATAAAAGAAATATTTTGATTATTTATATAAATAATATCTCCAGAGGTGTATTACCACTTGAGAATATTTGATTACACAACTTTTTGATATGAACATCTTATCAGAGTTTATGAAGGCAATAACTTCAATAAAAATTCATCATAGCATCATTTGATTGTAAAATTAGGGAGAAATTATCAAACTTTTGCATCAGTAAAGCAGCTGAATTTATATGCTAAACAGAAGCAAAATGGTATCTAATGACTGTGTTTCTGGCATAGCATTTGTTTGACATTTTTAAACCAAGCCATCCTGTCCTACAGCAAAACTATTTAATGTATATTTACAACAATATATGTAGATATAACATCTAACAACATAGATATATACCATATAACAACATGTATATAACACATAACAACAAATATATATATATAGCATATAATAACAATATTATGTATAACATCATATATATAACAACATATATGTAGCTTTGACATGTGGAATGTGCCTCAGTTTTCCCTGTGCACTGTCTTAAAGCAAACTAAGGGTTCATTGTGTTTTCATGAACTAATGTAAACATGGGGGGTGGGGGGTGCCCATCAGTCAGCCTTTTTTACCAAATACCAGCTAAAGAGTACCAGTGTATTTTTTACCGTGTTTTCAATGTTTATATTGGTATTTATTCATTATTGCTATGTTTGCTTCCCTAGGGGATGGCATTTGCAATCATATTTTAGCAGATCTCTTTCTGAGCAAGGAAAATAATACCTACTCCCTGCTGCTGAACTGCAGAGGTCTCTTCTTGAAAGCTGTTGTAGTTATCTGCACTTATTTGGTAAGGTGGAGAACAGAATACAGGTTTAAAGGCTTAAAATCTCCCTTTCTTATTCCCAGTTACAGGAATTCATACAAGAAGAACATCTGCATAGACATGCTGCGCCGGGGTTATCACAAGTCCTTCTCTGAGCTCCTCACTCTGATCCAGAAGTGGAATGCCTTGAGGGAGGCTGCAGGGCCTGGGTCAGCCATATGGCACGAGAAGTCCCTGGAGGAGCAGCCTGATAAGCTGGATCAGCTTTCCCACTTCCTGACCAGGGCTGAGGCAGCCCGGCGAGCAGGTAAATGGGGGGATTGTGGGTAGCGGAGCAGCGGGAGCCGCAGCCGCCAGTGCCTGGGGGGAGCTTCCAAATTGTTTCATGTATGAATTTGAAACGTTGCTGCATCTTAGCACACTGCAGCCTTAGTCAACTGAGCTGTATTTATAGAATAAATGATTAGCAACTGCAGATATCAGGAGAGGTTCTGTGAAGAAAAAAAAAAAAGGGAAAACCATGTAGAGTGCATTTTGATATCATCAGAAATGTTAGATGTATTTATAGCTTTGATAACGTCTCAATTATTTTCTCATAGTTTCATTATTTATTGTTTGTCTTCCTCTATTGATTTGAGTAGCTGGTTTTGTATTAGAAAAATTTAATAGGTGAAATACTGTTTCACACAGTAATAGTTTTATAAATCTGTTTTTATTAAATACCCTGTCTGCTAACTGTGTTTGGATTTGTGACTGACTTAAAAAGGATTGTGAACATGTCAAATAAAATAGAGCACACAGATGTAACATGCCACCTGTGAATTACTAGAGATTAGTAAAGACATAACTCCAAATTACTGTATTTTCTCTATTGCCTACTATTTACTAAACACTCATATTTATCATTTCCTTTTACTATAAATAGTAACATAACTTACTCCATCTTTCTCTGTTGGAGTAATTGTACAGATGGAGGCAGATAAAGCTCTAACTGCAATCCTGTTTCATAGCTGAGTTGAATTCACTGTAGTTGTCTTGTTTCAAGTTGCATTTTGATCATTACAAATATGAAAATCTACAGTAAAGCTTGTGAGTTTGGAATCTAAGCTTTTTGACTGAAATTTAGAAACAGGCAACTTCATTTCAAAAAAGGAGGAGCAAAAGAAACCCTTTTGGCACTTAAAAAAACCTGTTAATTTAAAATGTTTATTTTATGTTTGCCATGAAAGCCGAAAGTTGTATTTCTTGATTTAATTCACTGTAATTCTTGACAGGAAGTCCAGCCAGCCATGACTGGAAGGAATCTTCAGCTTTGCCTGGAGTATGACTAAAACCTGAATAGGCACCCCCGTAGCTTGCAGAGTATGAGAGAGAAGTTGAGGGCTTGGACTGCCCTGACAGAAGCATTGTGCCAATTATTTGATGGTCAAAAAGGACTGGACATGGCTTATCTCGAGGGCCTGCTCCCTGCAGCCACTTGAGGAGAACAGTTTGCCTGCCTTCTGTGCATGACATTTTTCGGTGTTACAGACTGATGTGTGACAACAGAGGTGGCAAACAGGCTGCCAGAGAGGCAAGGCATTGCCAAATGTGCAGTTCCTGCCCTTCCCTCACTGAACCCCACATTTCTTGTGTGCTGGGCTCTCTAAGTCTTTCACCTCTCCCACAGACAAGGTACCACCACCAGCTGCCTGATTGCACCTTGCCTCTAGGAGAGAATAGCTCCCAACTTTGCCTGTTGATTAAAATGAAAGAAGAAAAAATAATGAGAACGTAAGAATTGGCAAGCATCTTTATTGAATTGCTAGATCAGGACATAGTTTTGATTTTTTTTCACCAGTTTCGATGCAAACCTTTGCCCAGATGTTTGCATAAAATGAGGTTTGGGTAGCCTGGCACATGAAGGGGTGGATGGTAATTCATGTTGCAGGTCTGAGAGCCAGCAGTGCAGTGAAGATTCACATGAATTGTGCAGCTCATCAAACACTAATTCAGTAGTTCTGCTAATCCGGTTACTCTCTGATTCTAATCAAATTGCTTGGGGCTCTGGCTTATGATCTCCTGACAACTCCAGTTGACACCATTTAAGAATCATTCAGCAGTTCACCTCAGCTGGAACTTACCGTGATGTAGCAGCCACAACTGCAGCTGACCTGTATTTGCTCCTCAGCTGCCACAGTTCAAGCTTAAAAGGGTGAAAGTAATATTTGGGTCAGCAAATTGTGAGAGTTTATAGCATAGTTGATGTTGCTAATATTAGGTTGGCTGAAATTCTACCTATCTCAGGTAACAACAGTGCTGAAAAAGAGATAGCAGGTATAAATAATGACAGTAAACAATTCATTACTTGTAAGTTTTTTGATGAATTTAAACATCAGGTAATGTCAGGGTTTGAACCTGAAGTGGTATGTGGAAAACAAAACTTCACTTACTATGTCAGCAAGTAATTTTCTTATTTGTTATTTAATTTTTCTCACCTGTTTTTTGGATCATAGAGTATTGCTGTCTTAATTGTGAATATAACTTAGAACTTCTAATTTTAGAGTTTTATGGCACTTACTGTAGTGTACAGAGCAAGCTATGTACACATTCAGTTTTCATATATATTGGTGGAAAATGTTAATGTTTTAATGGTTTCCATAGTTTATAGTTCTAGGACACTACAATCCTGGATGTAAACTATTTGCTAGAACTGAGTTAGAGCCATCCAACATAATGTGCAAGCTGATATCAAAAAGCAATTACTTTCTTTACTGCTGGGTTTGAAAATAGCAACATTTTGTTTACCAGCATTACACTATACAGACTCATTTCCTTTACGCACACCAGTAAATATTCTCTGTGTTTTCATTTTTAATGGAACATTTTGGTTGAACTTCAAATCATACAGGAGTTGTCTTTTTTTTTTTTAATTGCCTATTACCAATATTTTACTGTGTGCAAAGAAAATGGCTTTTTTTCTGTCCAGCTTAAACTCATTTTTGTTGCATTTGAATATCTCCCAAGTATTTAAAAACTAGAGAGGGAACATTAATCCTTGCAGCTTCTCAGAAAAATGACTGATGGAGTTATTTTGCCCTGAGTTCAGCATTACTGTAAAAGCACTGGCAGAAATATTGGCAATGCTTGACTATATTTTTATCTTGTCTTCTTTATACAAGTAAAGTAAATGTTTCTGATTTTAAAATTGAGGGGGTTTTAATTATTCTCTGATGTTACTTTATCCTAGACTAACCTCTTTTTTTACTAGTTCTGGTTTCAGGAGCTTAGGGGGGGGAAATAAAAGGAGGTAGTTTAGCTATAGTTGAAGGGCTTTTTACAGAAGAATGCAGGGTAAATGCCAGAGTAATGGATCTGCNTGGGGGAGAAAAAAGGAAGTAGTTTAGCTATTTAAATATGTATAGTTGAAGGGCTTTTTACAGGAGAATGCAGGATAAATGCCAGAGTAATGGATCTGCACAGCTCAGCATTTGATGTATACAGTGATTTCTTGGCATGTATATGGAAATGCTGGGGGTTCCTTCAAAAGGCAAGTTATATTTTGTATATATCAGTACTTGCTAGAGTGAGCTAGTTTGCTTGTAGGAGTTGAAAGGAATGCAAAGCAAGTTCCAGCTCAAGAACAATTAAAGGAAGAGATGTCCCAGCTGTTAACTCTGCTTTGCCAGGGCAGGAATGCAAAACCAGGGAAAATGCCACAGTTCAGTGGCTGCAACACGTGTTGGGCAGTCAGCACTGCCGTGGCAGATCCCTGTGCCAAAGCCAGAGGATGGAATCCTTGGGTATGAACACACCTTCAACAGGGCAAGACACTGCTTATTAGCTGATCACTGGAGCAGCTGCTGGAAACTAGGAGTTAAAACCTGGGAGCTGTTGCCTTTCTGAGATTCCACCTGCTCCTGGTTCCTGACCCCACTCAACCTCTGTGCTATGCTGTGTGCTGAATGCTGGATCTGTGCATGTGCTGCAGGCTGATGACCCTTATTCCAGACAGTACCAGGCACACACAATTAGAAAGAAGTGACAACTTGGCTTTTTTCCCCTCACTTCAGTGTAAAGAAAAATTTTCACAGTGTGAGTTATCATTAGTTTTTGTTGTAAAAGATGTCTTTTCATAAAGTATATGAAGAAAGTGTGAGTATTTGATGTGCTTTCCCTGGAAAATCTTTGTCCAACGTACTTAAGATTGAAAACAGAGTTTAGCATTTAACAGTAGACAGCTTTTCTGTAAGATTTTAAACTTTTGCCTTAGGCTTGGGCTAGAAACATTGCAATAACCATATTGCCCATGCTATTTTGAAAAAAAAAATATGGAAAGAGGTTATGCATTAAAAGAAAAAAGTGTAACATACCAAGACTTCTTTTAATATTTGCTTGGATGAGGCATAGGTTTGTTTGCTTTTGAGGGGCTGGGTAAAGGAACACTGTTTTATTTTCTAAGCAGGTTTGTCATTCCCTACTTAATATTTTATCTCAGGAAAAAATGCAGCAGTTGCTGGAGACCAGTGGAGGATTTTATTATTATTGTAGTTATCTTACAAAACGTTGAAGTGGTTCTGTCCAGGAAAGAAGCCAAGCCATCTCAAAACACAGCCACTTGTAGAACTACCATTGTCTTCAACAGAAGAAGCCCTTTTAAGAAAATTTCTCTAGTGTGTTTTTATTGCAATAGATTGGAGTCCCCTTTTAGCATTGCAGATTACCAGTTAATTGCCTCATATTATTATTATCATTAGCTGGCTTTTTCCTTTACTGAGTAAAACTAGACCCTGACCATTTCCCTAGAATTTTTGTATTCATTGTACATTCATTAAGCATTTTCCCTTTGTGTACCTGGCAATGTTGGGAGTGGTGTGCTCTGTGTACATTCTAGGAAACAGACTCTGCCTGAAACTTGGTGTCATCATGCTCACAACTCATATTTTCACTTGCTTCATTTGTGGACTTATGGCTAAACATTCAGGGAAAAAAGTTTATCCATTTGTGAATAAACTCTGGAAAAAAGGATGGTTGGGTGGTCTTCTACCTGTAGGTGTAAAGTCATCCTTTTTCTGAACCAGCAAGAGGGACTGATTCTTTGCCATGTATAGATTCAGGTGCAAGTAACTGATTGCAGCACCATATTCTACTGCAGTTTCTGCCTTTTCTTGATACAGCAACCTCCACCATGAATCTTTCTGTGTGTGAGTTCTTCACAGCATCAGCTGCCTTTCTACTAAGTCACTGATTTTGATCTCTCTGGCAAAAGAAAAATGGAACTTTCAGCATTAGTAGTGTCTCATTCTGATATAAAAAATTACTCCTGGTGACTTAATTGACCTTAGGCCACTCTTTTATACCTTCAAGAGTGAAGGGTCAGTTATAATCCAGCCATACACATTTTAAACAGCTAACTGAAGTGGAGGATGAGTGTTAACAGCTGTTGAAAATTTTCCATATGGCCTTTGTCTGGTAGGAACAAAGGACTGACTGGTGGCTTTTTGAGTAGAAAATACCGAGTCATAACTGGATGTTGAAAAATTTTTCTGATTCCTGTAGTTTAAAAATCAGTGCAAGTTCTTGTTAATGGAAAATGGAACAGCTGCCTCTTTTACTCTAAAAGGGAAATACCAAGCCAGGATCTCTTCATGGTATTTTCATCTGTTTTCTAAAGACCATTACTGTACTTTTCCTTTCTTCCACTGCATCCTGTCACAAAGGAGATCATAGAGATGTGGCACCAAGTTGTACTTGAGCCACACTGGGATGGCTTGCTATCCTTCTGTCTTTTCTCTCCTTTTAGCTCTGTTGGGGTTCTCATACTCAAACTGCCCTCACTATCCCTTGCACTGCACTGCTTAGTAGTTGTCTAGCTGAGCACAGCAAAGATGCAGGCATGGATTTGAGTGATCCTCTGTTCCATGCACAGCCTTGCTTGCCAAGGGAACAGGTCCTGAGAAGAGCCCAGGAACAAAGGTATTGTTCAGTGGGCTGATCTATGCCTTGAGCACAATGAGGGGAGATGCTGCTTGACAGCTGAGGTGCACCTAAAGAGATCCTGATACAGAGCAGGGAATGCCCTGTGTGTTTAATATGTGGCGTTTAATTTGTAAGCTCAAGCTGAACAGGTTTGGTTTTTTTTTTTTTTAATGTCTGTTTAACAGGAGGATCTCAACAAGGTTTGATAGGAATACTTTCCCTTTGTACATAGACACTCAATTTGGAAGTTGTTTTTCATTTTTTTGATCAATAGATACATAAAGATGTCTTGTCGACTTGTATTCTGTTATCAGTTGTAGAGAACTTACTCTACAAAATCAGAGTTCAAAGCCTGAATATCTGAACTACTTCTTGGAGACTTTATAGAAGAGAGTATTTACCTATTCCAGTATTCTTCTCCTGGGGAGGTAAAAGTTCACTTTCACTAAGTCTGACAACTAGCTTTGCCATGTTATTCTGATGTCGGAATAACAGCAATTAACTTCTTGATTGGTAACTCAGACTTTGACTCCAGAACACAATATGACTTCTAAGTGTCTGGGTTTTGGGGGTTTATTTTATGACCAGCATATCTGGTCAGCCACTGTCCAAGACAATGACAGAGAAATGGTTGTCTTTGTGCACTTCTCATTTTTATGCACCGGCAGGATCGTCATCAGAGGGTCACGTTAAAGTTCATTCAATCAAAGCTGTGGCAGGAGCTGGAGTCCGCCTCAGGTCACTTCCATCCCTTGGGATTTGTAGGGCACCACCTGAAGTTATTTGCGTAATTTTATGTCATATAAGTGTCTTGATACTTTGTAGCAATGATTTCAAAGGAGCAAATCTGTATCCAATGTGTCTGTATCCAATGATGATCCAATTATCTTTTCTCTTTCTGTGTTATTGCAACCTTTTGTATGTATCCTCTGGTATCCTCCTAGTTCATTTTCACTTAGCTGTGATCTGTATGTAATGTGTATTGTTATCTTCGTGTTAGTGGTTATAATTAGGTCTTGTATTTCTCTGCTCATGTGGTTGTGTGCTTGTAACCGTGGGAAGCTCTGCCTCTATGTCTGAGATAATCTCTAAAAGCACTCCCTTGTGCTGCAAGAGTTAAGTCAGGATGAGATAAATCTCAGCCAAGAAGTATCTGCTTTTCTTCACTGAAAGGAAAGGGATGCTAGGTAACTCCTATTTGTATCTAAACTGGTTAGTTTGGATGAATCCCAACTGGGTCTTGAATTTATCCGTGTGCATTGTCCTGGTTTTGGCTAGGATAGAATTAATTTTCTTCTTAGTAGTTGATACAGTGCTGTGTCTCGGATTTAGTATAAAAATAATGTTGATATTTGTGATAGATAATGATGTTGTACAGATGTAGAAGTATATCTGTTAGAAACATATATATATATTGCACACACACACAGAAAAATATATGTATATGAAGCCCAACCCAGTTTTGTTACTTCTACTCCAGAATCATTTGCAGAGATTTTTTTGAGGCTATTAAAAAAAAAAACCACCTCTTAATTTCTAATGTATAAATAAGTTTTATATGATGTACACTCCAAGATATTCTGAAAAAGAGGCACTTTTTCAGAATAAGATGTACTTTTTTCTGTCTTGAGGGGACACAAAAGGCATGAAAACTCACAGTCATGAAGAATGTTTAGATTGGGAATACATAAAGTCTGTATATTGATAATTTTTCCTCTCAAAGCTGAATTTTGAAACTTAAGCTGATGTTTTCGTGTAAAACCTTAGATGCAAGTGATGAGATGATAGCCTAAATGTAATTTCTGAGCTATTTCTATTTTGGTGAAATTCAAGAGATTCTGAATCACTCATTTATTGGAAGGGATTTTATCTCTTTTAAAATACTAGAAATAGAAATGTATATAACAGACTGCTTCAAAATCATAATTTTATATATTTTAAAGGGAATTATTAAAAAGGTAGAAATCTGAGGTTACCACTTCATGAAAGAGAAAATTCTGAGAAAATAATAAGAAAGCAAAATAATAGATAAAATAAATTAAAAACACAAGGAACAAAAAAGTATTGTTTACCATTAGAGGAATGAATTTTTAAATCAAAAGACAAAACCAGAGACTGTTCAAGAATGGGGGAAAGGTTTCAGCTTCATTTCAAAAAACTTTAAACAGGGAGAATTCAGCCAATATTCTCTGATATGGCCAAGATGGAGAAAAAAGAAGAAACACATAGTAGATAAACATCTTGAAGACTGCAGACATTATGTGGTGGTAGCATGGATTTTTCAGACAGAATAATGTTCTTACTGTGTTGTGCAACACACTGAAGAGTTTTATCAAGACATTCTGAAGTCAAATAACAGTCAGGACAACAGAGAGAATGAGAGACTCAAATTTCTTCAGTTAGATCATATGTAATTTGTACTTTTGAGACAGAACATACTAGAGATGAGGCTGAAAAAACCCTCTTGTATGGTTTAGTGATGCATTTGAAGTACTTGGTTGAGTAATTGCTGCTGTGTGTTCCAAATGGTTCCACCTATGCAAGTCACTTGCACTATTTACAATCATTAAACTCATCCTTTTGGAAGTTGGATTTTCCCCAATTTTTCTTGTAGATAACAGAAGAGGAGAATTTAACTACATCTTTTGATCAAAGTGTTTTGATATGGTTATCACAGTTTTAAAACACTTGGGAAAGATCTGGACTTTGAAATCTTGCCTAGGCTGAAAAGATTTATTTTTTCCCACTTGGTTTCTGTGTGGTGCTCCAGACCCAGAGTTGAGAGGGTTTTTTCTTTTCTCCCTTTTCTCTCTTTTTTTGAGCAAAGCTTACAAATCGTAGAACTCCCGAAAGCAAAGCAGCTCTGTTCACACATCCAGCTTAACCAAACAGTCTCTTACCTGCTGCAAGACCTGTGCTTTTTCACTCCTTTTTTACCCAGCTACGTGGAAATTCCTTTTAGGACTGTCTGTTTGGCTCACATTCATTTAACAGGCACAATACACTAAGTAGCCCACCAAAACTGCTGTGGAGTTTTTGCTAATTATTCAATTTCACATCTGGCACGAGCAGAGTTTGCAGAGAAAATAAATTTTTTTTAGCCATGAAACATACAGGTTCATGCTGTACTTTATTATCTCATAGATTTTTCAGCATGATATCAGGCATAGTTCTTTCAAATTCCCTTTAGGGTGAAACAATATGATAAGATTTGTCAGGAAAGTTTTAGATTTCTGCTCCGAATTAGTAAAGTTTTGGAATATTTCCAGGAAGGAACCTTGTGGATTTTTTTTTTTTTTAAACTGATTTTCTGAGGGAAGTAACTAGTTCTGTACAAGTTATTATTCTGTAACTTTAAATTGTGAATACTATGTTTGTGGATAATTTTGTAATGCTATTTAGATTTAGGACTTGCAGGTTTTTTATAAATTTTAGGGGTAATGTGTATTCATTTAGCTGTCTGAATGACAAAGAGTGGAATCTAAACTTCAGGCCATAGGGAAAAATCTGCGACTTTGAGTCTCCCCTGCTTTCCACATTTGTTCTGAGAACAATACCTTGGTGAACTGTGGAGGGAGTTTTAGGGGAAGGTGTGCTATTTCAATTTGTCCTTAATTTCTAAGAGTGCTAAGTTATTAAACATGGGAATATACATGAAAACTCAAAACCTTTCTTGTTAGTCATACCTTGAACATTTAAAATTATATTAATTAATGGATTATGTTTGAAGAGTGTTGGTTTTGGTCTTATCTCCATTAACACAGTTGCTACCTTAAAGGTCTAAGATTTGGAAAGCTCTTGGGCCTTTTCAGGGTCCAATGGCTCAGAAAAATGCTCCTCCAGTTTCACTCTGA
This sequence comes from Daphoenositta chrysoptera, assembly GCA_013397915.1. NCBI lineage: Eukaryota > Metazoa > Chordata > Aves > Passeriformes > Daphoenositta > Daphoenositta chrysoptera. The sequence continues at coordinate 294,138 of VZRO01006961.1, forward strand.
CTTCTCTTTTGACTAGCCAGTGTTTTATCCAGGTTCTGTGTAGCTTTTTGAACTGACTTTTGGTTTTGCACACAGAAATGAGAACAAAAATACGTTTTCAATTATGCCTAGTTCATAAGGTTATAATATTCCTCTTATATTTCTCTGAGTGGACACGTAGCAGAACTTAATGCATTTGAATGGTGGAAATACAAATAGCTCTTAATTTTCATTATATGGTTATTGCAATAACATGCAAGATATCTGAACACTGATGGTAATCTAACATTTTTATTGTGATTTTTGTTTTTAAAGGGCACTATGAGGAGGTGTATGATAACCAGCTTAGCTTGGCCTGCTTTTTCAATGAGCCTGAGGACAAATGGTTAAGTAACTACTTTTATGAGCAAAGCTTTAACACTGCTCAATTGGTAGAAATTGATGGTGGGAAGAGAAAAGCACAAGCACATGTAAACATGGGCCTCATCAATGAGGAACAAGGTAAGTCACTGACACCATAAAGCTGCATTGGATGGCATCTGTAGTTACACAAACCAGGCTGAATTAAAAGAGCTGTGGACATGTAATTCTGCAATGTTTAATCCTTCTTCCAATTTACACTCAGATGTAAAACAGCCTGTATTTTTGTGTTCTTTTTAACATGACCTTCTGGTTCTTTTGACTGCAAGTGACACCCTCTGTTTGTACCTGACTGCCACATTGGTCTTTGCTTCAGACTCAGACCTCACCACAAGCTTCATTTCTCCATCTGCATCCTTAAACTGTGAATCTCTGAAATTAGAAGATATTAATAGAAATAACCACAATCATGGAACAGCCCAGACTCTAAGGGACCTTGACAGATCTGATCCAACCTTTCATGAGAAAGGGAACCTAAATGAGGTTATTTTATCACCCTGTCATTCATATCTTAAAAACCTCCAGTGGTGGGGACTCTACCACATCCCTGGGGAGCCTGTTGCAGTGAACAGTTGTTCTCACTGTAAACAATATTGCTTTCGTATAGCAAAATTAACCTTGTTTCTGTATTTCAAAGTATGAATTACCTTTCATGGCAGAGGGGTTTGTGTGTGGATAGCAGTCTGAGTACAAAAAAGGTGTTTTCTTCCATTTGCATAAAATCCTTTTATGTTATGAGAAGACAAGAAATAAATGAGCCTCAAGTAATTGAATAAAGCCTGTCTTCCAGTTTTAATTTGTAAGTGTACTGCATGCCTAACTATTGCTTAAAATATGGGATGTGTGTAGCCACTATGGTTTTGTTTCTAAGTTTGGCTGTGGGTTGAAACAATTCCAACTCTGAATTCAACTTGTGGCTGGTTTCTCATACAAAGTGGCTTCTCTTAAAAAAAAAAACAACACAAAAAGAAGATTCACAGAAATTGAAATATTTTGTGGAAATAGTCCAATTCCATTAAATTTTTGACAGAATGGTTGTGCTTTGAAAGATGCCCCAATTTCCCAGCAAAAGCCTGGACATAAAGCATAAAGTCTGGAGCCTTTTTTTTTTTTTTTATTGAAAGGGTGTTGTCCTATTTTTTCCTCTTCTTCTCTTACAGCTGACACTTCACACCTTTTTTATATTTCCTCACATCTTTCTAGACTACTGGTCATTCACACTGTTTCCTGTGAACTGCTGCCTTATCTTTCTCGCCTGCAACACCCAGACCTGGATTCAGTTTTAAAATTTGAGCGCATACCAATAATCAGTAAAATAGAAGGATTACTTTTCTTGCACATGATATTTTTATTTGTGATTGCAGGTATGACATCTACATTCTATATTTGAGCATGGGTTGCATACTCATAGTTCATGACCTTCAGTAATCTCTAAGTTATTTTCTGAAGATCTGTTAACTACCTGTCCTGTTCTGAGGTCTGCAGTTAGTTGTACCTAAATGCAATGTGTTGCTTTCTCTTTGCACTGAGTAGCATCCTGTGTTTTGGGGATGGTTTCTAGAAATTGTCAGGATTGTTTTGATTTCTGAAGTTATCCTTCAGCATGCTTTCTCTTCTTCCTGGTTTGATATAATTAGAACATTTAAAAGCGTTTTTCTACCCTGTAATTCAAATCCTTAATAAAAACACTAAGTAATAAACTGGACATAGGGGAGGCACCTGTGGAACCTCACTGAATACCTTTTTCCACACTTACAGTGAACTACTGATAACCAAAGTCAAGGATTTCCTAACTGATTTGCACTCACCTGACAGTAGCTGCAGGTGAACTATGTTTCCCTAATGCTTTACACAGAAGTTATATGAGAAGGGAATTTATTAACTTGAATGGAAGATTGGTCTGATGATATCCGCTCTTGATATATTGACATTAGCTATAATATTTTCATGTTTTCTTTAAATGCATGGTAATAATCTGATTGATTACTTACCTATTCCAGTGTTGTTTTGTTCTAGGAAATGAAGTTGATCAAAATCCAGTTTCCCAGTTGATAAGAGAGCAGTTGCTTAAAGCCCAGCCAGTCACAACCAAGTGACCATTTAATTTGGAACGAAAAATGCTTAGTTAGGTTATCTATCTCTTATTAGTAGAATAAAATTACTGAAAAATTGCTGGATTTAAATCTTTTTTGCAACCTTTTCTCTTGGTCCTTTAGTTACTAAAAAATAAAATTTTAAGATGGTGCAGACAAGCAAACATTCATATCTACTTGTAACTTCAAAGGCTCTTACTGAGTGTGACTCACTACTGTTATCCAAGCACTGCCTAAAAGAAAATTTAATATTTTCCACTTTTATGGTGTCTTAAGCAAAAGTTGTTGAATACTTAAATATCTTGAGGCCCATTACAAAAGCACATAAGTGAAGTTATGAAATAACCTGAGATGATCAGAGGAGCTGAAATTTTATTTTCCTGCTGAAGAATATTAGAAACTTTTAGAAGAGAAGCTTCCTATTAACCTTAGTAAAGAGAGCTAAAGCAAAGTGGATTTTCACTGCCCAGGGTAAAGCTCCATTGAATCTATGGGGTCTTTCTGTTGCAAGTATTTTCTTTCCATAGAGAGAGAGAGGGGGGTAAAAAAATAAAGAAACTGAGAGAGTAAGCATAGGATTTGCTTTGAGGGACCACTGAGAAAAAAAAAATAGCAGATGTATACCATGCACTTTGTATTTCCAAGGGTGAAAAATTGATTCAAGGCCAAGTTCTTATTGGAGAAAAAGAGTAAGAGCAGATGTTGGCTCGACATTGTGTGATATTGTATCAGTATTAATGGTGTTATAAGTAAAATATTAATTTGTCAGTTTTATAATTTTTTTTGTTCAGCTGTTTATAATTTGGTAATTAATTTGTGAACCGAATTAGCCAGATACCCACTTCTGTGGGGGTGTATCTACAGGAATAAATGTAAACATCTGGTTCCAGTCCTTTTCAGTTCTCTCATCTAACAGTGTATTTTTCATTACTTGGGAAAGGAAGCTGTCTATATATGCTTAGGACTGATTGCTTGGGAGTATAAAGTTAAACATGGACTTGTAAAGATTGTTGTTTGCCTTGGAAGAAAATCAATAAATTTGCTGGGTAATTTTTGTGTAATCAAATTTAAAGTTCTTTGACTTTCAGCCTGGTCCCTGTCCTAAAGGCTGGATATAACCTGATGTTCATTAATCTTCAAAGCTAAATATTTGAGGTGTCAGTGGTACAGACTTCAGTCATGATATTTGGATGCAGGCCATTAGTAGCTGCCAGTAAGGGAAAAAAAAACAATAATAAGTGAGCTGGCTGCTACAGACACAAATGGAACATTCTGCTTGGAGCAAACGTGATTTTAATGGCATTTCTTCACAGAATGAGATTTTTAACCTCTTCCCTAAAATACTCTCCCTGTAAAATAAGGTCTGAAGCATTCATTGATTATTGTAGGAGTGTTCATATTATGATACTGTTCAATTAGCTTTGCTCACCCCCTAGTTTGTCTTTCCTCAGAGGGCTGATAATAAGTAATTTTATTACTTTAGTTACTCATTATTTTACTATAGTTACTCATTTATTACTTCTTTTTTTATATAGCTCTTTAATGTGCTGCTGTCACTTTACAGACACTAAAAAGGCAATGACATAACACATTTTTCTCACATTAAATCCAGAATTACTTGTTGTCCTAGTAAGCACAGGCTTTGTGATGGAATCTCTCTTAGGAAATATGAGTTTTAAAAAAATATTGTTCTTCTTGTGCTTTGAATGCATTTTCAGAGGTCATATCAGTCATTATAAATGTGTGCAATTTTCTGCATATCAGAGAGTAAGTTTATAATCATAGTTTATGATAGATTATATTATTATTAACTCTCTGCTGAAGTTAACTCTGAACTTGAGGTTTACACTGTTGTATCCTGCAGAAGGAACAGTCAGAGTGCACTGACAAACACAATGTCTAGTATTGTTTTGTATAGGTTCTTACATCATTGCAATATTTGAGTGCTTTCAGTTTTGTACTAAATGCTTACCACATAATCCTGCATGAGGTGATATCCACCTTAAATATATGCATCCCAAAGTTTAAGATAACTTTTATCGATAGAAAGAGCAGTCTGGGGAAAACAATGAATTTTCACTTGTAGGAGCTATTTGCTTCAAATATGTTACAACAAAAGCAGATAAATTTTTATATTATTCAAAAGCGTAGCAAAAGCAGACATCTGAAATTAGGGTAGCTGTCAGTTGCAGTACTTGGAAACATTTCTGGATCCATTTAAATAACTAGTTTGAGAAAGCGTGTAAGTATCACAGTAGAGTCCAATGAATAAAACTTTCACAATTAATTACTAAAGTATATCAGTGCCACGCCAGAAACTGGATCTCCCCTGGTATGAGAGCTGAGGGATATGTGGAAATGATTCCATCAGTGTCAAGGCAGTGGTGACTTTGAATTAGTCATCAGATTTATATACTGCTAGCACATAGGGATCAACAAAAGTGAAGGTAATACTTTAGCTGAAATCTTTACAGGCTGAAAAGATTAAAGGTGGGCAGAACTAGTGAGAGGAAGAGACTGAGTACAAAGCAAATAGCAATTTTGGGAATCTCAGGGCTGATTCCCACAACATGCAGCTAATCCCGAAACTCAGTTTTGTCTGTCTTTGTGTATTTTTTAGATTGCGAGTCTTAGAAGACCCTGATAAGGAGTTCCTTTAGTCCTTTCTAAAATAAACTTAGGCATTTCAAAATTCTGCCATATTCTGCAAATGAGTGAGGGGTTTTTAAGCATTCTGTCCTAATCTAACTCTGCCTTGATTATAAGCAATGTTAAGGTCTGATTGCTTTTCAAATTTTTCAATGTTATGCTGTTATTCTTCTGATCCGTTTGCACCTACCCCAAAAATATTAATAAATTGCACCTGATATATTTGAAAAGGTGTAATTGTTTTATCTGTGATCATGGTCTACTTCATTTGTCGGAATCTGATAGAAACTTTTCTCATTGAAAGACCTTCTGAACACAAGGGACTTATAAGTTTAATAGATTTGTTGGGGAAAAAACCCACCACAGGATTCTTGCAGACTTTAACAATCTCAGTTGAGATCAAGGTGTAGGATTTTGCCTATCGCTTTGCTGTCATATTGAAGTTTTTATCAAGGCATTGCAGAAGTTGATGGAAAGATTCTGATTATGTATTAGGGGCATTTCACAGAATGGCTGGATTGGAAGGAACCTCTGAAGATCATCTAGTCCAACTGCCCTGCTAAAGCGGGTACACCTGAAACAGGTTGCACAGGACAGCTTTGAGTTATGAAGTTTAAGTATTAATTACTAGATATATTTGCTGAAAAAACAACTTAAAGATGGTTCATGACATCTTTTGGTTTTAGAACATAAAGTCTAAACTGTTTATTTCTTTGCTCTTAGTTAAGAAATTCTTACTAAGAATCCATTCTTACTAAGAAATTGTTGATTTTGTATCTTGAATTGTTTATGGCAAGTGTTTTTTAATTGAAAACTGTAATGTATAAATAATTGAGAGAAACTCAGCATAAATTCATGAGTATCTATGCAGAGGAAATATGCACGTTTAAGCAGAATTTCCCCAATTGGTTTGCCTTCAGGCAGAAATAATTTATATTCACATATAAAAAAGAGAATGTTAATATTGCAAAATGAACTACTAAAAAGGTTTTAAAAGGCAAAAGTTAAAATGGCTTATGAAATTTCATATGCTTTTGTGTGTGGACATTTTGCAACTTTATTTTAATTACATAAAAATATAGTTTGTTTTTTTAGAAGATTCCTAAATATAGCCAGAATAAAGTTCACCTGTGGGATAGGTGGCCCATGTGAACCTTCTATATTAATAGGGCTTTATGTTGTTTTCTGTGCTGCAAGTCTGCCAAGCCCACTTAAACAGCAAATCCTCCACAGTGTAATGGAGAAACGTTCTGCTTTGCAATCTGATTGCATAATTGCAAACAGCTGGTAAATAAAACAAACCAGGGGAACAGCATTTGTGAAGAGAGGTTCATTTCTTCCTGGCTACCTGTGGAGTGCAGAGCTGTCACTGGTAACAGAAATGCTGCGTTTGAACTACCCAGCCTGTCTATTTAACTATGTTACATTTCCACCATAAGGCACATGCCCAGTTTCTCAGATCTCCAAATTGTTGTATCACAAGCCCAGGTCAGACCTGAGAGAAAGCAACTTAAAATGAATCCCATCTCTCTGTTCAAGAGCAAAATCAACTCAAATTATCAGCTAAAAGATAGTTCTGTCTATCCTTGTGTCTGTGTTGGCGATTCCTTTCTGCAAGCAACTTGTCTTGGTTTAAAATTATACCCAGTTAAGTTTGTGATTTTTGGTAAAACATCAACCTCATCATTATCATCCTCTTTCTTTATATAGTGAGATTTGTCACTGCGTGGACCAAAAAGAGGAAAAGGATTTAAAGATATAAATTCTTACGTAATTTTTTTTATAGGAAGCTTGTGTGCTAGTTAAAACATGACAGTAACTTAAAGTAGATTCATAGTTCTAGAAATTTAGAGATTCTCTACCCTTTCAGGCAGGAACCACAGGTCTGTTTGCATTTATGCAGTGCCATTTCCTGTGTGCTTCTACAGCACTTGTACTTGGTGATGTTCAGTGTGTGCTGTGATAAACTAAGCTAGATGAGAACGTGCTGCTCCCTGGCCAAGCAGAGTGCTGCTGTCTCAACATGCACAGCAAGTTCTGCCTGTCTGTCTGTCTGTCTGGAGTTTGGATCAATGTCTATCCTCAAGATATTAATTTTCTAAAAAAGTGGTGGGAACTTACTTTCCTACTGACTTCTTAACAAATTTGGTTGAAATTCACTCCAAAAGTAGTTGAAGAACAGGATGATCATACAGGCTTGCTCCCTGTGGAACCTAAAAGTGTCTTTTTGTACTCTTCATTGTCTGGAGAGAACATATTTATTTATATGACAGACCAAATTCAGTAGTAACCAAATCCCATTGGTTTATCGTTATATTCCCCCCTCCTTGCCCCATGTTGCATATCCCAAACTACTAACTAACTTCTCAGATTTATTCCTAGTTGTGATTATTTTTTTTCCAAACTGCATTTTCAGAAAAAGGCGTGTAGTAATAGTTCAGGCCTGCAAACATACTCACTTGTTTCCAAATCCATGTCTTTGACGACATAAACCTGTTGTTAAATTTTAGATTCATGTAGAGACATATATTTTAAAAGAGTTTCCACATCAGGGAACTTTAAAGACAGGAAGAAGCCTTCCCTTAAAGGGACATGGAGTTCTGCATACCCAGTTTGACCATGTAGGGCACTTCCAGTCATTGATTTTTACCACATCAACTGAAGCTAATTCTCCTCTGTTATTCTGCATTTACTCTATCTTACAAAGCAATTATATTGTTTTCTGATTGCTTAAGAATTGAATATCTAAGCTAGCTGAGAAAAACTTGATTGTAGAGCATAATTTAAAAAATTAGCAGCAAATTGCTAGGAGTTAGTCTTTGAATATGCTGCTTTCCTATGTCAGTCAGTAGCAGTCAGAAGCAGCCATAAATCCTGCTAGATTCTTGGGAGGACAGATTTAAAAGGTTTATTAAATAATTGAGCTTATACTCCTGCAAGTGCAAAAAGTAGTTCCCCAATAAATGACATCTTATTATTACAGGGTTGTTACTGGTATTGAACTAACAGGTACTGTCTTGAATTGATGTTATAAAAATTTGGGATGTTTTTAGTTCAAGTTAACATAGACTTAAGAAAGCCTGAAAAAAGCTTATGAACATGCAACGTGAAAGCAAAAGGGGCCTGCTAAGTTCATAAAAATATTCTTCATAAAATTATTATGAATTCTTATTTTTATAAGGTATTGGTAGGCAATGAAGATATTTTAAATAAGAGAACTCAGGGAGAATTCTGTAGTGTTCCTATTTTCATTTCTGAAAAGAAAATTTCTGAAAATTGAATACTTTCTACATGCTTTTACTTCCGTTGATTTAAACCAAGGTTTGTTATTACGCACAGGGAAGTAATAATATTCTTTATGCAAAGAAAAAGTAAGTTTCCTTAATCCTTTCATGGTCACTCCCACTTTCCTAGCCTAGTTTTTCAAAAGGAGAACCTTTTATTTCTGATACAACACCTGGGGACAGGTCTGTATTCTTGCTTTCTGATAAGCTCTTCAAAATATTCACAGCAGTTCACAAGTGCTAATTCTAAACTGTTATTTGCATCTTCATTAAAAGTTCTGACATATGAAAAAGATCCTAAATTAGTTTCCATTCTTAGGAGTTTAGTGATTGTAAAGTTCATTTTCAAGTCATAAAACTACTGGAAAAAAAAACAATGACTGCTTACATTGAACTATGAAATCAAAAATATTTTAGAAAAAACATTTGCTGTGTGTTTGAATATAACATGCAGCACTCAGGTGAACTGTTTCTATAGACACTTCTGCACGAATGATATTCTAAATGCTTTTGGTATCAAATATTGCTCTGTTTGCATTATGTGCATGTTCATAAGACTATGACATTTAATGAAGAGATCTTTTTAAAGTATTGATAGCCATGAGTAAATTATACTGTGTTTGATCTGTGTTAAAGATTCAAAGTCCAAGAAATTTGAATAGAACTTAGAATAAAAATGTAATTAGGTTACATCCCCAAAGTCTGATATATCTTTAAACAAGACTGCAAATGAAACTTTATTAAAACTTCAAATGAATTATTTCTTTGCTTTTTTAAATTCTTTTTCCCTCTCTTCTCTTTCATGTCTATTACTGACATTGCTGCTTGTATTTTACCTGTCTTTTCCAGGGTATTTTAATTATTTACTGCTTAATGACTAGTACTGAGATGAAGCTGCCCTCTCACTCACAGGTTTTTTTCCTTTGCTTCAAAGCTTTGAGAGGTCTTGGAATACTGTAGCTGGACTGGCAGTTGTCATCATAAACTTTCCTGGGGGCAGTGTTTCCTTCCAGTAATTGATAAAGGAGGCTGTTTCCAGAGGTGCCTTTCCAGTGTCTCTGAGAGCTGCCAGGGTTGCATGTCCTCAGCCAGTACCAAGAATCTGTAGAAGCCATAGGTAAAGCAAACATGAAGCTGTTAATAAGAATATATGTCACTCTTCAGAGGATCATTCAGGTTAGTTGGGATCTTAGCAGGTCATTAATCCAACTGCTACTCTAAGCACACTTCTGAAGTAAATCATCTGCACCACAGAACAGCTCCAGTGCTGGAGCACTGCATCGAATAATAAATTTATTATTGGAAGCTATGAAAAGTAAGGGGAACTGGGTAGAATCTGAATAAAATGTAAACACTGCCAAAAAAACCTACTTAAACCGAGGCAAGTATTTGACTTGACATAGCAAAAAAAAAGTAATTTAGTGAAACTAATCTGCTTCAGTGTCACTTTCTCTATTTAAAAGATAATGATCATATTAATCTTTGAGGTTAAATACTAGTATAATTTGTTTTCATTTAGTTCTATTGAATTTAAACTCTCAAACCCTAAAACATAGAACTGCAAAAGTATGTGCCATTCATCATTGAGATTTCTGGTGCCTTCCCTTTCTGCATTTGGATATCCATCTATAGACATTGAAATATTTGTGAAACCTGAAATGGGAGCATCCCACTGAGTGTGGGCCCACTCTCTTCCACAGCCTGGAGCCTTACAGTGTGAGCTTTCTGAATACATTTTGCATCCTAGGTAGCCTTTGCATATTGAAAGCACTTTGATGCTCTGCAAACATGAAAGAAGGCTTGAATATTATTGGGAAGCAAGAATTCCATTCTCTCTAAAATGGGTGTGTTATCGTTCAGCTAATGTTCAACATTGTTTGCAATGTTGTCCTCTAGATTGATATATATCAAAAAGTGTTAATTTACATATAATCAAACAATCAGAAGGCAGTGTCTGACAAATGCTGCTTTCATAAAATGTGTTGACCTAAAACGATAAAGGAATTTTAACTCTAAACCAGAATTTGTGTGTTGATTCATTTGAATATGAATGTAAGACAGACAAGTTAGTGGAATTTTCACTTGAGACCTGTTTGCTTGTCATTTTTTTCCCCTTGCTGGTCCACAGTACCCCATTCCCAAAGCAGCTGTCATTTCAGCTGCCTGTGGGAAAACCCTCCTGTCTGCAGCTCAGTAGTGCTGGCAGCAGAAGGGGAAGGGATTAGAGAGCAGCCAGGCAACCAGAAAAGCCAGCATTATCCCGACCTTGTGAGGTGGCTCTGGGAGAACCCTTTCAGCAGCACCTTTTCAGAACACGTTTGACATCCCTGTGTGCTGGGGGTGTGATACAGCACGTGTGAGCTGTCCTGCTGTGGGTTCTGCAGTCTGCACTGCCCTCTAGGTCTGTGCAGGTGTATTCTGAGTGCTTGAGCTTTAAGGCAAGTAATGTAGGTCCTCAGAGGACAAGACTATGTGTGCTCTAATGCTCACTGGATCATTACAGTTAGGATTTTCTTTTCCGACAACACACGTTTGTTTAAGTAATGTAAACAGAAATAATGTATCATCCTCTAAAGTGCAATACCAAGGACTGGCCTGGCAGTCCTTCACCCAGAGAAGGGAAGATAAAATACTGTCCTTTTCCAGTGCAGTCAGTCCACCAATGCTGCATCTCAGGTTGTGGGAAGCTCAACTTTACTTTTCTCTCTTCCTTTCTCCTTTGTGTCCTCAAGTGCTCTATTTCTCAGGCGTGATTTCAGCTGGCCTTAGGCAGCTTGGACTCCAGGTAAGGTCTAAGGTGCATTGTCAAACTGGAGAAATGCTCAGAGTACCCCACAGTGAGCCAGCATGGTCATTGCAACATTCTTATAAACTGCCTACATCATTTTGCTAAAGTTCATGGTGGAATCTTTCTTAAAAGAAAAATCAGCTTCTGTAAAGTAAATTAATATAAGGTTTTATCCATTGTCTTTAAAATATTCATGTTGATTGTTATCTGATGTTTGGTTTTGTTTGAGATGGATCTTGGAGAATTACGAAACCACAAAATTTTATCTTAAATCCCTTCCACAATTTTTTCCCTGTTTTTTCAGCTGGCACATGAATTCAGGTTATTGCAGGTGAGAGCTGTCCCAGTGGCTTCTTTACAGTTCATTTTACCTCAGGAGTCCAAGGTGGTTCAACTGTTTGCTGGATGAGAGCCTTGGTTTATGTTTCTTGTGAACACACCTCAGTTCAACACTTTTGTAACAATCTCTGTAGACAGGAAACTGTGACAGACTTAAGTATTTCAGCGTGACTACTGCTGTCATAATTGAACATAGAAACTGAGCATAATACAAGTAGTTCAAGCAGTTAGACCGAAATGTAAGCATATATCTTTTGAAAGATAATAACATTTTTGGTTTTTGTTACCATTAACTGATGCTTCAACCAGATTTTGTGTTCTCATTGTATAGTGAAATAACTGATGGCAAAAGATTATCTAGATTAAAACATACCATAATAAAGTTTATTGTTCCTTTAGGTTGTTATTTTAATCTACAGTGGAATATTTTCTGAAGCCCTCAACAACTGTTTGCAATTTAGAATTAAATGTGCTTTCTGCTTCTAGTGGTGCTGCTGAGGCAGGGTACCTAACAGACCTGTCACTTTTCTTGTGCAGTTGTTTCTGTGGCATTATTTTCATTGGCAAATAAACGAGCTGATAGAAAAGGAAATCATTAGGTGCTCTCAGTATTGCTGAGGCATGGAGCTAGAGCAGGTCAGTCACTGCATTTTGCAGATTGTGACATTTTAAATTACCTGTACACTACTGGAAGCAATCTGTGGACCTAATTAACATCTCACCTAATTAAAGTCAGGACTGTATGTAGAGATTCTAGATAGTTTTGCACTGCCTTTATTTATTAAATACCACATTATTCAAATTTGAGTCTCTAATTTCAGTATTGAAAACTTTGGGTTTGTGTGCTGTTTTCTTAAGTGGGAGTAACTTTTTTTTTTTCCTCCTTCAAGTAATCAATGCACTGCTGAATGAGTTCATTTTAATGCACTCAATCATGCCTCTAATGTTTGTAGCTTACGGGCGCAAGCATCAGTAATGCAGGAATGTTATATGGCTTTAGTTTGGGCCATTTCATAAAATATTCATGGAATCAAAAATGTGCATCAAAATAGCGGCTGGGAGAATTACATTTATGTGCCTGCTTTTATGGCAGCTTCACATTTAAACCCATTTGTGTTAATATCTAGTCAATCTTTCTACTTAAAAAAAAAGGCAAAATAGTAGTCTCCATATATACCCTTTTTGGTTTGATATCTATTTTGATATAACAGATCTGTATTTTTGGATTGGGTTTTAAGAGGGAGAATTAGAAACGAAATTTTAGATGATCTAAAAATATTTCTCTTCAGTATTTACAAAATTACATTGAATTATTTTCCTTGAATGAATAGATTTATTTTTTTACTTCAAACAACTCAGTGAAAACTGTAGCACAAATCTTTGTGTCAGAATAATGTCTTATATATAATTGTTTAAAACTGATTTTCTACTCCCAAAATTATATTGTGACAATGTTTGCCTCCCATATTTAAGATTAAACTCTTGCTGATAGGATTTCTTTTGTTATGCCCGGAGTTATATTAAACTATAAAAAATTATAAAAGTGTAAAATTTTAGTAGTGGTAGTACATATGTTGTAAGAGTTACCGTTCTGGATTTTGATTCCTTTTATAAGGGAAGAGAGACATCGGAGATTCTCCAACTCCTTTTTGGTATCCACTGAGATAAATTCTGCAGGGTAGTGTGAGAATAAATATGCAATTGCTATTAATGTTGCCAACTGAAAGTAGCTTTACTGCTTTGTGTAACGTTCTGCAAATAGATTTTTTCAAATATGGATTTCCTAGAAACACCTTCTGGATTTTCTCTTTGAATTTCTAGACCTATAAAAATACATTTCTGCAAACTGTTCCAAGTGATTTTCTTACTCCATTGTTTTTCCTCTCATTTTGCTTTTTTTGGTCTCTTGGGTTTTTTTTCAGTTCATAATAAAAGTAATTTAAAACTGCCTTGTCACTGCCTAAGTGAGATAAAAATGCTCTTATTCTCAGAAATGTTCACCAATTGGCTAATTACTTTCTTTTAATGTTTTTCAAGATTTTCAGATGGCATTCTATGTATGTCTGCAGCCAACACTTGCAGTAGTTCAGTGTTTAAAAATTAGAATGCACTGGCCAGATCAGTTCCAGCTGGCCAGACTCATGACAGGGAATAAACTTGCCAGCCCCCTGGAAAGATTATTTTCCCACAACATTTGAGTTTCACATAAGCATTATGGATTAAATAAATAGGCTGATATGTCATTTGCCAATGGCAACAAGGGATTTCAAAGTCTAAAACATTTTACCTTTCGTGAATTTGAGAAGTGTTCAAATAGATAGTTCTATTTGGGAGAGTCCAGTGAGCAAATACCCAGCCATGTAAGGGCTTTCCTGTCAGGAATTCCATCTCTTCCTTGTTTAGGAAACTAGCAGGTGCTTTGGCATTTTGCTCAGCACTTTCTTTTTAGTATTTCTGTGAGCAGATTGTTTCACTTTTCACTTCATAATCTTTCTTGGTAATTTAGTGAAGCCAAATGTAGTATAGATTCATTTAAATATTACCAAAAAAATCATATTGCTTTTGCATTTTGAAGCTTGGTGTAGATGGATTGTTTCCAAAGAGGTTTCACTGAGATCTGGCAAAAGGAATGTCAGCTCACAGCTCTTATGGTTAGGTCAACTCTTGAGAGCTATGGGGTGCATGGAATGTAGGAGTTTGATTTCTAGCCCGACAGAAACTTTCTCAAGGGGATACTGCAAGAGGGGAAGCTTGGGTAAGAATCACCACACCTGATAGTTCTAACAACCTGAACAATAGTTCTTAAGATTGCTAGTATTATTTACCTAAATGATGAGTTCTTTCAAGAGATCATGTTACAATATCTTGGTGAAACTCAGATACTGTGTTCAGCTTCAAGGGAATACCACTCAGTTGTTTGCTGCTTCCCATTCCTACTAAAAGTTTTTAAGTAACATATAAATCAAATTCTATTCAAGAATCCATTACCCATGTAGTGTATCCCAATAACTCAAATGTATGACTACACCCTTTCAAAAGAACAATCTATTTTTTAATGAACTTCAGGGAGAATTCCAAGGAGGAGTCTGTATGTGTTTATGAGAGTCCAAGTGAAAAAAATGCTGGATCTACCTATTGGCATTAAATTTTAACTCAACTTTCAATCATTTGTCGCAGAGCCAACCTGACCTTCTTCAATATCTTAAATCTGCATTTAGCAACTTGGATAACTGCAGTTCTGTTGGCTTCTGAGTTGACTGCGCCCTAAGAAATTATCTGGACTGGATAGACAAAAACTCAAATTGGAAGCCTCTCGAGAATGGACAAGGGTTTTCATCTGGCTTTAGCAAGTCTACATCTCTATTTGCTGTTACATGTACTGTCAGGGAGCCTGTAAATAGCTTGTACTGGTTGTGATAATTTCCCTTTGCCTGTCTATTTGTGCAGTCTGATGTCAAGTATTGTACATTTTGGGAAGATTGTGTAGAACTTTTCCTGTTTTCCCAGTGTTTTGGACCATCCCTCCAATTCCTGTCCCTAGCTAGAATGGAACTGAATAAAGCCTGGTGTCTCCCCTTTCACCTGGCACTGCACTCTTCAGCACCTGTTGTCTCCTCTGGGACTCTTACATAAATTGTAGGCTGTAGAGCCATAAAATTATTTGTCTATGACACTCACTTAATTCGTTGTGTCTTTGAAAGAGGAGTTTCTTGTGCTTGTCAGATTTAGTTGAACTCGTTTTAATCATCAGAGAAGCTTAATGTGAAAATAAATTTAATTCTAATAAAGATGAGTTATGTTTTATATTGCAAAGTTGAAAGCGAGGTTATAAAGGGGTAACATATGCAAAAGACAAATCTAAATTGAGTTAATAAGAGAAATCTGTCATAGCTGTTCTGCTGCCTCTAGGTTGGCTGGAGGCCTGGGGAGATAACCTCATTTTCTCCAGGAATGCTTAAAGAAGATCCGTCTCCAAGCTTTTCTCCCTTCCTTTCCTACAACTGGGAAACAACTTTTCTCCTTCCTGGTTCTTTTTGCAGTTTGAATGCAGCACTGTAAATAAAGACTGCAAAACAGCAATGGTTCCTTGTAATTCACATCTCAGAAGAGGTGTAAACTACAAACACTTCTAAGTGAACTTATTGTATGGTTTATTTAATCTTTTAATAGAAATAACAGTTGATATATTGACAAACTATGGGACAAGATTCCTTCATCACACAGACACAAACTTATGAAGGCAGGGTCACATGCACAGTTCTCCCTGCTACAGAATAGTCTTAGCTAAACAAAATACTGTTACCAGAATGCTTTTTTTAAACTTCTATTTTTATTTAAATATTCTTATCTTACCTGCTTCCCAGCAGTTTTTCTGTACCCATTAAGTATAAGAAAAAGCTTTTCTGTTCTTTCTGAGAGCTTTGAATTTCCATTGTCAGCAGGAATGGAAATCTCCTAGATTGAATTGTATGCAGAGAGATAAATCCAGCTGAAGGTAGAGGGAAAACTACCTGCATGTGAAAATGAATTGAATTGTCTTCAAACTTTCTTTTGCCTTAAAGATGTTTGATTAACTTATATTTGAAGATCTTGGAGTATATTACTTCAGGCCCAATAATTAATCTATCAATGGTTAATGCTCTTGGAGTAAATCTACTAGATAAACTCACCAGAGCTGGCCTTGCAATAACTGTTGGATAAATTACTTTGCATGATAATTCTTTTTTTCAAACCAATTGATTGGTTTGAATGAAGATTTTTATTTTTTTCTCCACAGTTTTGATACCTTTATCTTCCACATTTCAAATCTCTCAGTACAGGTTTTCATTATGGAAAAGGAATCTTGAGGAACGGTTTCAGTTGTGATTATTTATGCATAGATATGATTTTGATATATGAGAACCACAAAGGCTTTATGAATCTAGAATAAATTTATTTTCTAGAAGATCCCGACTTTGCATCCGTGAAATCACACCCCTTCAACATTGTGAATTTACAAAGGAAAGCTAATTTAAAATGTGATAAATTTAAATTAGAACATTACTGGGTGCTGTGAGATTTGGCAGTATTTTCCAGCGATCTGTGAGTTATGTATTGAAGAGTCTTGAAAAATCTGTGGAATGTTTGGCTGCAACTTACTTTTAATGATAAAATTATTATAGACTACGAAATTTTACAATTTTTGTTGATTGCACATTTGATTGTTGATTTCAATTATGAATGACTTTTTTTCAGGTCATGTCATGAAAGCTGCTGAGCATTTTGAAGCGTTTTATCAGCTAACAGAGGGCACACCATGGAAGGATGAGACAGGCCGTACTTACTCGTCACTGGCATGCCAGCATCTCTGGAGAATTTATACATTGCTAGCAGACAAAATGCTAGAAAATAAAGAGCACCAAGAGGCTATCAAAATTCTAACAAAAGCTTTAAAGATTGCAAAAGAAGGTAGGTGGAAAATAATGCTTTCCCATGCCTTCATTCGATGTGCAGGCAGTGATTTTCCCATAAGTAAAGTAGAAAGTGTCCAGGGTTGGACTGGGTGATTATTTCCTATGAAACTCAAAAGACAAATGCTGTCAATGCACTTGTACCAAAGCAGAAACGCCTTCTTGCTGACAGCAAAGAAAGTTTTAGGTTCCTCAAAGCTTTATCTCCCAAAAAAACCTCACAACCTTGTGGGAATAATAATATAAAACTGTGAACCCCTAATCAGAAAGTGAGGTCACTGATGGAAGCTTAGATCATTGATTTTGATTTGCTGGTCACTGTTGATTTGGCAGTTTTTGACTGATATTATTTCCTGGAAAAAAGTTACCTTTTCCCTCTACATAGTAATTTAATACTTGAATAAAACAGGTTTTTATTATAAGCAAACAAAATTTTCTATCTCAATACACATGAATACTTTGAAACCTAAAGTAAAAAATTACAGAATTCCAAAATAGCAGAGGTAGAAAGAAAGACCTCTGGAAATCATAAGGTTGTCCTGAGCAGGCTGCCCTGGACTACATCCAGTCAAGTTTTTAGTATTTCCACATGTGGAGCCTCCATAACCACTCTGGAAAAGATTTACCAGTGTTCAAACACCCTCACAGTAAAGAAGGGCTTTGTTTAAATACATATTAATTCATTATTTATCAGCACATACATTAGGGTTTTTTAATTTAATAATGTATGCAGAACATTAATCTGTGACCCAGTCTTTGAGTAGTAGTTGGAATAGATAAACCATCAAAAATGGCGAAAGAAAATTGAAATATTTTCCAAATTTTAAAATAAGTTTTGCGACAAATAACATTATGATTGTACAGGTCATAATACAAGCTTGTAGTGTTTTCTACAGCTATTGTCTATAATATATTCTTAAATCACAGCTACTGTTAAACTCCTCCTCTTAATATTTAGTGTAGTATCTAGAAGGACTGCTGATGAGGTTTCCTATCAATGTCTTCTTTTTGCTAGTGAAAACTGCTGGATATTAAGAGATTGTCAATCTGCATCTGATGTCTTTCCATAACTTTTTTGACCAGGCAGATGTTCTGGTTCCCTTATTTCAAATCAATCACTTTCACATCTTCCTGAGGCATTTATCACATATCATTAAGCACAATATATGTGCTGTTGTTCTCTTTAAATTTAAGCTTTAGGAACTTCTTTCTGAGGAGTTCTCCAGTCCTCATTCCAGAGCCATACTGCCTACTGGATGTTATATGTAACATCCATTCTGTCTTTCTGGACCATCATCTATGTTTGTGTATTTTATGAATTAGGATTAGAAATTACCTATTTCAGACTGTCAAAATCTTCTTACGCAAGCAAGAAAGTTCTTTATGTCCCTAGAAAATTTTAACTTATTATTCTTATGTGAAACTGTATTTCTGTACCCTTTTGTCTTATTAAGCCTTTTAAGGGATTTTGAATATTGGAAAAGACCATCAGGTTTTGGAGTTTTTGAGGCTTTTAATAATTTTAAGGGACATATTAAGTGCTATAGATAGAGCACTGCTATGGCCTCAGCAATTATTATCATTCAGAGAGTTTCAGAACTAGATGTAGGCTTCTGTGTGTTTGGACAGAAAGAATTAGTCTGACAGCTGTAGGTAGATATCCCTTTTCATTTGAACTGTATTTATTTGTGCATTTTACAAAATAGCTTGATATGCAGTTATGCTTCATTGGTTGATTGTGTTGGACCAGATTGATATTGAGCAACAGAAAGATTGGATTTTTGGCTATTTTTAATGTAATTTCATCTACGGTGGGGGGGGGGCTGGCTACTCATGTTCTAGAGGGAAATTTTTGAATAGTGTTATACTTTAAGAACTTACATAATTAGTTGATATTTATTTTGGTATCAAATAGATGATTTTCTCTTGAGGGAGCCATACAAAAGGACCAGCAAGCAGTATTTGTTAGACCAGTATCAGTGAAATAAAGCCTGGCATGGAAAGGTGTGGTGCACCTTAGTTAGCAACAGCCTGTACAGAATTTTCTATAAGTACTCCTTGCAAGTATAAGTTACCCATTTTTTTAGTTATTTTTACCTGAAGTAGCTTGTAAAATAGCCAGGAGAATAAGAGATTAAACTGGTCTACTGGTAGTTCTCTCTTGGTGTTTCACTAAGATTCACTTTAACAAAATGCATGGGTCAACATTCATTTTGTGCTTATATATTAGGGTTTATTATGTATTTATAGCTACTTTTATTTTGTATCGAGTATCATTAGAGAGACTACTATAATTTTCTAATGTGAAGACACTAGGACCATGATTAAACAATTAATGGCAGAGAACCTTACACGTGTTAATATGATTGTACTTTAGTACTGGAAGATATTTTCTCTGACTTTGCTGAACTTCCTTGGTGCACTCAAAAGCCTCTATTTTTAATTACCACTGTATTTTTTTGGAAAGAGATACATGGCAGGGGTAAGGAAAGGGAAAAATTTACTACAGTATTTAACATCTCTATGTTATTTAAGAACCTGCAAGAGGTGTCTGTACCTGTGTTTTTTTTGTTCAGACCATGCTGGTAACTCTACCTTTAACCCTTTCCTTAGGAGGTGACATGAAGATGCAAGGAGAAGCAGCCTATTGCTTAAGTCTAGCACACCATTTTTCTGGAGAACATGAGACAGCATTAGCAGTAAGTTTATTCTTTGCTTTAGCTTTCTCAATGCCTTCCTCTGCCTCCTCAACATCTTATGCATTTGCAGAGTGGAAAAAACTCGGAGAGGCTTGGCTCATGGACCTTTTATAGCTGTATCTAGTTCTGTAGGCAGGGATCCATGTGGCTCAAGCACTTGTGGTTCCAATACATTCCAGAACTGATGGAGTCCAGGTTTCCATGCTTGGATCTGTAGAAACGATATAAATTGACAATTCAGGTTATATGTGACTGGCTCTCCTTTTCCTGTATATGTGCATATACAAAACAGTCTCTATTTATTTAGGGTTTTGTATAAAACACCAGTTTTGCAAATTAGTTTGATACAGTGTATTTGTAAGCAGCAATGAAAAATATATCAGTTCACACACTGAGATTGTTAGAACATTAGTAATTTAAAAGAAATACTAATTACTTTTGAAAAGCTCTGATGCTGATGCTATTCCTGCTGTAGATACTTGAATTCAAACTTGTCCTCTGATGTTTCCTTTGAGCCTTAATAATTCTAAGAGAGTGAGAGTTGTACATGTGGAATTCTAGTCTGGAAGGAGGGTTTCCCT
The DNA here is from genome assembly GCA_013397915.1 of Daphoenositta chrysoptera. Taxonomy (NCBI): domain Eukaryota; kingdom Metazoa; phylum Chordata; class Aves; order Passeriformes; genus Daphoenositta; species Daphoenositta chrysoptera. Next base: position 314,420 of record VZRO01006961.1, read on the forward strand.
ACTTCCTCATAGGTCAGCATGAGAGGAAAGATAAGCAGCAACTTGATTCTTTTTTGTCAGTCATCAGTCCCAATCTTCCATGATTCCCTTAAAAATATTCTGTGGAAAAGAAATCTGAAATTTTTTTTATTATTATTGGAATTAATCAGGTGGATAATTACTCTTTCTGTTTGTTCTTTTAACTGCAGAATGACTCAGTATTCTATTAATGAACTTGTTTTATAGAGGTCATTTGTTGTGGGTATTTGTTGTGGTGGTTTTTGTTTTGGTGGCTTTTGTTTTGTTTGATTTTTTCAGAAACAGACCAATAGAAGTCCCAGAATAAATTCATACATTTCAATATTACTCGTTTGGCTTCCACAGTGTAGGAGGGGTTCTAGATTTCTCTCTTGTAATGTCTTTTTACATGCCGTGTTTTCATTTTTGCTATGATTTTCTAGATGTTATTGACCACCTTTATACATTATTCTTCAATGCTGAAAGTCCTATCTTCTGCATGAATGAGCTGAATGCTGGAAAGGGGAAGCCTGTTCTCAATCAATTGCAGTTCAAGCCTGTAGCTGAATGGGAAAATATTTCAAAACTAAAAAGCTCCATTTAATTTTATAAAATTGTATCTAATAGTTGCAACAGCAGTAAGAATATTTGATATTTGATCTCTTCCAGGAAAACAGTATGATAGATTAGATGAGAATTTTTTGTAGTTCGGTTTACCTGCCACTGTTTTTTGCCTGACAAGTGTGCTGGCAGTCTTATCTGAGCAACTTTTCTCATACTCTCAGAAACTTAAGTTTATGCTGTGTGAATTATGAAGAGCAGCAAGATAAGCAAATGTGCTAAATAAAGAAACCTACATGCATGCTTAATCTCTCCAAAATATACAAAGGATCAAACTACCCTTGAAAGTGTCAAAAATAACAGTTGTCCTGGCATTGTTTCCTCAGGATCAATTTTGCCTGCATTTTATAGCTATTCCTTTCCCGTCATTGCTCCCTCATGTCTCCTGTCAAAAAGTTACAAAAATTGTTTGGAAATTGTGTTTGTTTTGGTTGCATGCAGATTGTTGGGGTATTTTTAAGGAAACTTCTGAAACCTTGTGTTTTGTAATGTACTACTATTAATTTTAAGTATATAACTTATAGGTTGTGCCTAATGTTTTTAGTCCTACAAAAACATGTGACAGTTAAGGAAAGCAATGTGCAAGAACAAGAAGGTCTCTGTAGTAGAAAAACAAATGGTACATTATGTTAAGGGTATAAAATGTTATTAACAGTAATGGAAATACCACTACTTTTCAGTGTTAATAATACAGTGGCATTTTCTAGTATAATGGCATTACCAATAGTATTCCATTCCAGAAACTTTTTAAGTACTTTTATTCAAAAAATATGGTGTGTTCTATGGGACAAAGAAAAGGGGGTACAGTTTTAGCTCCTTTTGTCCTTTACAGTGATCAGTATAGACAGAAGTAAAATATTAGTGGTTGACAGTAATGTTGAGCAGAAGTTGTCTTCACTCTCCAGTTAGAAATCATTGCCTAAAATTTCCCCTTCTGTTCTCAGTTTAATGGTCTCTGTATCCAAGGGGAGCTCAGATGCTTACGGAGATGAAATCATTGCCTCCCGTTCCCAGGGGCCCACTGGTTATCATTACACATAACATGCAGACAATACTGCTAGGAGCCAGTTTGCCTCATGGTAATATGTAGTTCATCACCAGCTTCTGTAGCATGCTAAAGAGGTCTTGCCACACAGCTTGGGACTATTCGGATGTAGACTCAGGGGTCTCAGCAGTTATTTCCCTGCTTTGCATCAGTTTTCATCTTCTTTATCCCTTTGTGCCGTGGTCCACCTCAGGCAGTCTCCTTCTAGGGGAATCTGAAAGGAGCAGCTGTTACAGGCACCATTTCCTCCAATTGTTGCCACTTGGTTCCTTTTGCTCTTTAGCCTCCCCCAACATGCACACACAGGATCATGCATATGAACTTGTTTCTCTTTCATTCATGTCTTCTAGCAGGGCAGAGAAGCATATGTTCAAAATAGTCATTATCTGATGCAGTAATTAAAGATTGAAATTATTAAGCTGCAGCCTATTCTATAAAAAATATGCAGTCACTTTGTATTGAATGGGCTGGTTTTGTTAGAGAAGGGCTTTTATTTGCTAGGGACTTGGTGTTTAACATGATTTGATTTGGTGTATAATCTGTATAAATTAGTTTAATTTGATTTGATATATGTGATTGATTTCATTGGAGCTACTCAGATGTTAAAATGTAAGTGTGTGCAAGTTTAAAAGCCTGAGAACTAATTACATCCAATAGCAGTGGGATATGTTCATATTATTTTTCATATCATCTGGTTTGTAATCAAGCCTAATGGTTTTTCCACAACATATTAATAGTTCACATGATATAGATTTCATCTTAAACATTATAGATTTTGTCATGGAGAGTTCTCCATTTAGGCTAATTTTAAAGTAAAAGTTACTGTTTACTTGTTTTTTCCTCAGACTCATTATACAAGCAGAGTATTAAGTGAAACATTTCTGTGTCTTTAGAAATCTTGCATAAGGTATTGTAATCTAATGCTTGATGTGGGGATTTATTTTTTTTTTCTCAGAGCAGGCTTTCAAGAATGCTTCAAAGTGTAGAGTATCATGGATTTTTTCTCTTTCAATTAGAGTTGCATCCCAAATCATTAGGAAAAATCCAGTCCTCATTCCTCACCTAAGTGTTATGGTTTTTTCTAAGTGTTCCTTTATTTTGGCTGTTGAATCCTGTGCTTCAGATATGTTACATATTTAAATAAGAGAGGCAGTGTTCATGAGTACTGAGACTCACGCCAAGCTAAATGTGGTAATTTATGACATAATGCTATCTGCATGAATTGTCAGAATTATAATACACAAGCCACAGGCATAAAATTACCAAGAAAATTTATGAACTTGCAAAGACATCTTCACATTCAAAATGACCCTATTAAAGCAATCAGAAGTGATTAATGACCATAAACTTAATTTCTGAAAAAGTCTGTGTCAAAACAACTGGATTTTTGTCTCCTCTCACGCAGCTGGGAGAATATGAGTGTATCTGGGGTGCAGATATTCTGAATTTGGTATGTACAGTATATTTTATCTGATTACATCTATTATATATAATTATATGGATTATGCCCATATGAATGGATGGATGGATTTGGTGAATCAAGGAGGATCTTAGCAAGTAAAAGAACTCCAAAAGGTAGAGTAAATGGTATCCTCTTTTCTCCCAAACATTGAGTGAGGTGGTTGACAAGAATGAGCGTGTGAAATTAGAAGGCTGAACTTCAAGTCAGTGGTGTCTGAGTAGACCACTGAGTTTAGCTTTAAGCTTTCATTGTTGTTACCACAAAAAAACCCTCTCAAATGGAGACTCATAGTACACATCCAAAGATACTATTCAATGGAAATTATTTCAAACTTCCTTCTTTTAAATCATCCATATGATTTTATTCAACTCTAAGTGATATTTAGCCATTAGTAATGAAGTGTAACATTTTCAGCTTAGCAAATGGCATCACGTGATTGGAAAAACATCTTAGCATGCCAGTTTAAGAAAAGGTCTCATCATTCCCAGAGGCTTCACTTTCATTGAAGTGATTTTTAAACTGTTTTTAAAACTGTATTCATATAGGAACTTAGTGGTTTTTATATCTGAGGAATAAAAACCCTAAACCTTGAGCCTTCTTAGAAGGTAGGCATTTCTGATTGATCCTGACACTGGCAACAGATTATGTACAGAGAAGGGAGTGGCCCAGTTCTGAAACTGATTAAATTTCATGTTCCTGAAGGGTCCCACTGCTGCTAGAAGAAGCAGTGAAGTGCTGGTGAAGATAATACAAACAAAATTATGTGAGAGAATTAATATTGGAAGTGAACTTTGTCCTGACAAAATATACTGACTCAAATGCTGAGGGAATTAAGAAATTAAATTTATTTGTGTTGAGAATACTAAAGAAGACCTGGAACTTCAGGGAAGAGATGAATGTCTGATCATTCAACTAATTATCTTGTTGTTAATTTAGCACATAATTCTTCAAGTGAAAGACAGTTCTAACTTTTTATTTGGAGATGAAAGTTAACAGTCACTTAGTGAAGGAAGGGGTTCTTCTGTTGGTTTAATGTAGATAAGATTTTTCCTATCTTAACCAGTTTCTTGAAAACCTGGGGAAAAAATGTTCTGATTATCCCTGAGATGCAGCAATGCTACTTTCCTTCAATACTTTTCCATACACCACACAGAACTGCACCTTGGTGTTATGGTGTCCACTACACTTGCCTTGAAACATGGTATCATTTGCCTTTTCAATCTGTGGTTCAAATTGCATTTTGCTTGGTTAATGGCAGCACAAAAACTCCCTTCAATAATGTGGATTTTTTTGTCAAGATAAGTGTGCCACAAGAACATCCTCTGTAAGAAAACACTCTTAAATGCAGTACTGCTGCAGAATTATAGTAGTCCAGCTTTACAAAAATTATAGAGCATGAGAAACAAAAAATATTAAATACATTAAAAAAATCTATTACCTGGTGATAAGAAAATCATATAACATTTCCATGTTTTCCCACAGCAACAATGAAAATAAATGCTAGAGTAATTTGTTGATATTGACCTTACTCTTCAAGAGTCTCATATCCCATAAGAACAGCTACAAAAACACCATGAATGGCTGGATTTCCATCTTATCCATTACAATTTTCACTTTACTCATTCATACACCCCAAAAGAGTAGGACAACTGCAGTGAGTTGAAGTTTGAGTGCACAATCCATTAGATAAATCTATAGCACCTTTTCAGAATTTTAGAGTTATCTGACCACTGGTGTTCTCAGGAACCTGAATGTAAGTTGGTGACAAAAGTTTAAAACCTCAATTTTGAGCGATATGCCTGGAGGACATTGTTTTGTTTGTTTCTAATTCTGAAACAGCATGAAAGTTGCTAGGTTTATATATGTTAATAAGATTATGTAGCCTTACTTAAAATATATGTATTAAACATCCTGCATTTAGGAGTTGTGCTATACTATATGTGGTTTCCCAAACTTCAAGATCTATTTCTGGTAATATTTTGACTCTACTTAAAAATAATAAATTTTATTATTTTATTGTTATTAATTTTTTTATTATTACCTTACACACACATGCAGGAACTTACACACAATTTCTGTATGAATATGGAAGAGTACTTGAGCGGAGTGCAGTGCAGCACTAGTAAAAGTATATTTACATCATAAGAGATGTTCAAAGATCAAGAGAATTCTTTGTATAACTCTGAATTATTTCTGTGAAATTGTTGCTAACTGTTTTGTTTGAACTTAAAAGATGCAAACTGCCCTTATTGGGGGTTTGCTCAGCTCTAATATCTTGAAAAATTGAGGACAAAGCCATAAAAATTCCTTAAACTACTCTGCTAGGGAATAAAAATATCTTTTATCTGGTTTTCACAAGGCATGGAGGGCAGAGCACTTGGCAGTCATGGAGCCTCAGCTCAGGTCCCACCTTTTTGGTGTTGCTGCTGGGATGGAGCAGCCTCTGCGTGCTCTCTGCTGGTGTGGCCAGTGCAGGGGGCTCTTCCCTGTGCTTTCCCAGGTCGGGAGCTAGATTGTGGACAGACAGACAGACAGGGTCTGCTCATGGGAAAGAAGGTTACAATTAGTCCCCTTGTCCCAGCTGAGAGTTCTAGACTCCAATACCTGCCTTCTGTCAGTTACAAATGTGATTTAGGCATTTTCTCTGTACTCTACTGAAACTTTTTTTAGAGTAGCTAATAAAATATGCTCCTTTTTTTCTTTTTTTTCCCCTTTTTTTTCTCTTTTTTATTTTTAAACACCTGCCAGTGTAAAGTTTCCCCTCATTTCATTCCCACATTGGATTTCTAGCTTAGGTGTGCTATACCTCAGAATCTAAATGCTGTACATAATTGAGGGAAAGGGATAGCTACAGCGTGTTTAAGTCCATAGCTCATGTTATCTGATAACAATAACGTAGAAGATCCTAGGAACTGCCAGCCCATTAGTGTACATCCATTAGTGAAGCTGCACATTCTATACCCAGGGCTGCAGCAAATGGCTGAAAAACTGCAAGAAATTTTTTAAAATCTGTTAGATAATCTCCTTACAGAAGTCGGACTCTTAATGTGTTGTGAGAAAGGAAACATTTGTACCCACACTGTGCAAATTTAGGAATTTCAGTACTTAAATGCAAATGTATTCATAATCTTGGAGGTTTTGTTTTCCATTGTATAATTAATTCTAATGAACAGATTATAAAAAAAAATTCTGTAAAGTAAGGCTTTTAAAATTAGATTGGCTTCTCAAATTGGTATAGTTCAAGCTACAGCAATTCACTTATTAAATATGTGTTTAAATTTCAATTCAGTTATTCTCAATGACTTCGGGGGTACAAGTCATATATTCAGGTAAAAGCAAATGCTTAACAACTTTGCTTGTTCAGAACCATCGATGGCTAACTTGGAGAACAGGTCTTGATTCAGGCATCAGATCTTGAGGAATTTAAAATTTATCCTTTGATAGATAAATAACCTGAGAAGTTAAAACCCCGAGGCATGCCAGTGTAAAACCTAGAGCTTGGTGCCTCCTTGCTAGAAGCAATTTGTTTTGCTGTTTTGCTTTCAGCTTATGTATTATTTCAGAGCTGATCAAAAGAATTGGTAGCAAAGTGTGAAATAAATTGTACTTCTAAATAAATCGATTTCACATTCCTTGCTGCTTTAAATGATTTTAGTGATATTAATATTTAAAATATTTCTGTCTGAAATCTTTTTATGACTACATATACCAGTAAAGGTCCCCATTTCATTCAGCTGTTTTTCATACTAGTATATTACACAATAAACATTGTAGAAATACTATCTTTTAGCACTGAAATGGATGCAAAAGATCTCAAGTGTCTATTTGCATCTAAATGACTCAAGTTTTATTTCGTCGATAAGAACAGTCTATTAATCCTCTTACTGCATTACATGGGTTAAAACTTGAAGAATATAAGGTATAAGAACATAAGCTGAATGAGATCTCTTCCTTAACTTTTATATTGGTTTGCAGAAAAGTAGTGTTTTTTTACTAACATAAATTGGTTTTATACTTTCCTAGTTTATCTCTGCAGTTTTTATCATTGTTATGCAAATTTTAACTGTTTTTTTGTTTGCTTGCTTTTAGCTAGGAAAACTTCGTGTAGTTAAAAATATCTGTTCAAGATATTAGTAAGCATGAAGCAGAATATTTACAGGTGATTTGTCTAAGAAGTAATGGGCATTTAAGCATGCACGGATATATATTATGATATTGTCTTAGCAGCCCACAGTGATCCGACAGCCAGGTACATTCATGCAGACACAACAATCTGATAAAAGCAGTCCAGACATCTGGATCTCAGTGCTGCTATACAAAAACATTTCTTAACAATTCACATTATTGCACTTACCCCAATTTCCAGTCCTGTCCACCCTTTTCTCCTTGTTTCTTCCCCCAGCGCTGCCTTTGTCTTTTATGTACTTGCAGAATCTCATTTTTCCTTTACAAGTCACATCCATCTGCTTATATGTCAGAGTGGCCCTCGTGCCACACATCACATAGAGGAATTCTCAAGATGAAGGACTGTATTCACATCACTCCTTCTGTCTCAGCACTGTTTCATGCTTGTCACTGCTCAGCACTCAGCGCCACACTGCCTTGTTTTGTCAATAACCATTTATTTGTTGCTGGAATAGTAGCAACCATTACATCTGACCTCCCTGTTTCATCAATTATGAATAGATTATTGGATGTGAACATCTGCAAAAGCTTGCTGTTGAACTTACCTCCTGGCTGGGATTAGATAAAGTATTAAACTGTTGTTTATTGTCAGGCCAAAACTCTACTGGGAAGCCAGGGAATTCCAGGACTAGCAGACTCCCATCAGCAAGCACCAAAAATTGTTTAGTATTGCCACCGTTTCCCATAAGATTGTAGCCATTTATTATTTACACTTATTACTAGTTGTTATAACATACTTGATAAAAGCTCTTGGCAGGCACAGTGTTTCCAGCTATTGTCACATCTGTCAGGATGGAAAGGATACATAAACTGTTTTTTCCTCTTATATTGCTGTTAAAGGGTAACAGATGAAGCTTCTTCACTCCAGACTGTTAAGCCATGCTTTATTTTGAAGAAATATGTCAACAATGGCAGGCTTGGAAAACATTACATTCCTGTCCTAAATATAGATTGCAATAACCTTTACTAGGGCAATGTCTTTTGCAGTGGAAATTTCAAATTGTACAATAATAGCAAATGAAAATAGCTGGATTTGCTGTTTGCATAGTTTTTTGTTCTGAAGGACCTGGATGACTTTTTAAAAATTTTTCAAATGTGAATAAATAATAAAACCCTTTATGAGGTATAGGAAATAAGAAAATTATTATTTCATTCCTGCAAAATTGTTGTGTAAACAATCAGAATTAACATAATTATTAGGGGCACAGAATGCCAGAATTAAGGCCAGTAATGCAGAAACAAAAATTAACGTTTATTCAATCATCTGTACATTTCATCTCTTTTAAACTTTTTGTGCAGCAAAACAAAGCATACAGGGTGAACTCCTGACCTTCTGGAAGCCAGCAGGAGTTTGAAATTACTCTGGGGAAAGGAACTTTTTCAATTAGTTACTTGTATTTACATATCATCCATTCAGAATCAAAGCAAAATGCACATGCCCTGAGTATTTTATGAAGCAGACAAGTAAGACTTGATACAGGCAAAGAGCCTTAGGCCTGATCTTGATAGGCTGTTAAGGAATGAGCGAAATGTTTGTCTTCCCTCCTTTAATCCTTCAAGCAGATGCAGACAAGAGTAACCTGCAGCGTGTATTTCTGAGTGTTTGTAGAGCATCAGGGTAAATGCTGCCCTTGACAGCCCAGCAGATCAGGGAGGAGGAGTGTGGACTGGGTTAGTTACCCACAGGGAGAGTGGGAGCCAAGCAGCACCTCATGATAGCCATGTCCTTGCTCTGGAAAGTCTTCAAAAGGGTGTTCCGCTTTGACATTTGACCTGGACAGACTTCTGGGTGGATTCTTCTACTTCCCTCCCCTGGCCCTGATCCCCTTGCTCTAAGATGTGTGCTTATGCTATGCATTATCCAAATAAAGTCCCTGGAATAGGAGTTCTGGAACAGACCAGTTTGGCCAGTTCCAGACAAATTCTTTCTATCTCTGTAGGAAGATTGACAGAATTTGTGGATTTCTGGTTATCTATGCAAAACTACAGTCCGATGTAAGTCACATGGCTAAGGGCAAGGAGTAACATTCACAGGATTGAGTTGGTGAATTTTAGTTGTGAGTAAAGAGGGAGAAGTAACAGTTCAGGCAAATCAGGGAGTGCTGCCTTTTCCCTGGGCATGGCACCCAGTTTCCATATCCCTGAACTGTGAGCATGCAGGTGGGAATGCTGGGCAGCTTCTACCCTGGCTGCTCACTGTGCCTGAACACATTCAGCTTTTAACAAGGTGTGGCCTGCCATTCACGTGATGCTAGGGTGTCATATTCCTGGGATCAATGAGCCCTACTCACTGTGATCAATACATTACATGGACAATACAATTTTCTTTTTACTTCTTCTTTTTTGTCCAACCCCTCTCACCTGTGTTTTGGCAAAAATAAGAATACATTTGGGTTTGTATTGTGAAACTTTTCTTTGGTATTCTCGGGATGGCCACAGTTATGTAACCACTCAATTTATGGTAATAAAGACTGCACTTTTTTCTAATTTTTAAATATGCATTTCTGGGGCAGCTACTGGGCAGAGTTCATTGAACTACAAAGTGCCTATGTATACAGTTCTATTGTATCTTATTTTCACAGGACTGTATCAAAGTCCTCATTTAGCAACCATCAGAACTATGTGGTTTTTTATGAAAGTATTTAAGAGGTACTAAGTGGTATGAAGCCAGTAGTCTCACTCGATTGCATTGTCTGTCTACCAACACCTATTGTTGGCTTCAGAAAAATACTGTCAGATGCTGCTAGCCAGTCTGGGTCTTAGCCTGCCACTGCAGTGCCTGTCAGGAATCATTAGCTACTGATCTCTTTGACTAATGGTCCAGTTGATTGTCTGATTCATGTTCAAGATCTGTAAATGAGGCAGAAGCATCTTTCCTGCTCACCAGCTGTGAAATGGCTAAACACAGCTAGATTTGCAGAAATCAAAATAAATGTATTTCCAATAAACTTTGGCAACGATATAAAATCTAAAGCTGAGAACAGAACTATGTTTTTCTGTTTTTTAAAGATACAGTATTATAAATCAACGTTATCTCATCATGTGCTTGTCAGAGAAATGTATTTTACCAAAACAGTGAAATGCTGGTAGTAGCATTAATCTTGTGTTGAGTTAGATAGATGTTCTTTATTCAACATAAATTCATACTTTCAATATTTGTTCTTTTGTCCATTATCCCCAGAATCAGTGTTCAGCAGGGCCTCTGTGCTTTTGTCTGAGTCCTGTGTATGCTAATGGGGTGTGTGGGCATGTTTTTATGTACATATAAAAGAATTACAGGTGTGACAACAATAAAAAATAAAGGGTGGGGTTTTGGATGGAGGGGGTTCTTGGAGGAGGAGCTCCTGTATCTGTTTTATATTTATGGAATAACCCCTGGAGGCCCAGCTTTGCATAATGCTGAGATAACTGAGAAGTAAATCTGGGCCTGAGATCTCACTAATATTTTTCATGGAAAATGAGGCAAATATGAAATTCACCACTAGCTACAGAATTAGTGTGAGAGCTGCACCACAAATAGGCTCTAGTTTGTGGATTGAAGCAGAGCTTAATACTTTATTTTTACACTGTAATTGTAGACACAACAGATTTACAAAGGCACAGGAAGAGAGTTGATTTTGTGAATGGATGCTCCCACAGGATCTATCCTGTGGTCTGTTACGTGGAAGATAAAGTTGAAGTCCACCTTCAACTTCAACCTTCCCACATCCTGCACAAAGGAGGAAAAGTTATTGAAACTCACTGTTCATTTCTTTATTAGACTTTGACTTTCATGTAATTTGAGTTTTTCTTAACCAGTGTCTCCACAGACCCACAGAAGTAGAAATTTGTGATAGTCAGTGTGCTCAGTCCCAATGATCCAAAACCTAACCTGTGACCAAAATCAGTGTGGTTTTTAGAATTGCTGTGTTGTTAAACTTAGGTTACATTTTTTATATAGAGGTAGAAAGAACTGTACATTAATCTGCTCTGTTCAACCTCATACAACCGTCTTTTCCCACTAGTTGCTAGGAGTATCAAACTCTCTTGGAAACAGTATGGAAATTTTATGAAAATTTTATAATGGAGACTAGCATGATCAAGATAAATCTATGGCAACAGCTTCCTTCCTCAGAACTCTTTATACATAGCTGATTCTAAAATAACAAACAAACAAAACAAAATATAAAGGGAAAAACAGACATTTTGGCCCTTCAGTAAGTCTAAATCTCTGGCAACTTTGTCTAACTTTTGAGAAGGAAATTTAGCTAAATGTGTGTAATACACAAACTGTCTTTAATATACATTACCAGTACAGATTCTTACATAGCCCCATTCAATATCTCTTTGCACCTTGTTATGTATTTTCATTAACATTTCCTGAACACTAAGAAAATTACTAAGATGGCATTTTCAAATACAATATTTGCTATAGAATACTGCAGCAGAAGCATCTTACCTTAATAAGATGGTTTGTCTTTTGTTGTCTGAATTTTTGCCATCCCGTAAAACTGCACATTTGTGTGGGAGTTTTCAGAATTAATTATTAATTATTCCACCTTTTCCTTGGATGTCATTTTCCCCTGCACAGAATGGCCAATATATAGATGGATAGACAGATAGATAGATAGATAGATAATACCCATTTCTGGCTATGCTTCTGTCTAAAGGTAAACTTTCATTTGGAGCCTATAAATTCCATTAGATCTAAATGATATGTGTTCCCAATATTTATCCACTTCTCAGAGAGCTGATAGATGACTGGCAGAGGCCTGCCCACTCAATAGTCTCTGCCACATGTATGTCTTTTCCTGTGTGGTATCCACAGGAAGCCAGTTAGATGGACTGGTTGTTCCAATCCCATAAAAATAAACAGGAAATTTTCATGCCTATTTGTTGGTGTTAGGCTTTTTACAGATTCTGGCAGGCATCACTGTGTTGATTCTACTTGATTTTTCAGCATCCAAACTTTATAATTTTTTCATTTTAAATTAAATTTAGAAATGTGCTTTTATTGCAGGAGACTGGGCGAAATCCTATAATGCTTATGTGTTTAACTATCATTTTAACCTGCCTATCTGTTCCTCTTTTTCTGTCCTGAAATGTTTCTGTCCTGAAGTGTTTCTACCCTGAGTGCTGAAGGTCGAGCATACACCATAGGAGAGGAGACCCCTCTCCACTTCCTTCCCATAAATGGATACTGAGCAGTTGTGGCATCCAGGGGCACTACACAGCTCCTTTCCATCAAGCCCCTGTGTCCTTTTCTGTGTCCCGACGTGTTATCTGAAGCTAGAGGAGTCATTTGAAATACAGACATAAAGAGTACATTTTCTATCTATGCTAATTTTTCAAGACTTCCTTCCGTTCATCTAGATGATTTAATTAATGTTATTTCCTCATTATTTAGAATGAAATATCTGATTTGTGTAGAGTAGTAGTAACCAGGGACCAAAATGAGCACTTTTCACCAATATGAATGAGTGGCTTTATATTTACTTCCTTCTTTCTCACAGCTGTTGCAGCAATGCAATGAACCAACTTTTTACTTCAGCTATGCTGTGTATGATTTTTCAATGGGTTTATCTGTACTTTTTAGGCTTTGTGATATCTTTAATAGAAAAAAAAATGCTCAGTAGCCAAAGCCTTAGGTTCCTAAGTAACCTTCCTGTGCTAGATAGTAATGACCACAGGCCCTATGTCCAAGTTTAATATTGTAGAGGCCAGTTTAAAGTAGGAGTGATTTCAGTCCAGCACATAACATTTTTGACACCTCCTGACACTCTAATGGCAGGTTTTCTAATATGGACATGATTATTACAACAAATGCTGCAGGTCCCCTGAGTTAAATGCAATACTAAGAATTATTTCTCGGACACCTGTGTGTGTTCCTGCTACCGTCCTGGATTATTAGAAGGATTGACAGCATCGAGTATGTACTCAGTTTAGGGAGAGTTCTGAACTGATGTGACAACTTCCTAACTGAGGTGCCTTTGTACTCTTTCTGTCACACCTAATGCATTGATAACTCAATTGGCAGTGACCTGCAAGGATAGGATGCAGCATTAGAACACAGCTGATAAGAAAGTACTTGAGGGATGATAAATAGGGCAGAGCACATTAATAAATGTTACTTTTTGTGCACACAGAGCTTACATAGCTAAAAAATAACAGTCATGTCCAGGGATACTGCTGCATGTAGTAAAACTCTTTCAAGAGCTAGGACATCTGAGTGGTAGAAACAGCAATAGAAATGGTGACACCCACAGCATTAGCACACACAGGTTGTCTTCTTCTGAACCATGCACTTTGCCAGTGACAGGGGATGCACTCTTAATAGAAAATGCCCAATCTTTTACCTCAGTATAAATAGGCATCCTGGGGCATGCAGGATACTGTCATGTGTCCCTGGGCATCTCCCATCCCCCTTCAGAGCTGGTAAATGACATTCACTACTCCTTTCTTGGAAATGTGCAAAAAGGATTTCCATAGAGGGTCTTTGGAGATTTCCTGTTTTCTCATGTGTGTAATAGATTGGGTCAAGCAACAAAGAGGAAGGATGAAAGAATAAGATTTAATTTTATATGCACTCTCCTGTCATTGCCATTGAAAAAAAAAAAATGGATGAAAAGAGTAATTCTGCAATACAGGTGATGTCAGTGTTAAATTAAATTAAGATCATATGTTTTTATGCAGCAGCTGTAAGCCTTCAGTTGTGGGAGGGTTCATAATAACAGAGTAGATTCCAAGCTAATGTTAAGAAACTGCTTGCACGTGAATAATCAGAAAAATATCAGCATTATCTGCAGTGCTTTAAGACAACATAGGTTAAATTTAATTTAATCTGTAATTTATTCAATTTTGGGGCATCTGAATTGTGCTAAGATAAATTGGGACAGGTTAAAGAAAGAAACATAATATTGAGTTGTATTTCAGCATATCATTCTAAAACACTATGAATGCAAAGGATACCATCTTAAGTTATTGATTATCAGAAACTCATAAAAGCACAGGCTCTTAAAATTTTTTTAATTATGGATAAGAAAATTTATACTGCAAATCAGGGAGGACCTTTTTGGGTTTTGCAAATTGCCAAAATACAGAGATATAATTGCAAGTTACATCTTTTTGATTTGTAATTATTGAGTAGTTTCAAACAACTATAAATAATGATCAAAACCCCAGCCCCATTATGGCTAATTAGAGAACAGTTGTAGAAGTGGGTAAGCTTTAATTTTGTGTTCTGCGTGGACAGAGAGATTGGGAGGAGTATAAAAAGTGGAAATTCCTATTGGGATATTTGCTGGCTTTATCTTCCTGTTTCACAGGTTTTGAACACCTCTGTAGAAATCTTCACAACCCTTTGTGATTCTGGTGGCCTGGGCAGAGCATATGCAGCTGTAGCCAAGATCCTGGCAAGGTAGGTTAGCACATCCTTGTCTGACTGTCAGTGCAGATTCACTCAGCTGTGAAAGACTTAAATTGTTAGAGGTCTGTCGCTTCCCATTACTGACTGCTTAAATTTTAAGCAGTGCCCTTCTTGCAGTAAGTGACCCTTTCATCGAAAGTTATTTTAAACTGTTACACGTTTTTTAAAGTGTATGGTCCTAGTTTTTCTTTACCTGTAAACTATAATATGTCCTTTTTCTTCCACATTTTTGGAGGGCTTTTTAAGTTGCTGGTTTGGGGTTTTTTTTGTTTGGGAGGAGGACCTTACCTTACCTTACTGGGAAATAAAAGTGCAGGCCTATTTTCCAGGTTTAAAAAAGAGAGAAAACCTGGAAGAATGTAGCAAGCTTCAGTAGGTGTCTCCATGTAATATTTTCTGAACTGTAAGTTTCCATTTATTGCACTCACTTCTTCTGTGGAAGCATTAATGGTTTGTGGATGTGTAACTAGGTACAAATTTGTTGCAAATACAATGCTTGTGTTCAGTATTTTTTGTTTCAGCATCTGGCATTAAAATCTTTCTCCAGGTTAATTAGTTCAGATACAAATAATTTTGACATAAAGTAGTCTAATCAAATTATCATATGAGGTAGGGGAAGAAGAGATTAAGGTGAAGGTTGCAGCTTATTCTTGGTTTATCCTATGTTTGAAGGTACTTCAGTGCATATAATGCGTGATAGAGCTTGGCAGTTGTTTATGGAGAGGGACTTGTCACCAGGTTCATTTCAGTGTGCAGAGCAAATTCTCCTCTTTGAGTCAGATCCCTTGTCTCTTGGCCTTATCAGAGCACGTAGGGATCAGCCACAACCACAGTCCTCTCCAGCTCTCCGATGCATAATTCATGTCTACATGTACTCTGAGCATCCTAAATAAGGACATGGGATAAGATATTTAAAAAGACACAGAACAGACTAATACCAGGTCCCAGTTTTAAAACTCTCTTAAGCCTAACCAAGAAAGATTTGGTAGCTAAAACACCAGCTGTTACAATCAGTGGTTTTGCAATGAGTACAAAGTTTTCTGAGCTCTCAGTAGCTTTCATGAGCTTCTTGTATTCATAAAAAGCAGCAGTCTGGGTAGAGACTGGGTTAAGATAGTCAAGAGAACATCCCTGATAAACCACGTATATTAATTTCCTTTCTGTGATTTAGGCATTCTAGAATGAGGACACATATATTTATTTACTCAAAAGTTGCAGATTTTGAGGTCTTTCTAAAGTCAATTTGCTAAACCCTATATCTGAAAGACCATGCCAATGCAATCCTGTTCTTAAAAGCAGAACTAAAGAAGGAGTGGCTAGTGATTTTCTTCTGCATCAAATCTGTATTCCACACCTTTGGGGAGCATTCTTTAGCTGTCCAGGAATGGACAGTGCCACTGCTTTCCAGTTGTTGCAGTTTGAAAAAGAAGGAAAACAGTAGGTGAGGAGCAGTGGGAGCAGATAGTAGGAGCAGTAAGACTCCCCAGTTTAGTATATAAGGCATTCTTATAGAAGAGGAACATTCTGATTGATTCAGGTGAAGGAGGAATTCAATCCCATGTATAGGATCAGGGATTTAATCCATTCAATGGTGAAGACCCCACCATAAACTCTTTCATTGGAAAATGGCTGTTGTAGTACTTTATAAAAAAACCATCTGCTAGTTATGCCACGAGAGCATTTACCAAATTAAACACCTTACATATGTACCTGCTTTGAAGAGCTTTGGGTATGTGATAGGCATTTACTGTTCAACCCAGCAACTTTCAGTTGTTTGAGAAACTCGTATGTAGAAAACTCTGGACACCTATGAATCATAGAATGATAGAATCATAAAATAGTTTGGGTTGGAAGGGATCTTTACATGTCAGCTATTCCACCCCCCTGCGGTAAGCAGGGACATCTTCCACTGGGTCAGGTTGCTTGAAGCCCCATCTTGGCTGGCCTTGAATGTTGCCAGGGATGGGGTATCTACCACCTCTCTGGGCACCTTGTTCCAGTGTTTTACCACTCTCTTTGTAAAACAGTTCTTCCATACATCTCATCTAAATCGACACTCCTTCAGTTTAGAACCCTTGCCCCTTGTCCTGTTGCAGCAAGCCCTGGTCAACAATTTGTCCCCATCTTTATTATAAGCTCACTTTAAATATTGTAAGGTCTCCCTGGAGACTTCTGCAGGCTGAACAACCCCAGCTCTCTCAGCCTGTCTTCACAGGAGAGGTGCTCCAGTCCCCTGAGCATCTTGATGGCCTCCTCTGCACCCACTCCCACAGGTCCATACCCATCCAGTGCTGAGGATGCCCATGCTAGTCACAGAACACATTGCATAAATGCACCAATAATTACTGCTGGTGACAGAATCCCCATATTCAGTTTGTTCCATTTTCCTTTACTTGTATTTTTACATGATTCAGGCTAGATTTGTGTAAATAATTTTAAATTTCATGGATAACATCTTCACACGAAGATGACTGCTTCCCAAAAATAATGCATTACAACCATAATGTCTGTGAGAATTTGCACTGCTTTCCTTGTGACAGGTTGGAGAAAGTGCCTGAGCTCTCCTGAACCGCTCAGAAGGGCTTTGGAGTAGTTTGTGAAATCTTTGCTGCAGATGTTTCCAGAGACCATGGGAAACTGAAAATCTTTATCACATGCATTTAGGCATGTCATTTTCCAGAGGAAAGAATCTGACATAATAGCATCATGTTCTTGACTTATTCTGCCAGTGTCCACCATGGTAATGACTTCTTGTGGACACATGATTTATACATCCAATTCCATCACATGAGCAATCCTATAAAAGGTGCATATTTTCATAAAAGTCTAATAGGGGTAAAAATCTCATAGGGCATTTTAGCATGAAACTGGAAAATGAGTTGCTGTAGATGTGTAATCTCTTCTGCTGAAGTCATCATAACTGTTCTGTGGGATCATGAATGACTATATCTTTAGGAAATTGCATTTGATGCATTTAGGAAGGTGATGTCTAAGGAGATAGAAAGTATATGGGTGTATAAAATAACATGTAGATTTTTGAAGGAACTATAAAATATTAGCCCTTTGAGTAGGAAAGACCTGTTTATCATGTTATCAGGTCTTGTGCAGGATAAAGTGTTTCAGTAATCTTTCTAGCATACTTTAAATATCTCAAGCTGTAGTGCTTTTAAAAGTACTTCCTTTGAAAAATTGTTAAACTGTACCAACCAATTGCTACCTGGCATAAGTGAAGTTCTAACAGTGAGAAATACCTTTCTGATATGTATCAAATTGATTCCTGTTTTCCTCAAAGAGGTTATGTGCCCTAGCACTTTTCATATTTTCTATATGTGGAGCATAGGTTTTGATGTGAAAAATAAAAAATGGCCAAAAATACATCAAAACATTTCTATTAATTCATGAAATTAAGAAAACCTTTTTACATTTTCTCCTGTCACTGATTCCATTTGCTTTATTACTTTCAGCCTCTAGCCCACAAACTTGGTGGCACAATCAACAAACCCCTTAGTGGCTGTTTCATCTCTGCTCTATTTGATTTCTCCACTCTGAGTAAATGATTAAGTTTTCATGCATTGGTTCAACCAAAATCTATGTTCACTCAACCACATCCTTTATTGATTACTTCTACTGCAAACAGTAGGCCAAGTGTGATATACATAATTGGACAGTTGTCAGGGGATGTGGGTGTTAACAGTCCTGTTTTCCCAATTGGAAACTGGAATCACCTTGATACACAAATATTCTGCACTGTTTCATTCTCATTCCTTGGACCAAGGAGTCCTTTTCCTCAGAATATATGTTTTTAACTCTCAAAGGTCTGGTTGAATGGATTTAATGATTATACCATATAATATGCTCTTCAAGTTGCACCTGTGCACTGCATATAGAAAACTAGAAAAACTGGAATTAATATTTGTCTAACACTTTAACCTTGTGCTTTAACTTATATAAATCATATGCTGTATTTCTTTAGGGAAACATTTGATTTTCTTTTCTTAAAAAAAAATAGGTTAAAAAAATATGTATTTCTAATTCTAAAATTTAGAAGCCTTTTGACATTTGGCAAATGTTTACAGTCTGATATGTTTTGTATTCTCATGGTAATAAAATACTTACATTAGGAAAGTTTAGTAAATCCAAGTCTGCTAATTGACCACTAAGCTTTACAGTAGCATATACTTGACCATTTTAAGAATGTTAGTTTGCAGTGGTTTAGCATCCTTTTGTAGCAATCTTGCCCTCTCAGTCACACACAGATAATCACTGCAATATTGTCAATTTGCAGCTAAGCTTTGCTGTGTTTCCTGTTTCGTGGCAGGCTGTTATAATTACTCCAATAGCATAAAACAGGGAAGTGCGGAGTTTTGCCAGATTTTGAAAGTACATATCCCTAATATAGTTTGTAATAAAAACTGTAACGTAAAGAAATGCCAGGTCATCATTTGCTGCAGGAATATAACTTGAAGGTGGTTTAAGATGGTGAGAAAATAAATCACAATTCCTTATCACTTACAGAAACTCCTGTTTCTGTGAATTTCTTAATTAAGCCTGGATTTTCTGTCTTGCTTGGTGCCTTGACATTTAGCATGCTACGCTCCTACATTAGTGACTCAAGTTCATGGCTAATATTGAGGTCAGCTGGAGTAACACTCTGGCCTTAAAGGGAAAAAGGACATGGTACCTTATTTACAAGCAAGCTCAGATGTCTGTCTTATATCTTGCAATCACACTGCTGAGATCTTATATTGTTAATATGACTGGCTTTATTAAAAAAAAAAGAAAATCTGCAAATGTTATTGTCAAAGTACATTAGCCAATTTTCAAGTTAGATGTAGCTGTGACCTCAGGTTGCTCTGAGCTCACTGGGATTTGGGGGTGGCACCTGCAATCCACATTTTATAGGTTTGCCTGTGTGACCCTGGCCACCTTTGATGCACCCAGCCAAAGGGCAGTATTGTGTTCCAGGGAAGGCTGTCACCCCCAGAACTGAGATACAGCACTTTTATGGAGCTGCTGCTGCACCACCAGGTTCTAGAGCATGAAATGGCAGCTCTGAATGACAGAAAGCCTTACTGAAAAAGCAGCCTTTATACCTCCTTCCCCTATTTTGTCAGGATGGAAGGTCCAGCTGAATTGAAAATATTGTCAGGAGCTCAGTAGGAAAAAAAAAATGGAAGGTCCAAAACCCCTGTTAAATCATCCACCTGTGTTTTCATTCTTGGCCTTTAAATGTGCCACAATATTCTGAAGAAAAGTCTTGTTCTGTTTTGCTGAAAGGATCCAGTTTTGCCCTCAGACATTCTGTGTGGAGTAGTCTCATTGGGCTGACACAGGTAGTGCTAGAGGCCATTTGGAAATAAAATGCAGTCATGGATGAGTCATCACAAAGTAAAGTTACTTCAGAACAAGGGGGCAGATCCTCAGCATTTGAAGAAGCCATCTGAGTAAATATTTAATTTTGTCCCTGTCCTTTGTTTCAGTCAGGGAAAATCAAATGAAGCTGTGAAGTACTTGGGAGAGTTTATGAAGGATGCTGAGAGCGCTCATCTAAGCCAAAGCCTGGTGGATGCAAATGTCCTACTTGGAAAAGTTCACAATGAAAGAGTAAGTACTGTTTGTAGTAATGATCTCAAACAACTTGGTTTACTTCTTGGTGAAATCTGGTTTTGCATTTGAGATGACACAGGAGGATTTTATCCAGATGTGGCATCTTGCAGGAGTTTCCAAAGGAGAAGTCACTGTGTGACTAAATGAAATGTGCTTTAATTTTCTGGGAAAGGGGAAAAATTCACATCATATTTAACATACAGAGCTTTGTTCTAAAATAGATGAATAAAAAACTCCAAATTCAGATCAGGACAAACTTTCCATGTTGTGAAAAATCTGCATCCAAATCACCATTGGGGCGATATATGCTCATAAAGTGTCATCGGTTAATGCAAACGAAATTTTATTGCACTATCCATGAATGTATACTGCACTGCATACTAATGAGCTGTTTATAATCTTAGCTCCATTTCTTCTCTACATTCTCTCAGCCAAATTTATGAAATGGGTTCTAGCAGCAATTAGTTTGTCAAAGGTCTGTTAGTAGTGGAAGGACTTTCTTTTCTGTCACCACTCACACTGCAGAAGCACTTGGGTTTTGAAATCAAAAGGATTAAAGACACTGCTGCAGAAGTGAAAGATTCATGCTGAGTCCTTTACCACTCATTGTTTTAGAGCTGAATGCTATATGAAATTTGTAGATACAATAAGTAATAAAAAAAATCTCTTCTGTAAGCTGGATAATGTGGAGTTTAGGAAACACTTTCACTATGAATAAAATAAAAACAGAAGTACCCTTTCTATCTTCTCCTGCCTATTTCTTTGTAAGTTCTGTGTGCAATGTATTGAACAGAGTACTTTCCCCTTTTCAATTACACTGCCCCTAAATGCCCCTTTTTTTTCCTGGGTTCCTCTTACAGAGAACTTCCACTACCAAAATTGCTGTCCTGTTTGTCCTGTTTTTATTTCATAAGCAGTAGAAAATATTTTAATTCTCTAATCTCTAAATTAGCCTGAGAGTTTTCTGTTTACATGTGTTCTTAGCATAAATGCTGAATTTCCCATTGAAAACTAAGTTTTAAAGTCTTTGACAACTTGATGTAAAATGGATCTGAAACTTAGAAGAAAGCAGGGTGATATGACACTGCACTGAATTATTCTTCTCCCAACCTGAAAAATAATTAAATAAATTATGTTTAACTACTTCTGTATTTCATTCCTTTTACCACCATTGCTAATAATCAATTCAATAGAACTGGCTTTTTAAGAAATAATCTCTATTTGATTATTCTTTAAATTCTCTTTCTCAGTTCAGAAGTTTCTGCCTTGAGCTGGGGCAGTGGTGTAGAAGGGCACAAGTGCAGTAACTTATTAATTTATATAAAATACTTCGTTTAAACGTAAATAAAAAATTCTTGAAGTTTGCAATTCCCTGTTTTCTATACCATTTTTTTCTGCAAGGTCAGCAGTGTTTACCAAAACTGAGTATAAATTAACATTTTCTCTTTTGGATCACTGCCTGCTGGTGTCAGCTGTCATCACCAGTATTCTCTAAGTTAAGTCATTATTAGGGTCTTTTTATTCAACTCTGTACATCCCCCAGTAAAAATTTGCAGTAGTACTGTCCATCAAATTAAAGATATCTCTATTTATATCCAGATCTGTCCTTGGGGGCCTTTAGTAAACCAGGGCTGTAACTCTTCCTGTTTTTCCAAACACAAATGACTTTGACCAAATTCACTTTGCTCTGTCCATACTGTTGCTGTATCTTTACAGTTCTCTCATCTCACTGTTCCCTCAGCAGCACTGTCTTTCTTTAATGCTGTACCCTGTTTGCTTTCTAGTCATGGTTGTTTTACCCAGATGTTTCTTGTTTCCTGAAATGCCTGGGTTTGTGTTAGGTCTCATTCCCCCCAGTTTGTTAAGCAGGTTGCTTACTTATTATGTACACTCTGAAGTTAGCATGATACACTCTGTCATTTCTCATTTCACTTTTTTCAAGTTTCTTAGTCTGATTTGCTGCATTCCTCTCACTTATTGCATTACTTAACCTGCTATAATTCTCATGGGTATGGTAGGTAGGTGCTTCTGCTTTTTATTATATTACAGCTTATCATTCTTTATTCACTGCTGCATCCTCAAAGGCCTAATTCTCTTCTTCTACTGTATTGAACAAAGCTTAAAGACTACCAGAATTTCTATTACTCTTTTTTCCTTTTTTTTCTTTTTTAATAATAAGCACATTTTAGCAGTTCTAGGAAAAAAGGAAACCACCAAAAAGTGGTTTCAAGTGAAACAGGTAGCAGTTGGAGCCTCTCCCCCCGGTCTCTAGGCAGAAGGGAATTTCAATCTTACTAAATCAAGATGAGAGTGAAAGGATAAGACAGCTCTGAAAATGTTTTCAGTCGGGAAGTTTCTACCATCAGGGCAGCAGAATTCCACACCAGTGGTAGGATAAAGAGATAAATTATTTGAGTTTTCTATTCAGCAACAGTTGGGTTACATTTCTCCTACTGTTTCTCTTCTTGTGATTAGGAGTACCCCTGAGTTTTGGTATAACCCTTTCTTCACCCATAAAGGAGTAAGTTTTCATTTCTGTTCTTTTCTGTGCTTTAAGTCTATCACTTCATTATCCTCTTTCTTTCCAGTTTTAGGATTTATGTTTTAGAATTTAGTACCACCATAAATTAGGACCTTTCCTCCCACAGGTATGTTGAATGCAATGAAACAAAAGGAATAATTTCTAAATGGCCTGGCTGCAATCTTTATTAATAATTAGCATTGATACATTTGGATTTGTGTGTTCAAAATGCTACAGAGATAACCAAAAAAACATTCAATTCCTGAGAAAGACATGAGCAGTGTTATCTGGATTTTAGAGGTTAGAAAACAGCAAGGGAGAGTGATTTGCTGAATGTCCTGCCACGAGCCCTTCTGTGGGCCGCCACATCTCTGAGGCATCAGAGGAGCAGGCTCTAATGTCAAGGTAAAATACAGATGACTACAAATACTTTTTAAACCATTTTCTTCATTTTTTTTTTTTTTCTCTTCTTTACTAGGGGAACTATGACGAAGCTCTGGAATATTTCAGCCAGGCGGCGGAGGCAGCGAGAGCTCTGAACGATTTGCCCTTGGTGGCCGAAACAGAGAGTTACCGTGGCATCGCCAGGGCTCACCAGCTGATGGTGGCGTTTAACGGGCACGTCGCGGCAGCGGCAGACCCGCGCAGCCTGCAGTGCCTGCTGGCATGGAAGCAGAGCAGAAGTGACATGTGCGCTGACCCTCTCGCAGCCGGTAAGGCAGGGCTTATGAAACACATTAGTGCTGGATTCTCCTCAACGCTTAAGTCGTTTTCCTTGTAGAGTTTTATTCAATTATTTCCCGGGTTTAAGCCTTGTACGGAATGGAGGTTAGGGTTACTCCTCAGTGCGCTTGTTTTAGGGGCTGAATTAAACAAGCTTGAAGAAATGGATGATAGTAGTAGTGGTTGCTGTGGGTGGTAACTTAAATTTTTTCAGTGCTGTTTGCCAAAACATCACAGTTACATGTTTTTTTAAAAGAAAATAGTAATACTCTTCATTTGCAGTACATTTCTCAAGTGCGTCCAAAAATAAGATCCCTTATACTAAAAGTGAGGAGTAAATTCTGCTTGACATAGTTCTGAATCCAGAAGAACGCGCTGCTTTGTTTTTGGTATCCTTGTACTTGACATTAGAGAGAAAGGGAAAAAGTAAAAATAAGTCTGGTTTCTCTACTATGTTTTCTTATCTCAGAAAGATCAGAGGAAGACTTTGTGTGGGCTAGACCTCTTTCTTCATGGGTTAAATTTTTTTTGCTCTTTTTCCCTTGTACAATACATTAATACAAGACAAACTGAATTATGCATTATCTCCAAGTACTGATAGTAGTAAACTATATTGTACTGAGGAAGGGGGAGGTATAAGTCTACTCTACCTTAAAACGTCCTCCTCTGCATTCTCTGTGAAGAGTGTGAATCCAGAGTACAGTGGAAATAAATGACAGCTGGGGCAGTCACAATATGGAGCTTCAGAGTCACCATGTTATTCCATCAGTAATCCTTCTCCTAAAGACAAAGAACTGCCTGGCTCCTGCTTTCTTGTGTAACTCACCCTTTCATAAAAGTGGAAAATTAAGTATAACTTCAGTGGTAAATTTTGTGTATAAAATAAGTGTTAATTGAAGATATTAGCAGTTTAACAGGAGCCAGGATACTGGAGACAACACTGGGAGCTACTGAGAGTTATGGAACATGGGCATTCATTTGCAGGCTGAAGAGATAAATTAGATAGCATTCTGTTGAAAGTAACACTTTTCAATGGCTATACATATCTATATTTGTGATTTGTGTCTCAATAAGTGAACATTTAGCACACTAACAGATCTTGTTGACTGTCAGAGTTATTTGGGTGCATGTCTCCTGTCTAGACCTGTAGTGCAAATGCCAAGAATTCCAACAGAGATGGCCAAAAAAAAAGAATCCATAAAAGAATTTTATATATGTTTCATATGACGATCACTAACTGTAGCTGATACAAGTAGGAGGCAAACAAAAATCAACAATGGCAACAGCAAAAATACCAGAGGAACCTCAAAGACATAGAATGAACTTTGTATCTCCAAGATGAGTTTTAGTTCTTGCACCTAAAGGGGTTTTCTGTTCAGCTTTTATACATCGCTTTTTCCAGTCAGTTGTGAAACTCATTTATATCCTGAAATGATATGTGCCCCTTTAAGCTCGAGATTCCTGCTCCTCTTTAACAGTACTTCAGGGATAAACAGAGTATGATTAGAAAAGCCCTTTATGTCCTGGCAAGCGTGGCACCACAAACAAGTTTTGCCTGCTGAGATTCTCTTCCTTCTGTATTTCTGCCTAGTTTACCCTCTGTTACTTCCAGTATTGCAGTTTTCATTTCAGTTCCAGTTCACTCCAGGAACCCTGTGGCTACCGCATATTTAGCAGCTCTTCCAGTTCAATATCATTCTTCTCATTAGTGCTCCAAGCTTACTCTCATGATACCCGGATTACATCCAGGAAAACATAGTGTCACACTGTCAGCACAATCTGTAACATTCCTCATGTTTCCTTCTGCCAAATCTCTCGTTAGTACTGGCATTACATTTTTAATATCTTTGTCTGGCAAAACATGACCTGGCACCAGTTCAAGATTAGGATTTGCTGGCTTTGAGTTTCAGGTACAGCCTTTTTTCTACCTTCCAGGAGAGTGTCTGTGCATCCTATGATGAACTCATCGCTTAGGAAATTCCTGCTGTTATAATAGAGCAGTATTTCTAGCTCTTTCAAACAGCTCAGTGTTGATAATCTACTAGATTTTTCTCAGTCTTTTTGAGGATAGAACAGAGAAAGACAAGATACAATGGTAGTTCTTAATCCGCAGGGAAATTTAATGAAAGGGAGAAGAAAGGTAGTAAGTTTTTATTTCTAACTCTGACTGAAGAATTTTTCTGTGTCAAAAAAATAAGAGTAGTTTCTGTATTCTTAGGCAAAATAAATACTTAAGCTAGGGGGAGAACAATTACATTTAAATTCAAGTACTGCCATATTACCTTATGTCTTTCAACCAAGACTTATTTTCTAGATCAATCATTTCAATAACCAGGCAGGAAGAACCAGTAATTACTCAATTTACCTCAACATTTATTAATAAAATAGATGTTTTGACCAGAGTTGTCATGGACAAAAGGGATGGGATTGTCAGAAAACAATGTTTAAAAATGCAAAGGAGAATGTGTTTCTATCTGCTGCCTTTAACTCAGTCACCTGACTTCACTTACAAGAGTTATTTATATCATAGTGAGATGCCACTGCAACAACAAATATGGTTTTATTGTTCTTTTTATGTTTAGTAAAATGTATAAAAAACATTATCAGCAGAATCAGTAGGCAAAAAGGATTGTGACTTCACATAAAATCCTGAAAAGGAGCCCACAGCCTAACACTGTCTGATGAGAAAACATTTCACAGATCTTTCAATAAATAATCACCTGACTTGCTGCCTTCTAGAGGAAAGAAGAATAATTAAAGGTGCTGAAGGCAGGAAATTTTTGAATCAGATTTTGCATGTTGATTACATGAAATGCTGACCAGAAATTGTTGTCTGTGAGTCTGGCAATTCTCAGTCCGGGTTTTTGCATCTGGCAAGGCTGTGCCTCAGCAAGAGCCCTTGAATGCTTGAAATCATCTGAACACTTCTAAGAGTAGACTTAAAATGCAATGTTTTCCTCATCCTACAAAGTCTTCAGGTGTTTTCTTGGGCAACAGTATGTGCTTTTGACCACAATTCAGATTAACATTTCCTGAATTTGGAGAGCTTGGCAAAATTAACACATTTTATCATAGGTTTCCTGTGTTTATTTTGTTGGAGTTTTTTATGATAGCTTTAAATACTGCATATTGTCATCAATTGTGAAGTCTTGTGATCAGTGGAATTATCTGGTCCCATCAACTTCAGCATGATCAGGACTATTTCTAGCATTCCACACCTGAGCAGCCTTCAATATAATTTAAAATGCGTGCACCAGCTAAACCTATAGCTTGGAAAATACAATCCAATGAGCTTTTGTTCTTACTCCTAAGTATGTAATCCCTCAATATTCTTTCTCCAGCCTCCTCTCATGGATGTAAGGAATGGTACTTTCCATAGTATGACTGTGTTCTTTTGTATTGTGTAAAAAATCACATTTTCATCCTACTGATGGACATTTTTGAAAGCTCTATAAGATGTTTTATAGTCATTCTTCTGCAAAAGATGTGGCTAGCACAAAATTGCTAATGTTTTGGAAAACAGCAATCTTACCAGGTGCATTTTAGATTGAACTTGTGTGTAACTTTGTCATTCGTTAATAAAAGGATTATCCCTAAGGGATGGGAGAGTCAGAAGTGAGATATGAGATCAAAGATTATGCTAAACAAATTCAGTTAACATTTCTCTCCTGTAACTTACCAGAGCTGTGTAATTTATGGGCTATTCTGGTAACAGTGTCCAACAGCAGAACAGGCTGCTTCATGATGTGATAAACTGCTTTTTTTTACTGTCTCTTTTGTCTAAAGTCATTTCATTCCAGGAAAACTTCTAATGTTACCTCCTCCCTCTCAGCAGTCTGTGCACTGTGTGCTAGTCTGGAGATAGGGAGAAAGGATTTTAGAGACAGATTTTGGGCTTTCTCAGAAAATGCAGCTGAATGTGAAGTAAGGGAATTATACACACTATTGTTCATTATATATAGTGTGTATATAATTATACACATTATTGTTCACATTGGTAAATAAGAAATATGACTTTAAATTATGTAAAGGAGGTGTATGACCAAGTACAGACTCCAAGGCTGCCTTTGTGCCAGAGGCACAAAGGCTCACTTTTTAATAAGCCTGTTTTGAAAGTAGTTCAAGTGCTTCAGTCCCCTACTGAAATTCACAGGATGGCTTCTGCACCTTTTTATGGGGTTTCTCAAACAGAATTATTTGCTCCCTTCTGGAAAAATACCATGGTTTAAAATGCTGAAATATATATCTACATATTGGAAAATTATTAGAAAAAAAAAAAAAAGTTGAGAGGTAATTCGGTCTTTTTTTTTTTTCCTCCTTAAAATTTGGTAAACTTGTGCTGCCTCTTCTTTATTCACATCACCTAGGACTCATACCTGCTAAATTTTATCTTGTTTTACTTTTAGCTTTTAAAAATATCAGTCTTTTTTATATTAATGCTGGATACAGTCTTAAAATATTCTTAACTAAGTCTTAATGTGGTCTTAACTACAGGTTGAAATAGACCATGCTTGTGTATAGATGTTGATGGCATGGAACAGGTGTGTTTCTGAAAATCAGCTTATGGGGTTCATATATGTTACGTTATTTATTATTAGTTGGGATTTGTTTTTTAAGTATGTGTTAAGTCTGCTTAGAGATACACTGATATTTTTAGCAAGTGAGAGTGATTATTTCTTGGACTACAGACAGAATCCAGTGTGAAGAGAAGAACTGAATGGGGGGGTTTTCAGCACGTTGTGATCAGTGGCTGGATGCACCAGATTCTCATTCTCAGTGAAGAGCCTGAGAACATGACATAAACATCTGTGTCAGTTTTGCCAGGAGTGCAGTGGCTTGTTCTGTTTTCTATTGGTGGCTGAAGTTTGTCTGAAAAGAGGGAAGTGCTGATATTCAGTGTTCTCATGTTTTGTACAAATGCAATATCCGGGGGTTTTTAACTGTGATTTCTTTTTAAATACTGACTTAAATAATTAGGAATTGCTAGCCAGGATCAGATCTAGGTCAGGTGTGTGCATTGGCTGTTCCGTATTTGAGAGGAGGGTTCATTGAACATTTTCATGCTTAACCATGGATTAATGTGTTAGAAGTTTCTTCATAGTCTGCTGAGTGTTGGCAGTTCTTTTATGACTAAGTGGTGCTAGGTTCAAAAAAATATCACCCTGACTGTGATTGTGAGTGTTCATGTCATCAATAGTTATATAAAAATGTTTTACCCACAGGAGAATTTGGATCTCATCTAGGTTTTTTTGCCATCTGATATTTTGTATGGAACCATCTAAATCTTGCCACGCATTTCTTTTAGACACATCCTGTGCTAAATATTGTTGGCATCCAGCTGTGTTTTCTCAGACAAGCTCCCTAGATCAGCAGAAAATGGTTTCCTAAATAAGGTGGATTGTTCTTTCTTGTGGAAAAAAAAGTTGGAAGTGATGTTCAAACTGCAGTATATTGTCAGATCCTTTAGTGTAGCTTTATGCACTGAACTAGCATAGTTTTGTGCACTGCATTGTCAGTACTTCTACATAAGTGGAGTTCCTTTCCACTTTAAAAAGTGGATATTCTCAGGGCAGAAGTTTAGTCCTGCTTGATTTTATAGAATGGTGCAAAAGAAATTGAAGCTCTTGCCCAACTATGTTAGGTCACTTCTGGAGAAATCCTTGATTTGAGGCACCTAGCGGTTTTAGGTTTGACTGCAACATTGATGAAGAGTCACAAAACAAAACAGCTGGCAGGAGTTGTGCTCTGGCAGTGCCCTGATGGTGGCAGGGCCAAAGTAGGAACAGCCAGTTGGAAAACTTTTGAAGTGGCCCCAGGGGCTCTCCACATGTGCACATCCTTTCCTTTCCTTTGCTGCATACATGAGCAGAGGTACATCTAATGGGTTTATGCTCAGAAGGGAGAATGGATCCTCATAAAGAGCCAGAGATCAGGCTTTTGTGGATTTGTTTAATACTGAGATGGTTGTTGTCATTTAGACTTCATAAAGAATCTTTTATTGGTGCTGTCTGCAGACATGCCAACCAGCCTAGACCTCAGGCCAACATGAAAACAGCTCTGTGCTGGAAACCCTTCCTTACCCAAAGCTCCCCAACAATCTTTGGACACAGAAAATCAAAGCTGAGACAAAGAAACTGTGTTCAGTGTGTATGTTCTGTAACAGAACCCTTAGGTCATCTCAGGAGTCACAGGCAGTGTATCAAACACCTTTCTCCTGGGTTTCCCAAGCCAGCTTTCTTTTCTGCATCTGTGAGAGATTTTTTTTTCTGAGATCCTTTTCCCTGCCTAGATACATCCTTTTATGTCCCTCTTATGTTTAAGTAACAAATTGCTGTTTTTATTAAGACTCTGTGGTCTGAAGATAGTCAAGATTTAAATGATTTAAATTTAGAATGAGCCAATCTGTTTTGAAAAGTGAAGTGTTACTTCCACAATTTTATGTATTTATGAAACTGTATTCCTTTTGCCCAAAAATCCACCTCTCTTTATTCTATTCTGTAATCACCAGAGATGTTTTGTGATTTTTTGAACTGTTTGTGAAACATTTATTATTTTTTTTGTTTCTCTTCATTCCGTGTCTGTTCTCTTGTGTTTTCTTGCCCGTTCTTCACTTTTACATTGCAAATTATTCTTTCTCCTTTTTTGGCCCTACACCTTCACTCCAAATTCCAATTTTATGCATGTTTATGCCAGTGTTTAAGGAGTGTAAGTCAGTTACCTCTATACCCAGTAGCTGGCATCTTAACTTACATCTTTTTAGGTATATCTTTTGTGCTTGTAGTAGAATCAATAGGAGGTTTTTGAGAGTTTTTTCTCTGTTTTCCTACTGTTTTCACACTGTTCTTCATGCTCTATGTTTTTATTACATTGTGATCAGAGAATGAAGTGGAAAGAATCACACTTCCTATAGAGTATCTTGACAAGTTGGTTAATAGAAAATTGTGAAGTATCAAAATGGCCTTTAAATAGATCTTAGTCACCTGTGGGAATGGATTGACTTGGTTTAAGTACACAGCTGGGTGATTAATTAGCTTGAAGATCCAAATGCATACTTAAGTAGATGACCATGCCTCCAGGCTCATCCACTTGTTTCTACTCACTCAGTTAAGCATTCAATATTATCTATAATACAGAATATTCCTATGGAAGGCCTCATACAAGTCTTGCCACAGAGCCAAGTAATTATACAGTATTTTTCATGGTGTGCCATACAGGTACATCATTTGGAACATGGAGCTACTATTCTACAATATTGGCATCAATAAGTATCCAATAGAGTAATTTATATGGAGAGGGTGAATTGAAATTGTTCTTATTCAAAGGTTTTTTTCATATTTTTTCCATGTTTGGTACAGTGGTTTAATATAGTTTCTTCTTAAAATTCTGGCTTATTTTTTAATTTTTGGGACGTGCAGCTGCTACGGATATTAGTCAAACAAAATGTAGCTGGTGTCAGCTCCTGTGGGGAATTAATCTTCCGCAGCAGTTTTTGAAATGGGAACTGCAAGTGCCCAACAGCCCTCATAAGTGAAGCTTATGTTTATTCATCTGCTAATGACAATGTCTGTGAAAGCCGATACTCAACCCGTTTTTCTTGTGAAGGTGGATTTCACACTGCCTGGTGTTTATAGGTCACATGAACAGAGACACGGAGCTGCCTGAGTGTGTCTGTGCATCCCACCTGGGCATCTGTTAGCACCATGCCTTTAACTCGCTGCTGATAGAAAACTGAAGCTGAGAAATGGAGGATGCCTGTGCTCTCATCTTGCTCAGCTTATGTCATGCACCCAAAGAATCTGAGGAGTAGGAACTTCAGACCATATCAGAGGTGTCAAGGAAAACCAGATGGTATGAACCAGGAGGGGAGAGGGACGTGTGCTGCACAGTATCCACTACTTCTTATCCCGGGTGCAGCACTTGCAGCCCTCTGTTTACCTCACACTTCAGGGTCCTGGTGGAAAATGTCACTTCAGGGTGCTATAGAGCCCAGTTCTTTGACTCCAGAATCTTTCGATCTGCCAAACAGTGCCTTGAAATGTGTAATTCTCCAAGACTGAGCTTGTCCTCACTAGTACCTTTAGCTCAGTTCTGAGAATAGTATGAAATAAAATTATATTTCATTTTGTTGGTATTCATACAAGTATGCATGCTTCTGCTGCAGTAAGAAGAGAATTGAGATGAAACATTGATGATTTCAAGCATTCAGAAATCAACTGATATATTGAAGGATAACTGGATTTTTGTTCTTGTCATCTCTTATAGATCTTGAAAAGGCTCACTGTTCATACAGGGAAAAACAATATTTCAGTTGCTGTATTAAAACTGTTAGTAATGACTGCAACAAGTTAGCTGTGGTTACCAAAAAAAGATAGCTCGGGCTAATGACATGGAATTTGATTTAGATACATTTCATTTTGTTTTAGTTCAAAATAAAATATTTCTTTCTCTCACATACTTTGATAAGCTTTTGATGACTGTACTGCAACTCCATTAGCCATTTGGAAGGTGGGTGTGCAGGTGGAGTACATGAACACATGTGTGTACCTACAGAGAAAGAAACTGTATGGCAAAGAGAGGAGAATGTTGCATATATGTTAAAAATTGTGAACTAAAAGCTGCTTTTTTTTATGCCCATAAAATCTTATTGATTTGAAGAGGATGGCACAATTATAACTAACTATAAGTAGATTTTGTCCCTTTGAACTGCATTATCAAAAACTTCAAGGCAAGCAGAGGTTCAAATAATTGGGGGACTTGTTAGGTATGATATTCTTGCTGGAGAACATAACCTAGATAAGGGGGAGGTTCTGACTGAGGCTATTCTCATAAGTAGATTTTTCTGTGATAATATTTTGTATTTCGAAAGAATATATTTGCTAGGAAATGCTTAAAAATTTATTACTCAATAATCACAGTTGTAGCATATTTAAAGAATGATCATGGAATTAAAATGTGGAAGATGCAGGAGGGAGCCCTAATATGTCCGTAGGAAAATATGGGGTTAAAGTGGACTATATTTTAAGCAGTGTTCAGTTGACTTGCTGTGTGGGGAGAGACTGAGCAGTCCTGGCTAATGACTTGTAGGTACTGAATCCTCAGGTCTCTCAGGTGGTTTCACTCGACCAGCTTCAGCAGAATGATGAAAAGGTTGAGATAAAATAAACTGACAGTTGCTACTCATCGCAGGCAGCAAGCTGTACCCTGGCAGATGAGACCCTGGGAGCCCTCTTTTTTAAACAAAGGCTTTCACTGCAGTGAGCAATGAACTCCACACAAAAAAGGAAAAGGAGAGAGAGATTGGCAGCTGGTGACCGACAGGAGGAGGGAAGGGAGGGAAACTGAGAAACACAGCAATTGTTGGCTAATTAGAAGCCATTCCCACCTACTTAATACCAACCCATTAAGCAGAAAACACTTTTCATCTTACTCTCGCTGCTGCACATGACATTATACTCCAATCAATACCCTCCCACTGGCTGCCCCACTGCCCACAAATGAATACATTGCAGTTCAAGAATGCAGTAATTGAGTTGGGGCAGTGAAACTGCAGCTCACAGTCAAGATCTTTCTCTGAAGATACGAAAGTAGTGTTTGTTGCTTGGATAAAGAAATCAAATCGCTGTATTGACAGCTCCCAACAATTGGCGAATGGATGAAGTCAGCAATGGATCCGTTTTAACCTCGTATTGAAGTGACAATAAGAGTGGGGGTTTTTCCTCATTTGAATAAGAGATCTAGGGGGTTTGCACCCAGGTGTATAGATTTTTAAGGGCATTTAGAACTCTATTCTTCAGTCATACCTATAAAATATACAAAAACACACATCATGTGCATACAAGAGTACATCTCGTAATTACAGCTGCTTGATTTTTATTTATTTTTAGTTTTGTAGGCTACATTTACTCAGGCTATTTTTAAATTTCATTTAGGTATTCCTATGATTTTTAGGCATCACCTTAACATTTACAATTTGGTCCGCAGTAGTACCTTGTGCAGTAGATCTAGGCCTTACATTTCAATCATTAGAACCTTATATTTAAGTTCTGTGTTTAGATTCTTGCAACATTTCTCTTTCAAATGAAATCCCTTGTTCCCTGAGCCATCTGGAATTGGTAATACCGTGCACAATCTGCAGCATAAAGTAATACTGTGCAAACTGCAGTATAATTCTTTCTTCATATCAGTTTTGTTACCACAGAACCGAAACAGTAGGACACTGTTACACTGTTACTAGTCTCCTCCTTTGTTGGACTGAAGGCATCAGTGTCAGTCTTTTGGAAGTGCTAGAAGGAGGTTCCAATACAAGACATAACATCTCTCCATCCCTTTCAATTCGAGAGAGAATTGAGTATCAATTTGGGAACTAAGATTCCTTGCAGTGCGAGTTTGAAAACATTTTTTTGGATGCAGATAAATTGCATGGTGTGACATCTGATATTTGCAGAAAGAGGCAACCATCACTATAGGTGCTATTCACTGTTGAAGTGATATCGTGGCATTTTCAGCGTGGCATTTCTTCAGATGCTGTTTGCTCAAGTGCTTCTTATCTGCATAATTGTAGAACATGCTGTTATCTTGCCAGGCTGAGCCTTGAACCCTCGAGTCAGACTTTATGTGTGTGGAATAACTTAACCTACTGCTTGTGGCTCTCACCATTTAACAGCCTGTCTATATCTGAGTAAGAACAGTGAAAGCTGAGTGGAGTTAGTAAGGCTGACACAACAGCAAATGTTTTGCATCTTTTGAAATTGTAAGCCAAATAACAACCAACTGCTACTTTGTTGCTGCTTTCCAGTTATATTGTAATATTTTAAGCTTATTAGTTAAATTATCATCAATGTTAACTCATCTAATTTGCTTCTCAGTATTGTAAAGCACCTCTCAGTCACCTTCTTTAGTTATACTCCCTGGGCTTCTTTTGATACATGTTAATGGCACTGTTAGAAAGAGATTTGTCCTCAATAAAGTCTGTAAAGGGGAAATAATTGTTTTCTGATGGAGAGATTTGGGATCTTCACCACTTGTGAAGATGTAAATGCCTCAGACATCAGAGTTGAATATGATAGGACATGCAAACAGAAGTTTTCTTTCCTTAGAGATACTTGGACAGGACAATCAAACCTACATTTAGTTTCCATATAATCTGCTATTTAAAATAATCTGGTTCTAATAATTGTCTCTGTAAACTCTGGGACTTTGATTGCTTTCAACACAGAAGTGTACAAGTTCAGTCTTACTTTGACTCGGTGCCAGTTAGAAGGATCAGAGGCAGGCTAGGGAAAAAGCAGAGAGCAGTTGGCAGTCTTTGTGTTTCTCAGTGCCAAAGCCTGTGGGGTTAATTTGAAGATGCCCAAATCACCTTGGCAGCATCATCTTCAGTCTTTTCCAGAACTGTGGAATTTAATGAGCCAGGACAATAAGCATAGGATCATAGAAAAATAGTAATGGAAAGGACTTGAGGAAGTCATCTTCTCCAGCCCCTATATAAGAGCAACAATACAAAGTTTTTATGTAATTTCCAAGAGAAGTTTGTCTTGTCTGTTCTTAGAAAAAGCTGGCAATTGATTTCCCACAGCATCCACAAGCAATCTGTTCTAAAGGGTAAAATTATACAGAAAAAAGGAAAAAACCAGGAAGTTGTCTGTAATTGAAACTCTGTATTCTTCAAATTCATCCCTTGCCTTTTTGCAGTAAATGGAAGAGGCAGGAATTATCTGGCACATACTGGTGTTTAGAAGAAAATTTTCTAGTGATTTCTGAAGAGGATGGTTACAAGGATTACTTAGTCTAAGTATTAATTATGTATGATGGAATGTAGCTCTTCCTTGTGAGCACGACCGATGGAAGGAGGTAGAGAGCAGATGCAAGGGTTCTGTTTCCTTGTTTATTTTCCAGTTATACTGCCCAGTAGGACTAGTCCATATCACTCAGCTGAGCACAGTAGGTTGGTATCCACTCCAAAAGGGCAGGAAGAACAAGGGCTTCACCCCCAAGAAATAAACCAATGCAGGGGGGAGGGTTGCTACGTATTCTTAAATGGTCTCCGTAAGTGCTGTGAAGCTTTGTTATTCAAAGCCTCTTACATAATTCAGGACTCTTCCCCTTACATAAGTTTCTGAAGCAGGAAAGCAGCTAGATTTCTCAATTCATTTTACCGAGTTAATCCACTCAAACTTCATCTCTTCCTAGAGATGCAACTGAACTTAAACAAAATACTTTAGGTCCTTATTTATGATTGAGAATGATTTTTCTTAGAAACACAAATAGGAGAACTGAACAGACTCTTTATCCATTCTACACTGGATATTTTGATACTTCAAAAACCAGATTGATTTTTCTCTAGGTTCAGAGTTCACTACTTGAATCCATATCCTCAAAAAATGAAATTACAGTACTAGTGTGTGCCTTCACAACTCTGCACTCTTATAAAGCCGTACTGAGTGTTGTTTTGCCAGTCTTCTGCAATGAGAAATCAAAATATTTACAAGCCAGATAGCTCACTTCTTGAGCCCTTGTCAAATGCATTTATTCCCTTTTCATTAATTCTTTTTTTGTTTTCCCATTCCTTAGCAACTTAATTAAGGGTTTGAGGTTTTTTCTCATCTTGGAATCTCTTTTAAAACTATCTGCCATAGTTCCCTTGCTCCAGTTTCTCAACTCAAATTCTTTTCTAAATGTCTCTCCTTTTTCTATCCTAACTAAGATCTAACAATAGCCTTCATTAGTAAAAGTTTCCTACAGAGATGCTTCTACCTAAGTTAGAAGCTGGCAAGGCTCTTGTTTGCTTAGGACTCATTCATGGAAAAGGAAATCTGAGGCTGTGTTTGTCTTCTGCAGAAGTTATAACTAAGGGAAGAGAGTACAAAAAGCATCAATCTTCAGCTAGATTAAATGATCAATAAAACCCACTCAGATTGCATCCAGCAAACATTCTGCTCAAGGAGACTCTGCTTCAGAAAAATGACTTCATCATAGTTGAACAGAAAGTGTATCCTGTGGAAATAGTTATGGCCAGGCAGCGAGCTGATCTTCCAAACATCCTTTCACTCCATGTGAAATAGAGGTGTGTTTGATTTTCTCCTACCAATTTCAGTTGTCTCACTGTGCTGTGAAATCTCCAGATTGATTAATGGAGCTTCTCTGGAGAAAAAGGATGTTTCTCTCTCCTACCTACATGTACACTGTGCACTGCAGAGGCACACACTGGTTTGGTTGTTATATTGTGTTTGGGGACGTGTGTTCTTAATGGAAAAAAAGAAGAAAATTGTCAGACTTAAAATGAAATATGTTCTCCATTATTGATTTCCATAAACTTGAGCTTCTTGTTCAAGTTTTCATAACCATTGAGTCTCCAGTGCCTCTCTATCTGTAAACATTTTCAAGTATTTGTCTCTGAGGATGCATGTGTGGGACTTGCTCATGTCTGACATAAACAGTCTCGGTTAAGGGGAAAACTTTTTTTTCCCCTGACCTTGTGATTTCTGTGTACACAGAACTTTGTGGTCTAGATATTAAGGAGGCTGTTGCATTTCATTTTACTAGACTGAGGTTTCCTATGTGCCTGAGAATCTCAGTTTCCATGGATAAAGCAAGGGCTTAAGAGCTTTTGAAGTAATCATTACTTAGAAGACTGAAGGATTGTACTCTTACAGCACCTCTTACCTCGTTTTCCTGGAAACAGATGAAAAAAATTTCCTCCATCAGTGTTGTTTTAATTGTGGATCTAACATGTCTGCAGCTGATAAGTTTGGTTGCTGCAGGAGTTAGTGGAAACTTTATATTTTATTTTATATTTTAAATAATAGTTTTGATTTAAAAGGGGATTATTCACAGACACACTCTGCAGTAAATTCAATTTTTTTTCTTTTTTTTTTTTCTTTTTAATTAATCCTAGCTCTTCCTAGATCTTTCCTTATTCCAAAGTTGTCTCCACTGGCTGATTTTGGTGGAGTGCTCTACCCTGTACCTCCTGACTGCATGAAATACATATACACACCACATCTCTGCATGGTGTAGCTCCAGTGTGTGCTTCTCTGTATTGGCACAGTGTGAGACAGAAGTGAGCAACACTCCCCTGTTGCAAAGTCACTCTTTATCCTCGTTTTCCTGTCATATGAGTAGCACTGTAAGCAGAAATACTTGAAACTACAAAGCGCCTTCCTTAAATCAGTTTTAACTGAAACTGCAACCACTAATGGTAATTTTTTATGTATTGCATGTCACTACAAGGAAACTGAGAAGGTTTCTGAACCTTCAGCAGCAATCTCTTTGCAAATGGCAGATTCTTTTCAATTTAACCTTAAAGTAATTCAGAATTTCACTGCTTTATTATGCTCACTAGGGGGATAATTGCTGTTATCATTTAACTGCATTTACACACAAATTCCTGACACAAGCTCAGTCTTGTTTACATCAGTGCAGTTATATACATGAGCAATTACAGACTTTTACCTAAAAATTTGGTCTGTCTTGATGACCAGAGAAAACCATGAAACAGTTTAACATGTACTTACAACCACAACCAATCCATGGTATCCTTTTGAAAAATCAAGATTTTTAATAATCATTATGAAAAGTAAGATCTTTAGCAGAAAATTGTTTCTTAATGAACAGAGTTCTGTGTTGGAGAGCAAAGTGTAGGAGATTTAACATGACAGTATTGTTCTAAGGGGAATTTTGGTGCTTTTAGGTCAACTCTTGAAGTAATTTATATAGGAAAAATAGCTTAATACTGTTCTTACCCCTAATTAAATGAAATTGGTATTCTTTCACACAGGTGCTTTATTTAATTAGGATGTGAAATATGAGAAAAGAAGCAATAATTTCAATGTAAGAGAGGGAAAAGGTCCACGAGCATGAGCCTTTGCAAGTAGAATTGTCTCACTTAAATTACACAGAACAGTTAATTTCCATTCAGCAGTGGTTCTCCATCATTTAATTGGAAATATTCTATACTAAGGAGTTGTTTTTCAGTAAGAACCACAGATTACTGTTTTCTGCTCTGGGGTCCTCAGCACAGGGAAGATATGGATGTGTTGGAGTGAGTCAAGAGGAGGGTCACAAACATGATCAGAGGGCTGGAGCACTTCTCATGAGGAAGGGCTGAGAGAACTGGGGTTGTTCAGCCTTGGAAAGAGAAGCCTCTGAGGAAACCTCATTGCAGTCTTTCAGCACATGAAGGGAACCTCTAAGAAAGGTGGGGAAAAACTGTTTAGCAGGGCCTGTTGTGATAGGATGAGTGGCAATGGTTTTAAATGGAGATAGCATAGATTTAGACTGGATATAAATAAGAAGGCTTTTACAATAAAACTGATGAAACTCTGGGACAAGTTGCCCAGAGAGGTGCTGGATACCCCATCCCTAGAAACATCATGAGTCCGGTTGGATGGGCCTCTGAGCAACATGATCTGGTTGAAAAAGTCCCTGCTCATTGGACTGGATGGCCTTTAAAGGTCCCTTCCAACCCAAACCATTGTGTGACTCTCTGATTATTGAATTTAGTATGTACACTCTTCCATGAAACTGTGGGAGTGTGCCTTTTGACTGCACTTTGCTTCCTCTACATTTTCTTGAAGTTGTGATGAGCTTCATGGTGGAGTCCAGCCTGAGAAAGGCATGACCCTTACTGTAACCAGGGGTAAAAAAAAAAATATGTATCTTATTCTTCATTTTATTTCCACACCCCTACAGTCCTGGACAGCAATGCTATGCAGGGTGCACTTGCAAAAGAGCTCTCCTTCCCTTCTAGCATTTTACATCGAGACACCAAGGCAAAGCTGCTATTTTTAATACGCTCTCATGACTGACGGTGGTCATTTTGTTTGCAAGAGGTGACTTGTGGCCAGGGAGAGCCCCGGGTGTGGGCAGGGAGCGCGGGTGCGATGCGCGGGGCCCGGGGTTGTGTTTAGCCTCTAGAGGGTGCGCTTTGATCCCTCTTGATCACACAACAATTTGCAGTGACAAAAGCGACGAGCGGGTGAGTGCAGCCACTTATGCATGAGCAGCAGCATCGCACAGCAGCACACACTGCCGAGGCGAGGCTCCCAGCTTATGTAATAAACCATTCCAGCTCCGTTGTATCCGGCAGAGATGGAACCTGCCTCTTTTTTTGTCACTGAATGGGGTGTTAGGTATTCAATCAGCATTCAGATTTATGCTTTAGATGCTCATGAAAGAGGATGCTCTCCTTCGCGTGCCTGTCAGCGGTGATGCTTGCGTGCAGGTTTTCGTATTTTTGGAGTTCTTTTCTGAAAATATTAACACAAGCAACCTGCCACGTAAACAGATCTGGGGAGATCTGAAGAGTTAAGAGATTTTCAATATAAGGTTTTATTTTACCCTTTGACTTCCTCATAAATCCTTTTTTTTT
Organism: Daphoenositta chrysoptera; assembly: GCA_013397915.1. Taxonomy (NCBI): domain Eukaryota; kingdom Metazoa; phylum Chordata; class Aves; order Passeriformes; genus Daphoenositta; species Daphoenositta chrysoptera. Next base: position 354,355 of record VZRO01006961.1, read on the forward strand.
TTTTTTTTTTTTTTTTTTTTTTTTTTTAGATGTTGAGCATTTNTTAATGTGAAAGGTGTCTTCAGGAACATAGCTTATCATCTTCCTGTGATATATGTGAGCTTTAAAATGTAGTGTAAATTTGCTGGGAGAAAATCTTATTCAGGATCCAGTAATATAGTTGCATTCAAGACAGAATAAAAGGCTTATATTGCTACATTTGATTCAAAACAATGGTTTAATTGGCCAGGAAAATGTAGTTATGAGATGATAAAGATATGAAGTCAAGGGCAAGATATGCCTGAAAACAAGCTTTTTCCTGCCTAAAATTAGGCAAAGTTAATAGGTTAAATTTTGTTTATTGAATAAGAGAACCCAAAGTTGATTGATATAGTAATTTCAGTGTTTGCTATGGCAAATATTTAGCTCATTATCAGTTTTAATAGCATTTTGCAGAACAAGCCTTTTCTTGACATGCAGAAAATACTATTAAATTTCCCTGCATAGATACATTGTTATGACATGCAATAACTACTTGAATATAAAGGGGATTAATAATTTAAAAGGTGTTAACAAATTAGGGCCATCATTAAAAATAGACTTTGAACCATTTTGTAGAAAAATCAGATTGAGGTAATGCTCTGCTCTTATGATAAAGAATTACAGCATTAATTCTGCAAAGTGAACTTATTGCTCCTATTCGTCTCCAAAACCCTGGAGCATTAAAAGACAGGAAGAATGAAATGATCACTGCGTTTTTTCAGGCACAACAGCTCTAATATTTCCATCACAGTTTCACAGCTCAGCTTGCATGGTTGTGCTAGAGGAAAAACCCATAAACGTCATGCTTCCCTTTGTTTTGTTTTTGCTGGTCTTATGAAATCGGGTCGAATTTTTTCAGACAGTTTATATTAATATACTGAGAATTTTGCTTGTACAGCATCTGTGCTGAGTATAAAGCAAACATTTCTTCTATATAGAAGCTGTTCTTTTCTTGGTTTTTAAATGTAATCCCCATGTTCCTTCTGCATTTTGTTTTTCCTTTCTTGCAACAATTGATGACCAGAGGCATTTCAAGGTTGAATTCTTGTTGCTTTGCAAATTATTAATTTGTTTTCTTTCCAACTTGAGATAAACAGAAATAAGATCGCTTTTGAAGCCTTTTCTTCATTGTTTCAAATTGCATCCATGAAACATGCAGAAAAATGGATCCAATTTTTTTTTTTTTTTTTTTGTGCAAGTGTATTAGGAAATACATTTGTGATTCTTATTCATGTGAGTAACCCCTGCTCATATAAATAGTTTCACTGCAATGAGGGTCAGGTGTGGACCCTTATTCTAGAAATAGCTCTGTCAAAAGATTTCAATAAGACTTAAAAGGCTAACCTTTAATTATGGCTCATTTGCTTGTTGTTTACTTTCAGATGCAAGCTGGAGAAGAAAAAAAATAATTTATGGGATTTAAGTAATAAATTTCACATTTGAAGGATAGAGACAGCAGGATCTCTTAGGCCCCCAAAGGAAGCAAACGTTTGTTCTCCCCCTCCCTCTTATTCTCACTTGCCATGGCAGTCATCTCCCTTCATAATATTTCCCTCTCATCCCCCTTCCTGAGTTTTCCCTCCCCTTCCCCTTACACTTTCTGAGACCACAGAACCCAGATGGTGCCCTCACTGTTGCCAGACCCTGGGGGAACTGCTTCTGTTATACCCACCTCTCAGTGGCTGTACTAAGGAACATGCCAAAAGTCCAGTGCTGAGATATGTTTAATTTTCATATTATTTCCTTTCCAGTGAATTTGTCAGCACCAATTTTTATCCCTAAACTAAAGTCTCTGGTATTGGAAGTGGTGCAACATCTAGTTTAAATAAAACAATGAATTTCTCATCATCTGGTTGTGATTTTAGCAGAGTCAGATGTTGCTAAAGCACCAATCAATAAATGGTTAAAGCATTGTTTATATAGCACCTCTATTCCTGCTAATACTGAAAAATTCATAATACCAGGACATTTTTCAGGCAGATGTGTATGTTTTGATGGCAGCAAGAAGTACATCTCCTTTTATATACTAATATAACAGTGTTTGGGGGTTTTTAATTACGCAGAATGAAGAAATGGATGGAGAAAGTAGAACATGTGGCAAAGGAGAAAATATTAATGTTCTGATAAAGTATAAAATAAGAGTTGCTGTGGTAGAGATAGATTTAACAAGGGCCATCAAGGATAACAAACTATTAGCACGTTATTAGCCAGTGGAAGATCAAGGACAGTATTAGCCTGCTCTACAACAGAGGGGAGAAACTCTTAATAGATGACCTAGGGGAGGCCAGTGTGCTTTAATGCTTTTTTGGCTTTAATCTTCACTGAAAAGGTCAGCTGGGATCATGTGGCAAACAGAGTTTATATGTGCCACAAAAAAAAAAAGCAGCAAGATCCTAGGCTAGAATAGGAGAAAGTAGGCTAGAGAGTACTTAGAGGAGACCTTCAATATGATGGGCCGCAGACACTTGATCCTACAACCCTTAAAAAAGTGGCTGGAACAATCTCGAGGTCATTAGCCATTTTTGAAAACTGATGGAGGTCAAGTCAGGTTCCAGAGTAGTGGAAAAAGACAAACCTGGTGCCTGTTTTTAGAAAGGGAAAAAGGAGGAGCCACCATGGAATTTCAGATAGATCAACTTAAGATCCTGTCTTGGAAAAATACCAGAACATACAGCCAGATGTTTAATAGGTATCTAGAAGAAAACAAGGAAATCTGCAACAGGCAAAATGGATTTGCTCATACTAAATATGTCAAGCCAAAATAATTAACAAGCAATAGGACTTCCAGGTAAAGAAGTTAAGGAGAATATATCAGATATAATCTGTCTGGATCTTTTGATATAGTGCTATATGCAACATTTATAAGCAAGAAAGGAAGCCTGAACTACATGAATCTACAATCAAGTGGGTGAATAATGATTATTAAAAAAACCTCTGACAAATAAAAGCTATCTGTGGCTGTTGTTAGAAATGGAAAGCTGTTTAGCTTGCTATTCTACAAGGATCTGAGTCTGTACTAGGTTGTATTTTCATTCCTTATCTGGAGACTGGAATAGTTAGTATGCTTTACATTGGAAGAGAACACAAACTAGGGAAGGAACACGAGCATTTTATTCATGGTGGTGCAATTCTAAAGGATCTTGGCAAATTGAGAAACACATATAATGTTTTCAACCTTAGTGTGTCCATATGTGTGAGTATATATAATCAGGAGTAATCAAGGGCATAATTACAAAAAGGGAGAAAGTGCCAGTTCTGTAGAGGGTGGGCAAAAATCAGGACTTGGAGCAAATCACAAGCTGAACCTGAGTGAACAGTGTTAAGCTGTTGTGAAATCTGCAGACATCTTAGTGGGGTATTAAAAAAAGATGACTTGTGAAGTAATCCTTCCGCTCCACTCAACACCAATAAGGTCTCAGCTGAGTATCATAGCAGTGCTGGGTTTCATGCTTTATGGAGTATGCAGAACAGCTGGAGAAGGTGCAGGAAGGATGAAAAGGAGCTAAAATCATGACCAAAAAACCGCATTGATTTAATGGTAGATTTTGAGTTTATGTGTCTATAGAAGAGACTCGGCGAAGAACAAAATAGCAGGTCTGAGCTTTGCAGAATTTGAAGAGGGGGATAAAATAAGTAATAATCTTTTCTCTTTGTCCATGATAGGTTGAACTAAAAGTAGTGGACTGAAAAATTGCAGTTCATGGGAAAAACTTTACAACAGCTTGAGGAATGGACTGTGTGGTGTCCATTGTAGAAGCTTTTTTCAGTGGTTTGTGAGTGGGCATTATGATGAGGGTGATTTATATATATATTTGACATTCATATCAGAATACAGGCAGCAGCACTCCCAACATACTGTAATTCTGGAGATAAGCCTGTGAAATGCCAGTGACAGGATCTCATGGCCTAGAAAACAGAAAAAGGAAAGATTTTCTGTGAATAAAAAAACTGCATTTTTTAATTTGCTAAAAAAGGGTGGGTAATAAATTTCATTTCTGTGTGTCTCGGTTTGCCCATCTGTGAAATCAGGTTTAAGATGTTGATGGTTTTTGTAACACAGCTTTCCAAAATACTTCTTGGCTTAAGGATACTGAAAGATATTCCCTGCCTACTCCAATTCATCCCCTCATCCTTTCCTTTCTGGAAGTTCTCCAGCTCTTTCTTCTCTTCTTATCCATGCTCTTCTCTGCAGAAATCATTTCAAGGCTACCAAAGTATCAAATTTTTCTATCCCATCGATTCTGATGGCAACAATATTCATATTTGCTGGTTGTTGGAAAGCCTGGAATCAGCTTCCTATTCAGGTTTAATGTGAGGGAGGGCTGTGAAGACTGAGAATGAAATCCACTTACTGGAGCAAAGCTCACAGTTTGGACTCTTCCCTCCTTCCACTGCCTGTTTCTTCTCTCTCTGGCTAGAATAACAAACCAGCCTTTTTCATGTCCACTTTCCAGCCCAGAACCATTTCATCTCTTCCTATTATTGGAGTCTTAGAACCACTGGTAATTAGCAAAGATGACCACATGCTGCAAGTGAAATGTCTGTTTCCCCACTGGCTGGGGTCAACCAAGAGATCCATTTTCTCATTCAACATTTTATGTGCACTCCCAAGATTGTTTCTCTTGCTGCCAAGATATAGTATGATGTTCATTAAAATTTATTTTTTCAATTTAAGAATGTTTCCATGTAAACTCAAGGTTAGCCATAGGTAACTAACAAGTAAGATGAATTTGACAGAAATTTTATTGGGTCTGCAGTGTTTTCTTCCTCTACTTAATATTAAGGAATCTTTAACTCAAGAAATTAGGGCTTTTCAAGGGAAACTAAGCAAATAGAAAATTGGGGCATAGGGGGTATATTGTAACATACTAAATATTTGAGTATTTTTCCATGTCTTTTGGTCTCTAGTAATTACAAATATTTATAGATTTGAGATTCAGACAACAATTTGAAAAATTAATTGTGTGCAATACCTTATGGTTAAACTGTATCTAGAATTTCAGCAGTTTTCTACAAGCTTTTAAATTATTTGCTTACATTTTGGAGGAAGAAGAGAAAGAGAAAAGGGCTACAGATTGATGGAAGTTTTTTCAGAGTCTGACTTAATAAATGTGACAATCAAATATGAGGATTTTTGGAAACAGAGATAAGCGACGCTAGCCTGAAGGCTGAACTTAATGTCAAAGAGGGTGTTCATGCAAAGCAAAACAGTGTATCTAGTAAACTAGAGAAATACCATCTTTGGAGGAAAAAATCTCTAAAGATTTTATGCCACTTTTAACAGGCAACAACAAAAAAGCCCTGGCTGTACCTCAGGATATGATCAGTCTTTTTGAACTGAATTTGTTCAGTGCTTTTTTTGTTCTTCAGTGCTGTCTGCAAGCATTCCCTGTCTCAGTCGTAAGGCTCAGAGTTTGGCAGTTTTATTTCTTTGTTATATTTTCATCATGTGAGATAAAAAGTCACGGATGAGTGATATAATGGAAACAAATGTTACCTGTGTCTGAGCAGGAGAAAAAAGCCCTCAGTTGCACTGAATCCGTGCTCTTATTCTTTCATAAAATTGTTTGAAATTTTTTGAAAATGATAGGTGATTTTTTTTCCTTCTTTGCTCAGCCAAACTGCCTCTCTACCAGAAGTGGAGTTCAGTAACCACCTTAGGAAAAGCATTTCTCAGGATAGCTGAGGTTGAGACTGTTGTAGGCATGATCTGTTCAGACTCTGCAGGAGGGGATGAAGGCTGCATCACTCTCGAGTAGCCCCTGGAGGTTAGCTCAGAGCAGCAGTACAGCTTTGGAGGGAGCTGTCAGCCCTCTGGGCTACAGGGATGTGCTCTTTTTAATAAGTACATTGCACAAGACAGTACCTACGAGGTAAAGGGCATTAAAGGGCATTTTTTCGCAAGAAAGTCTTTTTTTAAAATAATGATTAATAAGTCCAAAGCTGCACAGTTAATTTGTGAAAAATACAGTGTGTTCAAAATACCAAGCAGTCCTAGATGTTTTTCATGTGAATAGAGCCTAAACAAAGTACATTCTACAGAGGGGAAGTTTGGTTTATCCCTTGCTCAGAGATTTGAATTTAAGCTCTATTTGTTTTCACCAGCTGTGAAGAAGGGGGTTAGCAATATGAAGATCATTTGATTCTATAGTAGCTCTTCAGGTAGACAATATTTAATTTGATTAGTCAGCATATTCATTTTTGTGGTGGAGGAATTGGGAGAACTCCTTGTTTAAAAAATAGGGAATACTAACAGATATGCATTTGCTAGATATCCCAATGCCTTATATCTTCCAAGAAATTGCTTTTCAGAATGTGGGATGCCACAGGTTTTGAGGGTATTGTATGTAATTTATACTTTCATTTGTGTTTTTTAGTATGTGGTTATGGCAAACACTTCATATATATCATGTTTTTCCCAAGTTTAGCTACTTCATTTAGTTGCTGAAAGGTTGGTCTTTTTTCTTGGACAAATATTAAGTACACACATCAAGAAGTTACTCAAAAATTAAAAAGGAGCATTATTTTATCAACACATTAAGCAAAACTCACATGTTCATGACCAGCAATCGAGTGAGCTAAATCAGACAATACTTTAAATATGAAATGACATGACAAAGAGTCCCTTGGATTTTCTTTTACATATTCTTCATTATTATAAAATCTTGGAAGTCTGGTGTTCATAGACATGATTCGCTGACTTGCACACTCAATTTGGGCAGTCATAATCAAAACATCACTGATGAACTGGTCTAAAATGAAACTGCAAGATTGCCTAGTGTTTTATTTCCAAAGAAATGCATGTCTGCCAGAAATGAAGGATGAGGTTCTGGTTGTCCTAAAGTTATTACGGGTGGGAGATTATACAGACATATATGGTAGTGATGAACAGAGATCAGAGAGAGCAGAACATCAAGGGGAAGGAGAAATGGGAATTAAGAGATCAAAGATTGTAGAGGAACTGGAGGGAGAGTTGGCTTTGTCTTCGCTGCCAAAAAAGGTGTGTTTTTTGTGTGAAAAAATGAACAGTAGCTGTAGTTATTTTGCTGTGGCAGACAACAAAAGCCTTGTAGCTTTTACTGTGATCTGGCTGAACAAGTTCAACTGCAGAAGTGAACTGTAACACCTCTGTCCTTTGTGTCCATTTTACTCAACAGTAAGGTAATTTTTAATGAATGAACAGTGAAAAAAATTACTCTGGCTCTGCATTATTTCATTGAACGCTACTCAGAGAGGAAAAGCATAATAATAAAGAGCAGCCTAAATTGGACAAAAGTCTGATTGTCATAGTTAGCAACATTTGACATCACAGGAAGGACAGACTATGAGAAAAGCACATGGAGAGTAGTATCAGGAGGGGATAAAGCACTGAGGGCATGCACTATGAGATAGCAATTTATTTCACTCCTTGCTACTGATTTGCTTTGTAAATGTTGACTCACCTTTTCTTTCTGATGCATCTTTTTCTCTTGTTTCTTAAATAATCACAGAAAAGCACAGCTATTAATTAATTCTTCTCTTAATCTTTCATTATTCAAGGAAAGAGCTCACTGAAACCCAAGGTCATATCTCTTTAATACTGGCTATTTATAATTAGGCAGTGGAAACCATACCTAAATATTCAAAGCAGTTTGAGCTGTTGATTACCCCAAACTCCCAATGGAAATGCACACTTTATTTTTAAGAAGCCCAGGGAGAGAAGGAAATGTGTGTGATTTGGGGAGTTTTGGAAGAGTGTGCTAGAAAAGTGTCTGTCCAAAATAATCCAGGTACAGTTGATTCTGATTCTGAACAGCAGTATTATTCCAGGATCATTCTTTATTATCTTACACTTCTTGGATTTCAGTCAAAGATGTGGAATTAAATGCTTAAGTGGAGCAATCCAGTTTTAAAGACACTTTCTATAAATTATAGCTTTTCATATACTTTCTCATATAAAATTAATTGAGACTTTCAGGAAATTTGTCTACGATTTCTTCCACCTTCTCAGTAGTAGACAAGACTTTGACAGAAAGGTTTGTATAAAGAAGAACCTCTGAGAGCACAGTTATGCTGGATCATATCCTAAGTTTCCTTTATCATAGAAGTTTCTGCAGAAGGAATTTGCACAATAAGAGTATTTTTATGACAGTAAATCCAGCAGAAGTAGAATTTATCATGCTTGAGTTACGTTGGAAACAGTTGTTTCAGTTTGGGGAACTATTTTAACTGTTAAATTTTCATCTACAAGTGTATCCTGGAAGGCAACGTATCTACCTCCAGAGAATGTAGTGTATAATTCTCATTTTTAGAACCTGAAAATGATTAAGATAAAAGTATCCTTATCCCTAATGTTAAAAAGCAATAGTAATACAGCTAAGCTCTAATAACTTTGTCTTCTGTTCTTCAGGATAGACCTCCAAGTAGCATCCTCTTAAATTCACAGCAAAAGAATGTGTTTTTTAATAGAGTAAATTTTCCTCTAGGATTATGTGCTTATGTCTACTGCCTACCTTATCGAGGGACTTGATTCTTTGTTTAGTATAAGTAGCATTGGGATCACAATAAAAGAGAAGGCTGGTCTCCTTTGCTGTCTGCAGACTAGATTGCCTTAAGAGACATTGAGACCAGTAGAGAAAAAAGAAATTACACTGATCCAATAGATATACTGCTGAGAGGTTTCTATTATATTCTTACCTCAGACATTGTACCACCATTAAATTCACACTTTCAGGCCCTGGGAATCAGGTCAGCATGACAGAGAAGTTTGGCTAAAATGAAGCTGCTATATTAGTTTTTGTGAAAATGATTAAGCTCCGCAGGTTCAAGATCAGGACTATTTTTCAAGCAGTCATTGTTTCAAAGCTAGGCAAATAAACCCTGATAGAAAGGAGAAAATGATAGGGAGTCAGACCAAGATGAAATTGAGTATCAGAGTAAACAAACTACCTGAATACATGATCTCGAGTAGGAAAACAACATAGAGTCATTCATTTGGCACAGCTGAAAATCAGCTGGCAGGCAAATTTTTTTTAGAAGTATTTTAAGCAGACTGCCCATCAAATAAGCATAATTATAATCAAAATTCTTACAACGTTCTCAAAATTCCTAAAGGCAATCAGCTCCACTCAAATTAGTAACTTGGATAAATCACCATTAATTAGCTAATATAAGCCAGCAGGTGGTTTTGAGCCCAGAGAGATTCCCTGGTTATTTAAATTATGTATACTATACAACACCAAAGATAGAATAAGTGAAAGGGGAACAACAGGCACCAGTCTGCCAAAAAAAATAAACAACAACAACAACAACAAAAACACTCTTTAGGGACAATGCTTAGCTAAGGTCTTCTTCAACTCCTACATCCTACCCAAAGCAATACAAGACATCTTTGACCCTCAGCTCAGATAGTATCATCCAGTTCTGTATGGTTCCTAAGTCAGCACTGAAATATGTGCAGGAAACAAAATCTGCAGTGGAAGCTTGCTTGGAAAGGTTAGTTCTGAAGATTTTGTGATTACTGGAAGGACAGAGAGAGCAGTGACTCTCTTTTACAAAAATGCACCACTGAAACCACAGGGATAGCCTTGTCACACACACATTCGTCCCAAAAGCAGCGGGAGATTCTTTTTTGTGGGCTTTGTAGGCATTTCCTATGAATAAATAAAATTACATAATTTTAAAATATTCATGTGCAAGTCTTCTGTGACCAATGCTGTCGTGGTCAGTTGTGGACAAAACCAGTTGGGAGCCAAACTGAAGACTTTCACATTAGTATATCAGAAGAACATCAGATTTTTTAAAAAATATTGGTACCAATAGCTTCATGAAATCCAGAGATTCTTTGAGAAATCTGACTCAAACCTGCCTCCAAAACTATTGTCTTTCAATAACTCCTACTTGCATGGTGTGTTACCCTAAAAATCTCGGGGATTGCCATAAAATTCTGTCATAACTTACCACCACCCATAACCCCTATGCTGGCGGTCATGGAAAATCGAGACTCAGCTGTATTTTACAGTCCCTGATTGAAGCAAATGACATTGTGTAGGAAGAAACAGCAAGATCAATACAGATATTTGTATTTGTCCCACTGGTAACATCTCTGAAAGTCTGAACAGTGATGCAGCAACAATACTTTAAAGGATTAAAACTCCTGCCAGGTTTTACTGAATGATCCACAGGTCTGGTAGTAATATTTAATCCCAAAGCGTGCTCTGGGATCACCTGTGCCTTTCACATGAATCAACTGAGTGTAATGTTCTGTTTACAAAGAACTGAGATTGTGTAGCACTCTGTATTCCTGCCGCTGTGTCTGGCAGATATTCTGTGTTGGCTGGCATGTTCTGCAGGCTGGGTGATGTATTTTGATGAACTTGTTTTCATACATTTATGCAGGTTCCTAGTCTATCCCCTTTTTTTTTCAATGTAAATGATAAATGTATCATAAACCTGTTATCCAATAACTATTTAGCATTTTCATTCAAACACAAGTTTCAGTAAATTGAGTTTGGGCAATATGACAAAGAATAGCAGAGGTAGAAGGTTTTTCATTGCCATATTACAACACAAATCCTAAATTTATAATTTTTGTAAGCAGAGGAAACATGAAGCCTGTACCTACCTAAGTCCTTCCCACCTCAGCAATAAACACATAGGAATTGGGCTTATCCTACAACAGTGAGGAGTCAAAGCAGTTCCTGAGTTACCTGAAAAAGCCTCAAGACGTGTTAGCAGAGTATGTAAAAATGGTAAAAACCAAAGCTAATTATATAGGTAAAATTAATTCCATGTATACACAAAAGTAATATCAACAGTTTTTTAAAAATATCTCTTGCATTGTGTTTTAAACTACCTTAAAAATTCTGTTTTTCTGGGCACAGTATAGAAGTATACAACTGTTCAAGGGGAAAAAAATGCAGACTTTTTGTTCAGCACATGCAACACTGCCCTTTGATATCTTTTTTTGGACTTTGTAATAATGCTGTAACTACCGCTGTTCACAAATATTTTATTTATAAAAACTGTCCTCCCACAGGGCGGCTGCAGATGATCTGCAAGCTGAAGACCAGCCTGCAAACTCCTCTCGCTCTAGGAAATGGTGCTTCTGTTTGTAAATATCAGTGCTTGCCTTGGGATTTTTAATAACCAGTAGTGTGTTCCCAATTTCAGTATATAGATCACAATATCCAGCTCTTGGGTAAAGTGTGGAGGTGACAGTTTTGCGTCCAATCTTTCCATGGCAATACTGATACGTTCTATTGTTGTTTAAAACCGTAGAAAAACAGTCTGAATGCCTTTACGTTAGCACCACAGGCAGAATTGGTATTATTCTTGCAAGAAAAAAATAGTTATTTGATATCTTGCAGGGATCAGCACTCACAAACCATCATTTGTTAGTAGCTTTTGAATGGAAGTCAAATAGGTGTTAATGTTCAGAAAATGTCAAGTTTAATAGAATGAGTTTTAGTCACTGAAAAGCTGAAATTGAGAGTGTTGAAACCCTTGGTAGTGTTTGGCAGAGGTTATTTCAGTCTTGTTTCCTACATGGAACAATTGGAAGAGTTTCTCTGTAAGTTTTTATGCTAACCCTTCTCTAATCTCCATGATTAGAGATCATGCTTTTCTAATACTTACATGATATATGAAAAAAAGGCTGTAGTAAGATGGATCAAAGGCCTGTTTAGCCTGGTGTCTGTCCAGGAATGGCTAATAGCTTAGGGAAAAATAAGAACAGGAAATTTGGAAGCAAGACTTCTGCTTGGTATTCTCTCCATATCTTCAGCAACCTGCAAGTTAGCGACTTGCTGAAGAAGAAGTTTAATCTAGATCCCACTATATTTAAAAGGCTTTCCTGTATTTGTCCATGAACTTCTCCAGTGGATTTCTGGTACATAACTGGCAGCCAAGGCACCTCATTGAATTTGGCAGCTAAAATGCAGCTTCCCGGTCTGCCCTTAGCCCATTGTTTTGCAGCTTCAGTTGTTGCCCTTCAACTTTTGCTCTATAAGAGTGTAAGTTATTATTTCTCACTCATTTTTTTCATGGTACTTGTGAAAATAGATACATCTCTTTATATCCTGCTGTCAGTCATCTTGAAGCTTGCAATCTCCCTCTGCATAAAAGACATTTTCCATATATGCATTAATTTGCATTGATCAACACTGAATTTTATCTGATGCTTTATTGGCCAGTCATAAACTCTTTTTGAAGTTCTTTAAAGTTTTGATTTTGATTACCTTGTGTAATTTTTTTTGTCAGCAGTAGGTTCTGTCACTTTGCTGTTCACTAACCTTTTGAGTTGCTGTTGGGCTTTTTTAAATGTTTACTGTACAAATTCTGCCTTAGATCTCTGTTGAATTCACTAGTGATGTTTCTTCATAATGAAAATCAATCCATCTATGCATATCTTTATTTTCTACCTTTAACTAGTTGTTAATCCAGAGAAGGTACCTGAAGCACTCTGGGAATCAAATAGCCAGGTAATAGTCATCCAGATCTCTTGTATTCCTCAAAAGAAAATAATCTCATGAGACCTCTACAAAAGCGATCTTGATTTCTTTTCCTCATGATAACATTTTAATTTACTTATCAACCATTATATCCTTTGTTGCAGATAATTTGCCTAAAAGTCAGATTTTTACTGGTCTCTCCTCCCATGGCACATTCTTGGTTTTAATTAATGTCTTGTTTAGCACTCCATGTTACTTTTGTACTGAGGCTGATTTAAGCAATGCCTTTGTACATATCCTTTAAACCTCTTGAGCAAATACTGCTTTGTTGCCTGATTGATTTCTCAGTTTGTTCTAATCCTACTCTAACAGAGTTTCAGTTTGGGTCTGTACCTCTCTCATCTAGAAAATAAAAATGCTGATGTAGAACTCTGCTGGACATCTTCCTTAGTGACCACCAACCCAAGAATACATTTTACCTTTCTGCTGTTACCTTTTATTCCTTGTGTTCTCGTTCAACTTTTTGTGTGTGTTTTTCCCAGGGAAAAAAGAAAAGAACTATGCAATTATGTTTTTTCCCACTATTTCATTCTTAGGGAAACAAATAGAAATAGGAAAATGATGCAATCTGTGGAGATGTGATACCTGGTATCAGTGCTCTGTGATTTTTGTGTGGTCATCATAAAATAAAGGACTGGGTTAAATTGTACTTTCATGCCCGTACCCTGAAAACTTCCAGCTCTTGTACTTGAGAAAATTCTCTCTGCTATCTTGGCACCATGAAAGTTCACATTAGAGTTCACTTTAAATCCAGGGAGTCATCAGCTGTTCATATGAGGGTGTCGAGCTGATTCCTGGGGTGCAGCAGAGAGCAGCTTTCTGTGTCAGTGGCAAATGAGCAGGACACAGAGTGATTGCAAAACAGCCACATCCTCCTGGGCTATCCAGGGGAATTTCTGACAGTCATGTCAACCTACAGAGGCCCTGATTCTACTTTTAATTGGGAGCTATATAATAGAGACATCTGTACCTTCCTTCTTGCATGTTGAAAAGTTCAGGGGAAGCTTCCCCCGTAATCAGTGTCAGAATACAACATTATGTGGTAAACTTTTTGTCTCGTACTGTTTTTCCCTGCATTGTCTTATTTGTTTGAAAAAACAAAAATTAAGTTGCTGTGTTGTTCATGACCATTTCCTCTCCTTTTTCCTTCATCCTTCTTTTCACATTTTTGCTGTCTTCAGGGTTTTCTTTCATCTTTTCCCTGCAATGCTTTCCTGATAGGGACTTCACTCGTTTTTCTCTCCTCACAGCTCTGGTTAAATGATCAGAGATGAAGTTTGATTTTGATAGCAAAGTACCATTATTCGAATTTAGAGATAACATCCTAATTGAAATGGGAGTGGAAAAAGAGCCTTCAAGGAGCCTTCAAGGAGTATTGCTTTAACTTGTTTGCAGAATAAGGCAAATACCACTGTGTTAGATACTGGAAGAACATTCAAACCTCTTTGGGGAAACAGATAGAAGGAATAGTTCAGTGAAAGTGTCCTGGAAGGCTTTGGGTACTTGAGAGAAAGGCAGAGACAGAAATTGTTTGGAATGTGTCAATGTGGTGAAACAATAGAAAGCATCAGCACTCAAAGAAGGAAGGAGTTGTACCTTCTGAAAGTTCTACATGGTAGCCCAAAAGGTAGGGGCAGGGACTGGAAAGAAACAACAAAAAAAATCAGTTTGTGACCCTTTGTGGCTCATTTTTGCCTGGTCTTCTGTTTGTCAAGGAGTCCTGAAAGGTTCTAGGCTTGCTGGCTTGTTTTGGAAATTTCAGAAGATGCAATGTGTGCTCTGTGGTGTGTTGTGTGAGCTTTTCAAAATTATCTTCAAAGCTGGCATATTGCATTTTTGCCAAGTCATATTTTCTCACAAGTGTATGATGTGTACTTGAATTAAGATGTCATGATTTATTTAAATGTCTGCAAAAAAAATTACAAAAGATTTATGTCCTTTTTTCAACAGCTTTACTTTTAATCCTTTATTTCACAGTGTCCTAAGACTGCTGGTTTTTCTATTTACTTTCTGTATATAGTGAAGACCTACATTTCTAAAAAAAAATACATAAAAGTATGTAGGTATAAATGTAACCTTTGATTGATATTATACCCCTGTGGTTAATAAAGTGACTTGGGAAGTTTTACAAAGTCAGGATTCAGTCCAGACATGAAACAGTAGTTTGGCTTATATTAGGTTGTTTGTTTACACTTCTGGTGAATAGGTATGTCCTTAGCAAATATATTATTTACAAAATCATTAATTAGCATTGTCTTACTAAATTTAGTTGTCCATTAACAGATCCAGAACCCTTCAAAATAAACCTCTCATTTCATAATTTAAACTTCTCTACTAAAATTACTTCTAAGATGCCAGTAGCTGTTGTCTTTATTTAATTGTAAATCATTTGTGTGTGAGATTAAACTTCAGATGAAGTTATAACAAAATACTTTATTTTTGTAAAGCATTACCTGAAAGCTCATGGGGAACTGAGTTGTAACTGTTTCTATCTGTGACATGTTCTTCCTATAAAATTAGAAAAAAAAATTCATACTACACTTGCCTTTTCACATAGTTGTTAATTGTGAAGCTACTTTGCCATTACAAATAATAATTTGAATGTAAATATATAAAGGAAATGTGTATTTGAGATGTCTATATTTTTGAGATAGGTGAATTTAGCGATCTCTGAACTAACAATGTCCTAGAAGACAGAGTGATTCCTCTTTCTGAATGCCATCTTATACCAACTCTTGAAAGAAAAGTACAAATGATGGATGCAAGATGGGGATCTTTAGTGTCAGCAAAAAAGTAGAAGAAAATATTCCTTTTTTTGAAGTGATATTGCTTATCTCCTCTGCACTCAGGAAGGAGTAAAACCACACACAACTGAATATTCTTCATAATGGTCTGATTAGTTTGCACCTTTGGATAAGGTGCACAAATTAATACTTAGATTTGGATTAGTATTTGAAAACTAATCTGAAAGTTATTTTATTTGCATATTAAACAATTACATTAACAAATAATACTACTGTTAAACAAACATATAGTTTAAAATTGTTACACAGAAGTAGAACACACAAACTAACACTGACTTTGTTGTCTCTTCTTTAAGGTAAACAAAACTTGCAGATACGTTCAAAGTGTTTAATTTAATTACTATTAAAATTGAAATCAGTGACTAGAAAGGGCATCTAGTGCAAATGTGCACTGCAGCTTACCCTAAAGGAAGAAATATTGGGCCAATGAAAGCAACCTATAGAGAATGTGAAATAACAACCATGTGCTGGCATATTAGGAATGTCTCTTCATAGATGTGCAAGTTTTATTTCACATTGTCCTCACCCTTCTCAATAAGAATGACTGATAGCTTCACTTTGTGATTTCCCAGCTTTTAAGAGTCTATTTTTATTTATTTTTTATGACCAACCTTGCACTTGTTAAATGTAATTTTTGCTTTATGTAACACAGAAAAAAGCACATCTGCAGTATGCTGTCCCATGAATTAACAAGAATGACTGGACATAAGACAAGAAATCCTTTAAAAACATATGTTCACATTAAATATCTGGGCTAGCTCAGTAAAGGAGGTCTTATGGGGTCATTTTTGATGCAGTGCAAGTAAACCATTTCTGCTCTTCTGAAATAGTTTCTTTCAGGTTTATATTGAGCTTGTATAACGGCACATTACATAAATAAGGGCTTAGTTTGTACATCAGTCTTTTACATCTTGGATTCTTACTAAATCCTTGTTTTTACTAACTTGATGCTTAAGAGATATTGATTTCTGCTACGCATGCCTATGGTGTTTATTTTGATATGTGTGGGATTAAAAACAAAATTAACACGCATAATCAGTTTTCTTAGAATTAAAAAGGGTGCTTTGGTACCTCTGGTTACATTCTTCTGAACAAAAAGGAGAGCAAAAGAGATGTGATAAAAAAGGGATCGATTTATTCAATCACTGGGTATAAAAACATTAGCCCTGGGAAAGACCCTTCCTCTAAGAGCTTTAGCTGCCCAGTCTCACTTGTGTGGCACAAAATAATTTGCATTTTTAGAGAAAATTCATGTCTTCTGTGAGCTCTAGTGAAACATGAATAAATTGCTTTCTTTTCCTCTTTTTCTGATTTTATAAAGCTGAATCCATTAGGGGCTGAGTCAAACTGTAATGAAAGAAAGGCAACAACTGAGATGATGGAAACCCTGGATTAGATTTCTTAGTAGTCCAAGCCCAGCTGTCATGGCCTACGTGTCAAGTTAGTGCTCTTTGGGGAGGCCTGGCAGTACATGTGAATATTTTTTTTAACTGCTGTGTTACAACAGGTCTCTAAAGCAGCTAGGAATTAAACAGAGATGCAGAGATTAAGAATTAAATAGAGCCACAGCAAGCAGTCCACTAGGGAGGCTTGCAGTGGGGCAAGTAAACCTTCCCAGGGCTATTACCCACTGCCATGCCTGGCAGGCTCGCCTGTGACCTGGAGACTCTGAAACCTCCAAGCAGGGGTGTCTTATTCTAATTTATAGCCATTAATTTTGTCTATTACACCTTGTGAGCTTTGCTATGAGGTAGGACAATGATTTGATCAGAACATGCAGATCCCAGTATGGATTTTAAGCCACTGTTACTGTTTTTATTGGGAAGACCTGCTTTCCTGTCAAAACACCAAATATTCATCTGAGTACAGACTGGTGTTAAATTATCAAATTACTGTTGTCCAGAGTCTTCTACCTAGTGCTTGGAATTTATCCAGCTTCCACATCCTCCCATGAAGGGGCATGATGGCACAATCAAGGGGTCCCCTGGTCTGTAATAGATTCAGACACCTGAAATCATCTCAAGTTCACCACTCACTTTGTGAATTTTGGGAAATTGTGATATTTTCAAAACTGAGAGAATTTCATAACAGATTTCCTTGATTGTGGGAACAGTTTATTAAAAAAAAAAAAAAAAAATCTGCCAGAATCCCTATCGGACTTGTGCCCTGGGGAAAAATTCCTTCCATGTTTCTCAGCTGGCGGCTTTGCATGATTTATCTCATCTTAGGAAAGCATTTCAAACCAGCAGCAGCTGGTATCTGCCTGCACTTCCACTGGTGCCTTTGTGAGGGACAGAACTGAACTGAGCAGCAACACCTAAATAACCCTGTTTCCTTTTCTGCCCTTGCATTGTGGAAAAGGTCCAAAAGAAACCAGTCATCCACTGCTGCTCTCCTTCCCTTGCATCTGTAAGTCCATGCCTCCCCTCAGCCCCATTAGGTGTCTGGACACTGGGAGTGCCTGCTGGTGCCTCTCATCACTGTGATCCAGGAGTGGGTGACATCTTTTACTTCATGAAGACTTTTGCTTGCCTGATGCGTGCTTCTAATCTCTGCTGTTCCTAGAGCAAAACAAGGTGACTGGTATGGCAGCATAACTCAAAGTGAATTTAAAATTTCTGAAGTCAAATGTTTTCTAAAAAGATCTGTTTTGAAGCAATTTGGCAAAGCTGACATAACCATGCTAACTTCAGTGAAGCTGCATTGGCTGCATCACTTGAGAATTGTGCCCAGACTAGCCAGAGCATTTATTTTTAAATTCTAGCTTCTGCTGGCTTTTTCTTAAAAGTCTCTGTAGTTCTATAACTTTCTAAAGTAGCTCACAAGTCTTGTGCTACTGCTAATAAAACAGAAAATCCATTTCCATTTTTCAGTGTAATCTTTTTTTCATGCGAATCTATTTCTCATCAAAAGAAGCGGGTGACTGGCGTGAAAGCTGGAGCTCTCTACTTATCTGTAAAGACAAGTAGTGGCCTTTCAAGTTGTCACACGTTGTCTGGAAGAACGTGGCCATAAATTCAAAAACTAGGAGGGAGAAACTAAACACCCTGTGTTGTTCTGACCAGCAAAAATATTGTTCCCAATGCCCAGTGAGGAGAATTAGGTCTGATCTCTGATTCTATAGTCTCATCTGTTGGTAAAATCAGCAAGGAAAGCTGAGACAAAGAAGATTCTCCAAAGTGAGATACCAAGAGGTATCTCCCATAGCACACCCATGTCACCACATGTGAATACAAGGACCCTGCATAAACCAGGACCTTTATTTCCAGCAGCTATTTTTGTTGGTTATTTTTAAAAGAGAAGTTGGAGCAGTTTGCATTAGTCTTAGAGGGGAACAATATTCTCCTCAGACAAGCTCAGTCACAAGAAAGTTGATACTTCCTTAAGGGATTCCATACCTTCTTTTTAAAGAACATTATCTTCCAGACATTTCCCTACATCTCCTTAGCCAGAGAGGATGTACTCATTCCTAAGGTGCCTTAGAAGATGTAAAGCTAAAGTCAGATAAGGAGAAAAAAATCTCTGTTGCATTCCTTTTTTTTTCTAGCAGATGCATTGTTGGATTTTCTCTACTTTGATGGCTTCTGTTTCTGTACCCAGATGATACCTGTGGCTAAGCTCTTGGAAGACAGTTTCCCAGGCAAAAAAAACCTGCGTTATGGAGACTTCAGATGACAAACAGTTTGCAAGCCACTAGGCAGAGTAGTCACTGGAGATGCTGAAAGTCTCAGCCATGGACAAGTGCTCTTACCTATGTAATTATAGAAGAGTAGGTAAACCTTTAGAGGCCAGAAAACAGCAGAGCCAAACCGGAACATAAAGAATGAGATCTGCAGAATGAGAAACTCTCAACAAAATTACACAGGATGCTCATGTCAAAATACAGAGATAAAGCAAAAAGAACTAAAATCAGAGATACTTTTAGTCAGAGCAATCTGATACTGTATTTGAACCTCAGTATGATGATGGCATAGAGTTGAGAAAGAGGATGTGTTTAACTAATCTGTGCTTCCCAGCTTTCCCTCCCCTGGGACACCTTTGAGGAACCTGAATTTCAGAGAAAGGGGTGCTAAGCACTCTGTGACAGTCAGGTCCTTTGAAGACACATCAAGCTGCATGTTCAGAAATAAATATTACACACTGCCAGTGATTTAGTACTGAGCTCCTGTGCTCAGTGGCGTGTTTTGCTCAATGGGTAGAAAATGGTGTTCACAAAAGGCAGGTATGAACTGTCCTGCTATGCTGTCTTGCAGGTTTAATTGTGCCTTTATAGCAAGTACTGAACAGACAAAATGCACTACATCTGTATGAGTAAAGGATAAGGGATGAGGGTTTATGTGTAGTCATAATAGAAGGTTGCACAGTAAACACAAAAAGTAGGTTCTCCAGCAGAGTATTTAAATTTACAGTACAAGGACTGTAGTGAATTGGGGGAAGACAGCAAGAAATTTTCAGTGTGGTGGCTTTGGCATGAATTGGTGTCGGAATTGTCACTATGCCTGAAATCTGTGTTTTCACAGCTGCTGTACTGTCATTATGTAATGAGCACCCAATATACCTGGCTTTGCTGTGTTTTAAAATGAACTAGCCACAATAATTCTGCACACAAATTAGGAACAAATATGCCACTTCTGTTATGATCAACATGTTGTCAGAAACATTAGCCCACTTACTGCTTCTTTGCACTTTGCAATGACAGTAGATTTCATTCATAACTCCAAAGATGTGTGTTAAAACTTTGAAGAATATATCATTGAGATAGACACATCTCTGTAGAAGTCTATAGGAATATCTCTAAAAATACTGGCAGAAGTTCTTTGAGACAATGCCACTTCTGTGAGCAAGGTAAGGGTTTCTTTTCATACAAATTTCTGAGTAGATCTTGGGCTTAACCTTCAGTGATGGCTCTTGGCAGGTATGGAGATAATAGAAGTGTTTTTATACTCCTTGCATGTTCTCACCAGCTTCTCAGGGTAGCCAAGGGCAAGTTTGGCTTCTACCACAAGAGCAAGCAGACAGCCTTTGCTCAGAAGTTTGCTTTCTCAGCAGGTCCCCTCAGGACTTGTTCTGTCTTTAGGAGACAGCAATTTGGTTCCGGGTGTGATCTTCATTCTGCACCTGGATGGGGGCTGAAAGAAAAGAAACCCTTCTCTAGGCCATTTGGGAACTCTGCTTTGCATTGTGGAAACTTTGATTAACCAGCTGAGCAGATGCTCACCTGCTTTGTGTTGCTGGAAAACTTTGCCTTTGACTGAGAATGTTTCAAGACTCTGAACGGCAAATACTCAGAGTAAAGCTGGAGACAAGATATTGTATTGAAATTTTAGGCTAGTAGTTTGGATTTAATGTAGAATTTGTTTACAGTAAAGGTAAAACTATAAGCTAAAAACTGGCAGCTATTTTGTTCAGGTTTCTTCATGTTTGAAGTGATCTTCTTGATTATAATTTTCCAAAGGTGATTTTTCTGTGTCACCATTATTTGTGTAGAGGTTTTGGGATCTCTAACTTCCAGATACACAAAAGACACAGTGTCATATTTTGGCCTTGAAAAAAATCCCTGTTTTTCTATCTACAGTCAACAATTTGATAGAGCTGTTATTTAAACTTGATATTCAACAAATGGTTTGTGCAAAAGAAGTCACAGACAAGTGCACAACCATGCACAGAACTGAAAAATGTAAGATCAAGAGAGATTTCTGTTGTTGTACAAATGTCTGGAACATGCCCAAACTACGTAAGAGAGGAAGATTAATTTGTCTGAGAACTGTTGAATACGAATAAATAAACAATGCAAGTTATTAGTTAGGGAAAAATTCATATTCCCATTACGTTTCCTCACCAAAGCCAAAAAAACCTTGCACTTTCCTTATAGTGCCATCGTCTGAATAGGCTCTTGAAAAGCTTATGAAATAAATTCTGCTTCTAATTCATAAACTTACCCATCTGTGAAGCCTTTATTCAGAGAAACCTACCTGCTCAAGTGCTTGCTGTAGTTCATTAAAGGTTCCCATTTGTACTCATAAAGACTCATTCATTGCCCTGAATAATATGTATGGTGTACTGAAAGAGAACCAACTCTTGCTTTTACAATCTAAATTAAACAACTTTGTCTAATAAAAGAAGCACTGTCTCACTTCCAACTAGGCCATAAGCCCTAAGGGTCTTGTAAGTGTGTGTTTAATATTTATTTATTTTTGCCAAATCGTCCTTCAAGGATCTGAAAACTGAGAGACCTGAGCCGCCTAAGTTGTTTCTCTTTCTCTGCCTGCTTAGAAAGACAGAGGCAAGCACAGGCACAACTGTACTGAAGCAAATACTGATCCATAAACTTATTCTAAAATGCAATTGGATGATCTTCTGTCTTTTTCACAGTCCCACCTTCTAACCTTCCTAATCTTGGGAGTCCATCTCTATCGTGTGTGGCTTTTACAAATGCCCATGATTAATAAGTGCTGTGATTCATTAGCCTGTGTTGTTGGCATTGTTTCCCCAATGGGAGCATTTGCTATCTAGGGATAGTCCATGATTACTCTGCCTCCTGGAACAGTCAGATGCTTTCAATCTAATGCGCTGTCCACGTTTTAGCATAAAATAATATTAAGGCATCCACATAATGGAACCGTCTGAAGATCCATTTTATTAAGCACTGGAAGAAAATGTGTGTGTGTTTGCATGTGCAAGGGAAGCATAATCAGCAAACCTATTTCACCAGAAACATCGTTTTCGTGAGGGTTTCATGTAAAGACGCAGCTATTTTGAGGTGTAGTTCTTTGGCTGTGAGCATGAAAAAATGCTCCATAGCCAATATCTTTCCTGGTGCAATTAACTTACTCAAATTACATACAGCCTATTTGAAGAAGGAAAAATAGGAAACAGAGGTAGGTTTATTGTACTTATTCCATTTTGCGGGTATTTATTTTAAATGCAATCTACCTTCAAGTACAGAGCTGTACTGCTCTTAAAAGATTACTGCTTCAAGTTACTCCACATACCTTAACATAGCATGGACCCTTTTTACATTATACGATCAACTTTTTGACAGTGCAGGGCCAGCACAGCTAATGGAATAATAGCCTGCAGGGTCCAGCTAAATGATATACGAATATAATCAACCTTTGTGATGACTATTCAAAAGTAATCCCTTTAGCTTTCAACTGCAACATATATTTCAACCAGGCAAAGCCATATGAAGAAAATCTCTGCAGACTCCACTGATACAATATGGCCTTCATATCCCCACAGTGTGTTTGCTGCTCACAGTGAGTTTTAAATTTAAGGTAATGGCTACTGTATATTCATGTGAGCATGGAACAATACCTTTGATTTGTTGGAGAAATGTTACATTAGCTACCAAGGGCCCTATTCAGTAAACTTTGACACAACCCTTATATATGGTTTACTGCTTATTCTAAATGGAATATTCCTGATAAAAATGCTTTGCATGCCCAAATTGTACAAATTCATTAATCTTTATATTCATAAAACCTCCAAGTACAACTACCTCCATTCCAAGAGAACTAAGTCAGAATACATGGTTAAACAGGTAGGCCCAACTTGCTTTTAAAAAGGCATTGCATCAGTTTTCATTTATCAAGACAGAAAAATACCTAGGAAGATCATCTACAAGTGTGGGATGAGCATGTTGTTGGCAGTCATATTATTTTCTGCTCTGTCTCTATTCCTACACCATTACATCATTCTTCAGATTATATAACTCAAAACAGCTGCATGACCTTTAAAGATGCAAGTAATTTTTAAATTACAATAATGGGTTATATCTCATCAGCTGCACTACCCCAACATGATAATATGTTGAGAGAGTCTTTCTTTCTCTCTCTTTTGTGAGAAAAAAACACATTATTGGTTAATAGTGGATCGGAATACATGGAAGTAATTCTGTTAAAGGAAAACAGATGTAATGAAAATGCTGTGTTAACAGGTATTACTACTTTTGTATGTACACTATAGTCAGAGTTCACTCTCATTAGCAGGAGTTGCAAATATGGCCTTGTGTTTGTGCACCTGAATCCATGTGAGAACATAACAGCATGGTTTCCATGTCTTGTTTGAGGGGATGTGTTGTAGGATGCTGCTTAAGCAGGTGAGCTATAGAGAAGGAGCAGGAGAGGCCGTGGACTTTCCCCCTATTTGTTTGCCATGGCACTTCTTGAGCCCATGGAAAACTGCTGCATCCTCAGCACCCTGCAGCAGGAAGTTCCAGTGAGGAGGTGGCAATGCACAAAAAGCCCTTGCTTTGTATCCAAGCCCACCACTTCCTACTTCCAGTAGACCCTACCTCATTCTTTTATTGGAAAACATAGTGAAAAATGGTTTCTGGGTCACCTCCTGTGTGTTACGCTCGTTCTTACTTCTGCCATCTACTCAAAATATTGTCTTTCTTTTTTTTCGAAGCAGTTTCAGCTTTCTAAAACAATAGTCCTCTTATGACTTCATCATTTCATGGAGCTTTCAGTAGAATTCTTGTTTAATAAAGTCCAGCAGTCTTTGAATAAGGCAAACCTTGGATTTGAATGCTTTCCCATCACATGGGCATGCAGTCTCTGGAATACAGGTGTCATCTGTTTCATTTTCTTTATAATCTTTTGAGAGAATGGTGCCTAGAATTCCTGTCCTCTCTAGAGTTAGTTGTAGCTTCAGTCTTTGCTGGTGTGGCCTTCTTTTTTTTTTTGTATGACTTTTCACTAATCATATCACGTAAAGGACTTGCAGCCCTGCATTGTTTTCTCCCAGAAGCATCATGAAATAATGAGATTTTTAGAAGTGTAGCGTTGTAGTGTAGATAGAAGTGTAGATAGAACGCTCTTCTGAGAAGGAACAGAGATGCCAATTCTAGCTGCACTGAAAATCCAACCAGACAATTTTAATTATATTTTATCAACAGCAGTGATAATCTGTCAGGAACATCCTATTATGATTAATTATATTTACATTCTATTAATACATATTAATGTTATAACCACATTTTGCACAATAAGATGGAAGGAGAATGCTTGATGGTGTGATCTGTGGTGGTATATATGTATTATCATTATGAATATGAGATGCTTTTATTGTTTCTAAATAACATAGGCCAAACAAATGCCAAGAAAACATTTATGGCACAGTATTCCATCAGTTATCCTTGATATGCTTAATATGTGCTGGGAGGGCAGAACTGTTAATCAGCCAGTAATAGCTTGGTGTCCAAGTGTGAAGGCAAAGGCCAAAAGGTGCACGAGAAAAGCAATTTCTGCTCTAACTCCCCATCTGTCATGTGCACATCCCCACCATCTCTTGCTCACATCAGTGTATGTAGCTGGCAGAGACACGCTCTTCTGCGTTTGCTTGCAAATACAGATGTTACTGTACCCTGACACATTTTGGGCTTGAGTCACCCACTTTGCACCACTTTTTCACCAAAGTGCATCCACTGGAAAGAGCAATAACTCAGCGTTGGGGTGGGACAACGTAGTTCTGACCCCTGTGAGCACTTCTGGACTGCCTGGGGCTCTGGGCTGCTTCCCACTGGCTGGGTTCCTAAACCAAACCGGGCCGTGCAGGTTTTATTAGATTTTTTTCATTTAGACATGGTCTGCTAGGAAAGGAATTCCCATTTATTTACTTTAGGCCTGGTTTCAGAACATTTCACCTGGAATAACTACATTGTTAAATACAGAGTAAACCACTAAGACACACAGTGCCCTCGTACAAAATGAGAATTCATATGAGAATGCTAATTCTCAGATATTCTTCAAAAATTTACTTATCCTGTTCTTACTTGCATACAACTATGGATAAATTCCTAGTTAGCAACTATACTTAATAAAAGCCTATGAAATGACAAAACATACATTTTATTGAGTCTTGAGTGGTCCAGTAGTTTTAATCTGTTCCAAGCATTGCTCCAGCAGAGACACTGCCTTGAACATTATTTTTCATCGCCACCAGAACTGGATGATTTATTTTGGCCATGAATTAAATTATGATGCCATACAAGCACCGTTGGTATTGCTGTGACTGAAAGAGAAAGTCCGGTTTTAGGCATAACAGTACAAAGAGGTAGTGACAAATTGAGGAGGAGGATGCAGTCAAGAAAACATGAGTTCCTTTCAAATATTGAAGAGGCTGTGTTTGCTTAGCCTCCAAAAGAGAAGATTAGAGAAAGGAAAATAGTCTCTCAAGCTATAAGGAGTTATTCAATGTTCCGTTGCTCTTCGTGTCTGTGAATGGTAGGACAAGAAAAAAATCAGTTTAATTTGCAATAAATATTTATCTTAAGTATTAGGGAAGAAACTGAGCGATAAGGCTGTGAAGCACTGAAACAGAGAGATTAGGGATGTTGTGGAACAGCCTTCATCAGAAGCCTTGGAGAATAGATGGCAGGGACAGACTAGATATATGTGTGCTTTCTTCATTGGAGGAGGTGAAGCAGATCAGTAGTTCCCAAAATAAGGAACAATGCCCCAGGGATGGTGTGGCTGGAATGAGGCAGAGGGAGGTCTGTTGCTGGAGAGTCCCTGGGAACAGAGCAGAAAGTGCAGCCAGGAGGTGGGAGTTTGGTGTGGAAACGGAATGAGGAAGGAATGAGGCTGAGCATCGCTGGAGCAAAGGAACTCCGTGGCTGGCAAGAACTGCAGAGTCAAGCCATGGCCTCCCAGCCACCTGTTCTTTGGATCACATCCCATGAGGAAGACCCCACTGAGAGGCGGCAGCCTTCTCTTGCTTCCTGCACTGCTCGCTTCCTCCCCTGCATAGTCTTCCTCCTGCCTGCCATCTTTCAGTGCTGTCTTGTCCATCATCTCTTCTCAAATGCATCTCCCTTGTTGGCTCCCCAGCTGGTCCCACCCAGACCTGTCCTGCTGGAGAACTGCTGCACAGGAGTGCAAGAAATGAGAGCAGAAATCCCTATTAGTTCTGTATTTCTGGGATTATGTCTTCTGTGACTCACCTCTGTTTTTTAGATTTCCTTCTCTTTTGACTTTTTACTGTATGATGTGTTTTTCAATTAAACTGTTTAGGCCTTTTAACCATTAAAACTGTTGTAAGTCTAAAACAATAATGCACCTTTTTCTTTTTTATTTTTTTTTTTTTTTATTACAGAACCTGATAAAGAAACAGGTGCCTCAAAGCCTCTGTGAGCCTCTGTCCAAGACACCAGTTATAGATCTTCCTGGTATAGTATTTGCTCTTAATCTGCAGGCTTTATACCAATGCTGATTTTTACAAAATGTCATTGCTATCAGTACTTAACCTGATTTTGACAGGCATTTACACATCATCTCTGTCTTACTATGTCTAAATAATTATGTTTTTCCTGCTCATAAATAAATGAATTCACACTTCCCTTGGTTTTTTTACACATAATCCCAGTTTTAGAATTTAATTGCCTTTGATTGTGTAATGACTTCTAATTTACAGAAATAAGCCTTTGAGACAGAAACAAATCTGCTTAATAAGATGCCAACCACAAATATAAAACATGTAGATATCAATGTACATACATAAACTTCTGACATTTTAATATTTTTCTATTTGCTGTTTTTTGTTCTAGAGGATGCCTGCTTACTGACAGAGAAGCCAATGTATAATGAGTACAGGAAGATCCTTGAAGAGACATTCAACAAAGTAGGAATTTCAGCTAGGATTTTGTCATTAAAATGCTATTATCAAAAAAAGCATCTGTCACTGAAATAAATTTTAAAAAAAAACAAAGAGTAGTAGAATATAAAGTTTGTACTTTGTGGCCCTATTGCTTAATGTCTTCCAAAGTGTGAAGATCCTCCTGTAATGATATTAAACATGAATGGGAATCCAAGATCCTCAATGACTTGTAAGATCAGGTTCCAAATGTATCTGGAGAGTTTTCTTTAAATCTCAGATTATGGTCCCTTTCAGGAAAACTTATTTATAGAGCTACCAATGATTTTAGCACGTGTGTAATGGCTGGGGTTCAGCTGTAGCTGAAATAGAATTGTTCCAACCTGGGTAGCACACTAAGGTGCAATTTCGATCCAATCTATAACACAGCTGGGACTCAAAACACAGCTAGGTTTGTTTCAAATCCATCTGGATGCAATCCAGTGCCAAGTGCTGTGGGATAACCCTTCCTGAAGGTGGGACCAGATGACCCACCGTGGTCCTTCCCAACCTGACCCATTCTGTGTCTCTGCACTTCACACCATCAGGTAAACTAAAATTCTGCTTCAGTAAATAATCTGAAGCACTGATTTTGGACTCTGTGTAGAGAATTGTCTCGCATTTTGAGAGAATTGTCTCCCATTTTGAGCTGATGAAATTCCTGACAGGGGGTTCCCCACATGACCCACTGACATCTGTGGTCTTCACAGTCCTCAGAGGCCTCAGAGTCCTCTGAGCCTGCTGCCATCGCTGTTGGCCTGAAGAAGAGTTAGAGGACAGAAGATGGAAGTTATCACTTTGCAAAATATGCATTAAAAACAGGATTTGGAACCTTTTCATTTCATTTAGGAAAATTGATGAGGCATAATTTCACGTATTAGAAAACCCCTTCTTTTAAACTAAACAAACAAAGCTTTATCACTCCCAATAGCCAACCATTCCTTTCTTTAAATGGAGGTTTCCAGATTCAGAGTTTGTAGCGAGGTCCATTAGACCTATAATTAGGTTTTATGATGGTGTTTGGACAAGCATTAGCTTTTGCCATCGTAATAACTCAATTCACAGTTTGCTTCAGGATTGTAATCTGAGTATTTGGTTGACATGTGACAATAGGGTTTCTCCCTGTTAAAAAATTGTAAAAATATGTCATTAACCAGCTTTTATTAGACTATTTTTGATCCAAAATGCTGTGTACATGCAATTTAAATACAAATAGGTCAATAATTTTATTCCTTTGTTTATAGGTCTTTATTGTCTGAACACCATGCCTATTATAACAATGTTAATTTAGAAGGCTTTTGCAAGGCTGAAAAGTTGTATAGAAATATTCCCACGTGCAATTATGCACACACATAGGCAACAAATCTCTTTGCTGGGTGTTAAAAAGAGGTAAACATTTTATGGAAACCAGAAAGAGAAACAGGACTACAAATTCAATATAAACAACATCTGTATTGTTTGCCCCTTAAGTTTACCCCTTATATTTTAATGGTATTGATATGAAATAAGAAAAACATTCTAAAACC
This sequence comes from Daphoenositta chrysoptera, assembly GCA_013397915.1. Classification (NCBI taxonomy): domain Eukaryota; kingdom Metazoa; phylum Chordata; class Aves; order Passeriformes; genus Daphoenositta; species Daphoenositta chrysoptera. Next base: position 382,834 of record VZRO01006961.1, read on the forward strand.
AGCACAATTTCACAAATAATGTCTTAAAATCCTGTTAACCTACAAGCTCTTCTAATCTTTGTAAGTATAGCATGACTGCTAATTTTAGATATTTGGAATTTCTTTTATCAAAATATTGTTAAAAGAAATGACATCTTTGAACTTGGCCTTTGTAGTAAAAATAAAAGTACATAAAATAACATAAACTACACCGATATTCTAGAAAAGACAATTATCAATTTGTCAAGGATAAGTTTCTAAATTCTTGTGGGCTTTTAACCCTATGTACATTTCTGCAGGAACTGAACATTCTGTTTATGTGTCTCAAAAGTTATTGTGTAGTTATGTTAAATAGCATCCATGATTTTCACTATTTTTTGCCAATCTGCACTCATTACTACATGATAACTCTGGTATGCTTGTGAAAAATGGTCATGAATTCATCCCCTAGAGCATTAACTCTCACATACTTTTTAACACTTTTTCATCATACAGCTTTTTAATAAAAATAAGGGGAAATTTATCATCTCATAGCAATGTAAATGTGAGTTCTGTTCTTGAAAGTCAGGAAGGTTTGCAAGCAAATTATGTTTATGGAGCTAAATATACCTGTCTCTCATCCCAGTAACAATTTGTCTGGTGAGTAACTCTCAGTCTGGCAGAATGCAGGTGTTGTTCTGCCCCTTGCAGAGTTTTTCAGTGGGAAAACGAAGGCTCTGCTTCCCTCTTCAAATTAATGGGGCCAGGAGGTTAGGCAGGATGTTGTTCCATACATTCCTGTTTGGGCAGGATCCTGGAATAAACCCCTCTGTACTTGGCTCTTATGGAACACAGGTATTCTCCACCCTGCCTCATTCTTTATCCTTGCAATCCTGATCCCCTCTCACTTAATTTGCAACCAGAAAGGAGGACTCATGAGAGAGATGAATTGCAGTTTACAAGTTTTTCTGTGCTCTGAGAAATCACAGGCAGAGTTGACTTGAACAAAGTTAGAAAAGCAGGCAGATCAATTTAGCCTATAATGCCAGTTGTCCATTTCAAACAAGAGACTGTCAAACATACTACAGAAGATGAATCTCTGAATAGTTCTGAACTGTAGTGTCTCTAAAATCTGCATTTTGTGGGTGCCTAGGATATGTTAGGCTGACAATTAAGGTCGCTTTTTGAGTGGGGTTTTAGTAGGTTTTACTGTGGATATATCCAATGGTATTGACTAACAATTCGTAGCAGAGAGGAAGGTTGTATCTCAGAAAGGATTCTGTTTATAATTATGAAAAGCATGTTTTTATTCTGAGTTAACAGGGTATATCTTGTTAAATATGGTGATGTATAAGGTATTTCACCTGTGATGCCATTTAGAAAATTAATGTTTGAGTCACAGAAAGGTCATTGCCATTCTGGAAGGAATCCATTCATCTCTAAATAGGCCATCTGAATATAGACTAAGAAATACTCTATATATAATTACCTGGAAATAGATGGAATAAATAAGATTGATGATAGGTATTACTAAAGCTACATGCTAGTTTCCTGCTAGGAAAAAGTAGATTGTAACTGGAAGAAGCAATAATATACATGTAAAAATGCAAGAAATAGGTTAAAGTCTTGAGTAGTTCTGTGAGGTCCAGCTGTTACACAAGAGGTGAGAACTCCTCAGCCCTCAGAAGTGGTGCACATCAGGGACTTTGTCCTGAGATTCAGGCAGGTATTTCTGAACACAGCTCCTACAAGGAGGAGAATGAGGAGATTTTTCTTCTTCTTCTTTTTTTTTTTCAAACCTGTGTCTTGTTTGACAACATAACTTCATAATACCTCCATATTTGCCACACAAGTGCCTGCAAGTAGGTAGAACGTATGTGCTGTCTTTGAAGATAACTCATGTTAATGGGTATTTCCACATGTGAGTCTTCTTTTGACACAGGCCTGGAGTCTCCAGGAGCTGAGGAGGATCCCAGGGGGGACAAGTCTCAAGTAGTCCCAGCAGCTGCTCCTTTTCCTGCTCAGTTCTACAGCTTGGTCTCCTGCAGCATGGGACACGTGGCATGGAAAACCAGTGGACAACAGATTTTCAGTAGCACAAGGATGAGCCAGGAACTGGGAACTTGAGCATCCTAAGAGGAGCGTCTGGAAGTGGCAGTAGCTCCTGGCTCCCACTCAGCTCCAAACCCAGTTAGGATTGAGATCTTCTACACCAGACAGATGGATGAGAGGTAACCCCCGTCTCTGGGAGGCAGCTTTTGTAACTGGCACATCCAGCCCCTGATTTGGGACATTCTTATCCATACACAGAGGTAAATCAGCTTTGGAAGGCTGCTGCCTCCTGCCCTGAGCTGTTCTATCCCTGGCAGCATTGCCCCTAGTCTTCCTGGACTGTTAGAAAGCATTGTCCCACCTGGCCACAAGTTCACAGTTTAAAATTGTAGTGACTTAAATCTGGACTTAACCACAGCAGTGCCTTTAAAAACATCTTCAAAGAGCCCTCCCTGAAGCCTGGTGGTCACTGTTATTTTCTGCTGTTTGCTTTCATAAGAGTCGTCTGCCCCCCGGCTCCTCAGCATCGCTCGGCTGAGGAAATCAGACACTCTCTCTTTCCACACAAGTACCAGGAAAAAGGTTTCCTTGGCATTGCTGGCTGCTTTCTGGGCAGACCAGGCTCGTGCCAAGCTTGCAGTACAGATTAACCCAAAATTTATTTATGATAAGGGAAGTTCAGGGTTACCTGCTTTCCATCTCCTCATTGCTTCTCTCTCACAGCAACCCCTTTAACTTTTACATTCTGAATTGCAATGAGCTTTCATGTCTGCTGAGCCCTGATACTCTCAGAGGAGCTCTGTGATATTAGAAAATTTAGATGAATTAGGGCTTTTGCTTTTACTTTGCCTCTACAAACCTGTGTTCTTGGAGGACAACGTCACTGACACATTCAGGTTCTGCTGTGCTTTTGGCAGAAACTGATAAACACCTGCTTGAGACTGCACTTCCACACACACACCAAACCACCTTGGAGCAGGTGGTGTTTAATCCATGTTCCTGGGTGGGGTCACTCATACAAATCCTGTTTACAGTTTTTTCCTCCTTCTTCCTGACTAGAAAATTCAGGACAGTGGAACCTGCCTAGAAAATTACTTTCTGTAACTATCTGTGCCACAAAACCTGGTAGTTTATACAAAGTAAATTTAAAAAAAACAAGCTGTAAAGGTGAGGAAAGTAAAAGATTAAAAACCTAAACTAATATATTTGCAAGAAGTATGCCTGCCTTAGTCACCCTCTCTGTTTCTCCCAGATCCCACCTCCCACTGGAGGGAGTTGGGGTATTTCCATCAGTGAGACAATGCACTTTCCCCTGAAAGCTGCTGAGTTTAATCTCACCATCAGATGCTGTGATTCATTTCTGCAGTCCCTGTTGTACGTTTCTTAATATCAGACAAGAGTGAAATATCTTCAGGACTCTGAGACTGGAGTTAACTATTTTTTCAAAGGAAAAAGGTGCTGGAAATATGTAGTGGTCTTCATCAGCTGAAAGAGTCTGTGGAACCTAACCCAGATTCATGAGCCTGTCATGGTGTTGACTAAGTGAGCCAGGAAGAGGCCTTTCTACCTCTAAACTAGAGTGAGTTTGGTTCAGTCTCATCTCAGCTGTAGGTCAGAGCTCTGTTCAAGGAAGACAAGAGGAAGCTCTTTTACTTTTTCCTCTGGTTTCTGAGCCTTTGAAGACCGTTCCAGGTGTGTGCTAAAGCTCCTTCCTGTGACAGCTCTCCTGTAACAGAAGGACAGGTCAGCTCTTGACTTCTGAAGCAAAGGCTTCAATGTCTTCACAGGTATTGCAAGCTGAAATAAAAATCTGCATGTGGCAGCCCCAAATTATGGGTCATCATACCTTTTCTTCCTGACTTCTGTACTGGGGCCTTTTGAATTTCTACCTGGAAATCATCTTCAACACCTTTGAAACACAAGTGTTTATAACAGTGCTATGAGCTGCAAAGGTTTATTTCCTAGTTTAAAGTGGTCCTGCCATCTTCAACTGGTTTTTTGCCTCCCTGCATGATGATCATTCATCTGGGGTAAGTACTTCCTATGATCTTGTCTGGTTTGCCATGGCCAGTCCTTGCTTAGGAGCTTCATCCTCTTTTCTCACCATTTTCCACATACAGCATTGCATCATTAAAAATAAATTAATCTTTTTTCGGGTAGGTGGATATTCATAGCAGAACTAAGTCAGAATCTCACTCCCCAGCAGAAAGGCTTTGGGTTGACACACAAATACAAATTACTGTAAATCTGAGATTTTTGAGCTTGCTGTATCCTTCTCCCATTTGCACTTTCTTCCCCACTTTTCCTTAGACTCATTTTTTATCTTCTTCACCTTCATTCAAAGTCTCCCCTCTGTCTCCACAATTCCAATGCTTCATAGCCTTGCTTCATTTTATCCTTGCTGCTGAATGAAGACTTGATACAGATGAGAAGTAAAGATGAGGAGCCCTTTCAAATTAAACTTTGCTGTGAACATCTTACCTGTTAAAATTCCATTACAGCCTCAAGAGAAACAAAGGTTCTCAAGCCTGGAATGTCACTGATCTCTGGACACCAGCCTGCTGCTAAGTTCCTTCCAAACTTTGCCATTCCACAACCTGATTGGACACTCCACAAGTTCTCTTTCAGGCCTGGCTGTGGACTGTGCAAGTCTGTGTATTGGGACAACCCAAACTGGCAGTGCTTTTACCCAGGATCATCTACAACTGCCTCCTCACTAATTCCTTCTGTCTGGAAGCACCCTGATGTCTCCTTAATAGGGGTTAGCGTTATTTATAGCAGTTTACAGGTGTGCTGCTAAAAGATGGAACAGTAAATCACCTCAAATGTTGTTCCATGATGAAGTGCCTCTACATTATTTAACAAATTGTCCCAACATAACTGAATGACACACAATGGAAAAACTTGCCACGGAAATGTAATATTGAAAAGGACACATAAATACTGTGTATTTAGTTAAGATTTGTAATCACAATCTTTATTCTTCTGGCAGTTTTGTACTCCAGGAGGATTTTCAGGGGTCCCTCTAACCAGGGGGTGTCAGCAGGGCAATACAATGACTTATATATGTGACACTGTCGTGCAGCTGGCTTTGCTGCGGTGCTTGGCACAAAAAATATCAGGTTGCACGAGTGCATCTTAGTTACAGCTCACTGCCTAGGGTGTAAGGTAGCAAGCAATGTTGTTTTACAGTGTATCACAGTGATTCTGCCTCGGCAGAAAGAAGATTGAGGTGTGATGAAATGCCAGCCAAAAGTGCCTACAGGTACCTCAAAATAAAGAACTACACATGTTCTGAGATGTTGGTTTATCGTATTTGCCCGTAATCTGAGCACAGTGCTTTCCCAGATCAAGGCAAGGCTTGCAATTTTGAAGTGAGAGGAAAGGTGGAGCAACATCTTCTTCCTAGAAAGTCTGGACTGAAAAAAAAACACATTCAGTGTTATATTTCTCCTGTAATTGCAGGCGGTTTTCCTCCTTCGGATGTACAGGTTCCATTATGTGATAAAAGCTTCTGATTTTTCTCTGTTCAGTCAGGGACAGTTCAAAGATTGTCATGCCTAAAACATGCACCTGGTTGAGAACTCACTGGGATCTGGCACAAAAACCAATGAAGCAGCCCAGCCACCTGCTGATTTCCTCTGGGCAAGAAGACTTGGCTCACAAACACCCACAGGGGCAAAGAAAGGAAGAAGTGGTTTGGAGGGGTGAAGGGAGAGTTGGCGTCAGGACTTCCCAAGGATTCAGTTTGGAGGTGTATGAGTCAAAGAGTCTTTTCTAAAGATGAGAAATGAACAGCCCCAGCAATTCCTCTGCTGCTTTTCAAGGAGTAACTTTTTTTTTTAATTTAGCCTTTTGGGTTTTCCCAGTTTAATTTTTAACGTCAGTCAGGGGTCTCTTAATGTGAAGCCCAAGACCTTCTAAAACTCTTGCTGAGGATGTTTAAAATGTTTCTACAGAAACGAGGCATCCAGTTTCCGTGTGGGTAACAGGGCTGTTACATGTGTCCATGGACAGGAGGACCCACATAATAAATGCCAACCTCAGCCATCAGAGCTGCTTTCGGGCTGCTGCTGCACTGGAACGATGAGGATTGTTGGACCGGAAGCTATCTGTGAGGCAGAAAATGGTGAAGAAGGCACCCCACGTGTTGAAATATCTACATGAGCATCATTTCTTCCTCAGGTGGCTCAGTCATGGATGGGACCTGGCTTCCTGGTTCCCCCTTCCCTCCCTGGGGGACCACACTCCACATGGCTGTCCCCATCTGTTTGTGCTTCTCTTTGTAACTCCCCAGCCTCAAAACAGTTTGAAAAGTGTTTTAAGCCCACTTCAAGCCAATGGAACAGATGGGGAAGGGGTTTAGCTGTGGATGTATCCCCACAGGTTTTCTGCAGCCAACAGAGGTGACAGACCCCATGTGTGGCCCACACAAGGGAAAAGGCAGAAAATCACACATGTGCTGAAAGCCCCAGGCAAGAGGATTTACTAATGCTCCATCCTCTGATGTCAGACAAAGTTTGTGCCTTATTTGACACCAGAGACCTCAACGCAAAGGCCCAAATTCAGGAAAGTCAGCTTTCACCTCCCTTCTGCAGTACACCTGAGGCTGAGCTTTAAGAAAACTGCAGTGCCACTGTTGGGGAATTAAAACCACTGCTTCAAGGGGAATGGTATTTCATGGAGTACCTCATACTGCCAGTGTCCTGGGAGTGAGATATTCAAGGGTGGTACTGGTTCCGTTTTTTGGAGGTGTTGTCATATGGGGCAGGGTTGGTCCCAGGTCCAAGAGCCCTCTTAGGACTTGGGAAACTTCTTTGCAGTTCCTCATCCATCCTGAACTTCTCTGTTTTCCTCTGCTGCAAGGTTGGATAGCAGCACATCCCTGCTTCCTGGGGATGCTGTGGGGATCAGTATGCTACTGTTAGGGAGGGGTAAAAGCACTGGAATTGCCATAATGGCCCTGAAAGAATTGTAAAACTCTAGAAAAAAGCATCCTTATAAAACCAAGAAACAGTCAGTCCATTGGAATGAAGCATCTAATACACTGTCACTCACCCCCAGCCTGGTTTTTCCTTTTCCTGCATGAGGTCTTCCACACTTTGCAACTGCTCCTGCGATTGGAGCCAGTGACATGTATCAAACAGGACTCTGGCAGCACACGCTGGAGTTTGGACCATGTGTTTTCCTTCAGAAAGCACCTCCGCCTCGGCACTAGAAACCTTGTCAGTGCTGTGTTTCACAGAAATAAATAAATAAAGGAGCGAACGAAAATGTCATATACATAAATATGCCACAATAAGTTTAGTCTCTGGATCAAAGTGCTCAAAACGACACAGCTTTGAAACAGAAAGGTAGGAATCAAAATTACACATCCCCGCGCATCAGCCCGGGTGCCAGCTGCTTAACTGAGCCGTGCGCTCTGTGGCTGATTAAATGAAAACATTTTAACAGCTGTCTCAAGGAAGGAAAACCCTCGCCCCACCTTCCCAGGGCTGCCTCGTGCTCCATCCCCGTGGGCTGCCTGGAGAGCAGCCCCTTGGCTCCATCCCGTGCCTGCCCTGTCCCTGCTTATTGGCACACGTGTGGGGCCACTGGGGTGCAGGGCTGCTCTGGGATCATCCAAAGGACAGGCTATAGGGTCCTTGGCGAGGTCAGAATTTCACCAAATCCTGGTGCCAATGCCTGGCAAACCTGGGTGTGGGCAAGAGCCCATCAGCTGTCTGGCTCTAATCCAGACTATTCCATGAGTTGAAAGTGCTGCTGCCTGGGTCAGGAGGACACAGTGGCTCAGCAGGTTGGGGAGAGAGGCTCTGGTCTTCATATCCAGGCCAAACACAGCCTGACCTCCCCATCAGGGAAGAGGCTTTAGAGAAGAGAGAAAGCTTTAGGCAGGTGGTGGGTGGTCTCTGGTAGCTGCATCCCTGCCAGTCAGCAGAACCAGCTGGGAGCCCTTCTCCAGCCTGGGGCAGCACTGCGTGACGGCTGATTCCCTTCCTCTATTCCCCTGCCTCCCCAAAACGGCGTGGGCACCACTGAACAGCCTGTTTGGAGCAGACACTGCCCCCAGCCCATGGCCAAGCAGTGCTTGGGAGGGTGTCCATCGGCTCCAGCCAGCACAGGGGAGGCAGAGCTGCCTGTGGCCAGGCTGGTGCCCTGCCCTGCTTCATTCCCTGGTGCACACACAGCCAGGAGATGCTGACCTGTGGCACTATCCCAGGCTCCAGAGGGGCTGAACTAGGTGGCCTCCAAGGATCCTATGCCCTCGGCTGAACTGGGAGGGTGGTGAGACACTTCTTGTAGTGCAGGTGCTGCTGCAAGCCCTGACCCTGGGTGCAAAGAGTGTCCCCAGCAGGGCAAGCAGCAAAGGTACCGTCTGCGCTGTCACCCCTCTCCAAACGCCCCGGCTGTGGGAGGTGTTTCCCCAACCTTGCCCCGAGCAGACAGGGGAATAACCCGGGCAGAGAGACAGGGACAAGACCCATCACTGCTCCACCAGCTCATTACTGACATCCCCCTCGTGTCTGCCTGGCAATGGAAGCTGAAAGGAAGAGTGTTTTAAGGTGCAGCCAGGTAGGAGGGAAGCGGGGAGCAGGGAGACACTCCCCCCATCAGAGGTGAGCTGCATCCATCAGCAAGGGGATCCAGCTGAGCCTCCCCCAGGGACTGATGCCCCTTCTCTACAAGGAAGGGCCAGTAGGAAAGGTTCGTGGCCACCTTTGTGTATTTTAAGAACAAGAAATTCGGGAAGATGAGTATCAAGCACCAGATGTGTCCATTCAGAGTAATTTTTAAAGACGTTGCATTTTACGAATGTGCTCTTAAAGAATCGGTATTTCTAAAAGGAAGAGCAATCAGGAAAGGAATTTTACAACTCAGGATGTAAAAACTGTTTCAAAAGGTGACACATTTTGCTTTTTTTTGCACAGCATCTGCTGTGTCTGTGTGTGTGTTTGTGCGTACCTGTGGGATGGAGGCTTTTTTTCTGCCGAGGTTTGCACAAGCCCCCTTCATCACACCCTCCTTTGGCCCAGGGGGCTCCTGCTGCTGCCCAGTGGGCATTGCCACACGTGTCACTGCCAGAAACCCCCCCACGAGAGTGTCTGGGGGTGGGAATAGGACATGGTTCATTCGCTGCTGCACCTCCACAAGTTCTGCCCACAAAATATGGCAAGAACCTGAACTGCTTTTTACTGTTGTGAAAGCTGCAAACACTGCTGCCATAAAATGTTGGCGTGGTCGAAACATGAGACTCTTCCGTGGGTTTCCCTCCCCATCTGGCATGGCCAAGCCTATGTTTGACACCCTGGTTTTGAATGGCTTTGTTCAATGCAGACAAAGCTATCTCCCTGTAACTGCCCTCCCTAAAAAAATGTGCGTTGTCAAAGTTTATCCCGCCTACTTCCATGGTTTTCCCTCCAAAATAACGTGGTGCCACAGGCAAGAGAAAAGCTGTGAGTGAGTGAAAAGATGGGTAAGAGAGGGGTTTCCACAATGCAGCAAGCCTTCCTCAACTCCAGCAGAGCACCCACATGTGCCCACACACACCCTGAGAGGACTCTGTCCCCAAAAGCCACACGCAGATGGACAAAGTGAACACAGGCCAGCCAGCTCAGGGCAGTGTGCCACTGTGCTGCAGCTCCTGCGTGCTCCTGGTGACAGTCACTAAGGGCACATCTGCAAGGACAGCTCAGCACGTCACCCTCGGGCCGCCTGGTGGCTCTTGGTGCCTCATGCTTTTGCCCACCCAGGGTGGTGTTTTCACTCACTGCCTTGAGGGTATTTTTCTCTTCCTCTGCCCAGAGAGCTTTGGGGACCAGTATAGAGGTGGTGACTCTAGGACAGGTCATCTCAAGGCTCTGTGACCAGGACACCTCATGCTAGAGCATGCAAAGTGCAGAAGGTGTGTCCAGCTCTTCAGGAGCAGCCATCTGTCCCATGAGGGCCAGGGCTGGATCACCCCACGCTGCACGGATGGGGAGCACCCTGGGGCTCGGAGAGCTCGGCAGGGCTGGATCACGCTTCTGGGAAAAACTCCCGGGGTGTCCGTGTGTCCCTGGGACTGTGGGGTGAGGGAAACACCCCTTTGACAGAGGTCTGTGTGAAAGGCCACTCAGGGCCCCTGCGGGGGCTTGCCGGGCTGCAGCGGGGTTTGAAAGGCTGCCGATACCTGCACCAGTCCCCCCGCCGCAGCCCCTCCGCCCTGGCCCTTGCCCTGCGCGCCCCGGTGGTTCCGGGGGCCGAGGGGCACCGCTGACGGCTGGCGAGTCCCCTCCTGAATTGCCGGTGCCCTCTGGCCGCCGGGGCAGCGGGCTCCCCTCACAGAGCCTCGGGGCGGGCCCTGCGGGTC
>VZRO01006961.1:407741-429609 GCA_013397915.1 Daphoenositta chrysoptera
CCCCCCCCCCCCCCCCCAATCCATATAAATACAGCTGGGGCAAGCAGGGAATTAAATGCAGTTTGTGGTAGTGAGTGGAAGGTTTGGGTTATTTGTGGGTTTGTTTTGGTTGGGGTTTTTTTTTTTTGGTTTTTTTGTTTTGTTTTTTTTTCCGGGAGGTCAAGGCAGCCCAGGCGCTGGAGAGGTGAGCTCAGGACCAGGATTCCCCCGGCCCTTCTCCTTTTCCCTCCGTGGTCATGGTGATACTTTAGGGCTGTGGTGGCCTGTGAGAGCCAGAGCTCCTCCGTGTTCCCATGGGTAAGCTCTGGGGAGTCCTGAAAGCTTGCTCTGGGAAGGGTGACTCCTGGAGGAGCTTCCAGAGGGCTGGGCCAGGTGTCCTGGTGCTGGCATCTTCTTGCTGCCCGGCCCTACTGCCTGTTTCTAGGGAACTGGGAAAATTCCTCTCCTCAACCATAGCCAAAAGCAAATCCTGCTCCAAGTGCCCAGCAGACTGTTGTGACTCGCCTGCTGCAGGAATATGCCAGAGGTCTATCTTGGAATGAAATGTGGTTTAGTTCCTATTTCATATCTCTCTCCCACCTGATGCCCTTCCATGCCCCCAGAAGGATGCTTCATGGCATGTCACAGTATGTCACAGGGCACATGCCAAATCAGAAAGAAGGTGGCCCAATCTCTGCTCATCAGTTGCTCAGAATATTTAAAAACGGACCAGAAGACCAGACAAGTTCAGGAACCTGACCAGTAAGGGTTATGTACCCGGAGGTCAAACCCACAGAAGTTAATCCATTAGCCAGGCTCAGCTGCTTTAGATGCTAAAAGGTGGTGGTGGGACAAACCCAGAGCAGGTGGTGTGGTGGTACCTGTCACAGGCAGAAAAAATATCTTCCTGCAGGCAAGTGAGGGAAAGGAAGTGATGAAAAGAGTTTTGCTCTATTTGATTCACAGTTGTGCTCCAGCTCTGGATGGGAGCCTGGCTTGGGGAAGGGAGGAAGCAGGGCTGGTTTGGGAGCTGCTGCAGAGGTCAGAAGGCTTGTGTGGGGTTTGATGTTCAATATTCATACAGCTGTGTTTTAGCAGGGTGAGCTCTCTACACACGGCTGTCGTTTTCTCAATCTTGTAGATAAGCTGTGTCAGCACAGCTTTTATAAATCCCATTTTTACCAAAGATTTATGATGTAGCTGTAAATGTGTGCTCTGGACTGGTATCTTCTGTAGAGGGTTTTAGTGAGGAATCTTATTTTTAGAGGGTTAGTGAATTTATTTTCCATGCCTAAGATACACGATGAAAAATGTAATTTATAATGTGGCATAATAAAAATGGATGATGTTGGAGGGGATAGCAGACTTTCTTCTGCACCTGCACAATATATCTTTTTGGTAACATTTTGACAATGACTTTACAGGTTCATTATAGTGGTGTGAGAGGTGGTGGCAGTGGGTCAGGCAATAGAAGGAGCTGCTGTGTCAACCTTGACCCTAACCAAGACCATTATCTGTGTATAAAGAAGCCAAGCTGGTTAAAGAGGGAGGGAAGAAACATTAATTCAGCAAAGGTACATGACTAGATTTTGCTTTTATTTATTTCACTTAAAGTCAGAAAAAAACTGTGTGAATTGGAAGCATCTTTGCTGCATTACTACATGTGTGAATGCTCCAAACACTTCAATGTTCTTTAAAAATTCAGCCAGGCCTGGGAATAGCTGGGTAGCTTTCTTCTGAGAGCTGAGATGTGCTGCTCTTTGGCAAGACTGCCTATTTTAAAGAGGCAGTCCAATGTTACACCTGGCTTCAAAACAGGCTGCAATTCACTATTTGAGTTTGTGTGGTGTTGTCTTACCTGTTTTAAGGCAAGATTTCATTGCAACAATCAACTTTTAAAAATTTTTTTAATAAATCAAGCTGTTCTATGTAAAATGGTGGGAAACAACAGATATCTGTATGAAACAGTGGCTGGTTTTCCTCGAACTCAGGGGCTTAAGGTGCTACTGGCATCTGCAGAGCAAAAGCCATGGAAATGAAAAATGAAAGCAGGACTGGTGCCTTTTTGGTGGGGAAAGCTCCTGCCAAGTCAAAGACCAGCCATCAAATCAGAATTTGAGCTGAACCTAGAGGAGAGACTTAGGCTGTACTGGTAGTACTAAAACTAAGGAACTGCTAAGTGGAATTTGCAATCTGATTTTGTTGAGGAGGTTTGCTTGTTATTTTGTTGTCTGTTTTTCCAGTTAAAGAAATTGCTGGCAAACCAGAGACCACAAAAACTTAGTCCTTTAGTGCATACACACAGTGACCTCTTGAAATCATCATCCCTCTGCCTTATGCAAGCAGAAATTCTTATGTAAGTTAGCACTTCCCTAAATTTACATTGTTAGTAAATGTATGTATGAATTGGACCTTAAATTCTATACTGGCACACATCAGAATATTAAGATTTCAGGGTATAGCATTGTTCAGGTCAGGGCTATAACATCAGTTTTTGAATGCTTTCTGGTAGTAAAAAAAAAACAACTACCAGCTATAAGTTATCAAAGAAATTATTTCAGGTTTTGTGATATTCTTGCCAACTCCTTTCTTCCCATTCTTTGGCAGTTTGTCTAAGTAGGAGCAAGAAAGAGGGAACATCCCCTTTTAGATAAATCACCCCCAGCAGTTTTGCACAGGACATAATGAGAAATTTGGCCTTTACCTGAAAGAGAAACAACTTTGGTTGTCTGTGTCTCCTTTAGATTGCTAAAATTTCGCTGTTCAGAACTTGCTTGAAGTTTTCCAATAGTTTATGCTTATGTGCAAACAACTTCTATTTTTTTAATCTGCCTCTGATTGCTGTAATCTGTCATGAAAAGTGAGAACAGCATTTTAAAGCAGGTAGAGGACGGTGGGATCACAGGTGATGGCAGAGCAGGATGTGAGCAGGAAGCAGATGCCTTCTGAGGGTAGCTTTGGGTATTTAGCAAGGTCTGTGTTTCACAGGAACAGCAGTAGAGGACAGAGAGTACTTGGTGCTCGAGGAGAAAAAGGAAACCACAGCTCCTTCAGGGGGAAGGCTTTTGCTCCTCTGGTGTGGTGAAAGTTAGTGCTGTAGGGGATGGGGTTTTTAAACTTTTTGTGAATCCCTGACTGTGCAGAAGGAAAATCTTCCTTCAGGACTGGTCCAAGATGTGGAACAAACACGCCCAAGGACTGGAGACTGATGCTTACTACCTTCTACCTCAGGTCTCAATCACTCTTCTGACTTGCTGATACAAAAATCCCATACCCGTCACCAAGACAAAGTGGAATAGGGGAGGACTGTAGCAACATGAAAATCTAAGCAGAAATTTAAAAAAATACATCCTGATGAGTGGCTGGGCTGAGGTAAGGGAGCAGAGTAACCCCATGGCAGTCATTGCTTGCACTGCTTATCGTACCCCCACAGGGCATCTGGATGCTCCAGTCCTGAGCTTCGACAGCCTGGGAGAAAGGAGGGGTCCCAGCAGGCCATGGATACTGGCAGGGGGTGAGGGGTGCATGCTGCTCCTGGGAGCTGCCAGGACCTCGTGGGGAGGGTGAGCTGTCCAGCAGGAGGATGAGTTTGCTCTGGATTAACGTGGTGGTTTTGTTATCATAAACTCGGCTGGTAGTGGGGGAAGTCTGGGGTTTGCAAAACTGCGAGGGAGAGTCCTGAGAGAAGGTGCTGGGTGTTCAGGCTCAGCCTGTCACACACCCAGACTGTGGGTGGTTGGAGTCTGCAATTTTTAGAAGCAATTAGCACAAGAGAAAAAACCCCACTGACTTAGTGAAGTGAAGCAAATATCATACATTTCAGTACTAATTGAAAAGGTTTTTTTCATCTTTGCACTTAGCTAATGCAGTCCAGGAATTTCCTTTTGTGTTTTTTTTCCCACATTTGGAATTTAATTGAATCAAGATTTTAATCCCATTTCTTTCAAGATCATGCTCCAGAAAATCCTATACGAAAATGTTGTGGCTAATGACTGATAAACAATGTGTTCAGGGTTTAGAAACCAGCCCCTGACATCTGTTTTCAGTTTGAGGTTTCTTACTGGCTCCAAGTTTTGGGAAGTTCAGACTTCCTAGGCCCAGCTGCCATCCAGCCTGCTAACCACCACAAACTCACCTTTTCTGTTGTTATTCCATCAAATTCAGTGAGAATCTGATTGCAAACAGCTGAAATCGGATACCAATTCTTTGTGTGTAGGGCATGCTGGAGTCTTATGTCCTACTGGTCTTGGAGTGACTTGAACACAGGAGATTTGGCAGTAGGTGGACTTGATTATTTTGATCTTCATAAGAAGCTGACCAACCAATGTCAGTGCAGGACAATTCCTCTTAATTATTTTTAATCATCAAGCAGCTTTAGTAACCAGGCTGACACATGAGCATGAGGCTGCCTGCTCTTTTCCAGGCAGGAGTGGGTCCTGGCAGAGCTGGGCTCTGCCCATTCCTGGCCCCTGGAGCTCAGCTGGGGGATGGTGCTGAGTTGTCAGCTCTTCAGAGTGACTCTGGTACACATTTATGTGCTGAGAAGCACAACAGGGCTGGCTGCTGGCAGGGGTCTTCAGAGGCTGCTACGACACCAATAAGTAAAAGTTAATTGCAAATTTATTTCCACCTAGCAAAAAGGGAAAAACACTTGGGGCCAGTTTCCTTTAAAGAAAAAGGGAGGAAAAGCCTGTTCTACACCCATTTGATTAACCTGTGCTGTTAATCACTGCCAGGTTTATGAACCTCTATTATAAACTTGTTACTCCAAGGGGTTTCGGTTCAGTGATTGAAAAACAGCTTTAGGGCCTGGGTAGGTATGAGTAGCAAGAAGTACAAGTAGCAGTGCTGAGCCTTTGAAGAGGTGTATAAATAATTAGCAACATATTTCATGTGGACTCTTTCGTCAAGATACCCTGTCAGACCTGGGATTTTATCAGAACATGACAAAAATGTAGAAAGAGCTCTCCATTTATTCCAGCATAACAATGTTGGTATCTAAAATAATTTGCTGCATTAAAAGCTATTTTAGGTCACAGGTAACAGCTCTGCACTGCTGAACTGCTCTATCTGCTGAGGCTTCTTCAGAAAGCAGAGGGTGTCTGAAAGGTTCTTTACACTCTTGTGTCTTTTGAATTTTTAGATCCTTATTTCATGGTTGCAAAACATACAACGTAGGTGAAAACCCGAACTGCATCTTAATAAAGCAAAGTGATGAATAAATAGTAACCCATGCAACTTCAGGAGGTGGAGGGTAATACAGCTGGTAAAATAGAAAACAAAGGTGGGAACTTCTCAAAACTTTCCAGTGAGGGGGGCGAGGGGAAGGAAATACACCCAACCAACCTCTAGGACACATCCTGCCATACACATCCCTGTCCCCGGCAGGGGGGTTGGAACCAGATGATCTTCAAGCTCCCCTTCCAACTCAAACCATTCTGTGTTTCTGTGACACCCATATATCTCACTCAAAGGTGATAAAAGCTTTGTTCTTATTAGTGAACAATAAGCACAAAGCCTAATGAGAAACACCTGTCTGGAAGCTGATGGCATTGTAAGTGTCTTACACACCGAGCCCAACACTGATTTAATCATTGTTTGGTTTAGCATCACTCCAGTTGGTTAAGCTGGCTGTTTATTCTGTTGTTTTGGGGTTGGTTTTTTGTTTTTTTTTTTCCTGTTTATGTGGAAAAACAATTTGCTTTTTAGGGCTATTCCTTCTGCTCTCCCATTTTCAAACACTAATCCCTATCTCTGGGGAACAGCCCCACCTCCTAGCGTATGGTTTTGCTCATTCCTACCTGGAGGAGCTCAGTGGGCTTTAGCGTGAGTTTTGTCCAAGGAAGAATTAATTTAATGCACTCAACATCACCCAGCACCTACTGGTGTGTGTGGGACCCCTATGAGCAATCCATGCACTCAGATGCAGAGGTTATTTCAGCAGAAGTGCCTTGGTCTCTGATACTTTCAGAAATGCTAATGGGACTTCCATGAGGTCAGGGCTTTGAATTTGGAAACTGAAGTGAGGATTAACTTTAGTTGTTTAGAACACTTGCTCTATTAACCTGAATAGAATCAAGATTTCACTCTTCACCTTTTCTACCAAGGCTTTCTGCCCAGCTTTGAAGTCTGGAAGAATAAATCAAATTCAAAGAGTGAACTTCACTTTTGCCTCCACTTCAAATGTTTGGGCTGAGTGGACGTAATCGAAGTGCAAGACCATAGGTCAGTGAATATCTAAGTTGTGGGCATGAGGCATTTTCTGCCCCTTCTACTTACATTAGGAGTTACACAGACCTGTTTAAGCAACAACTACAATTTGGTTTTTTACTAGCTTTAGTGCTTTTGTGCATTTGTATTTTAAGAGGCTAGTGCTTAGGCACCAGGCAAAATACCCAGATAGATATAAAGACTGCTTTTCCCTTGACAAAGCTCATCCTTCCCACCCTGCTTTTAACCTGGAAGAAACGCTGTAGAAATCCATGGGCATTACCAAGGCAAAGTATGCGAAGGAAAAAGCAGGTCCATATTTTTTTTTTCTAGCTTCAGTCTCTTGTGGTGTCTGCTGGAGGCTGACATTCACTGGTGTATTTCATATCCCCCCATCAGACTGACTTATTTGGTAGCCACCTCCGTGGTGAGTTTGGGTGTTATCTCCACAGGGCAGGAATTACCCTTGACAAGTGAGGGGAAGCAGTGCCACTCAGCCATTACTTTTTAATATGCTAACCAGGAAAACGAGCCTTTTAAGTGCCTGACTTGCAGGAGGTCATCATTAGTCTGTCAAGGTATTCCTTTGCTGCCATCTTCTATAAATGTATTTGATATGGCAACTCCCAGTTATGCTGTTTTGAGCAGACAAGATGCACTGTTTATGAAAACAGACTTCTTGAAAGCAAGCTGAGGTGGCGGGTAAAGGAGGAGAGGTTGTTTACAATATTTTAAGCCAAACGGTTCCTTTGGCAGGAGGTTTTCTGTAACAAGTGAGAACAACAAGAATTAGCTCTCTCAGCACTTCAACAAGCAGAGATTTTTGCCTGTAATGAGAAGAATGAGACTTGTTTGACATAAACTACAAAACAACACAGTAAAGATGAAGAAGGAGGGCAGAAATACATTACTGAAGGTGAGAAGAAACAACTTCACTGTTCTACTGTGAATTCAAGATTCTCGCTCATTTTAATGTATAATTACAGCTGGCATCGTTCCAAAGGAGGGGTTGAAAGAAGGTAGGACTTATCAACTGTGCTAAATCCTGGTGGGGAACTGACCATGGCAGCATCCCACCTGAGTTTGTGTAAACCAAAAGATTCCTGTTTTATTCTTCTGTACCAGGTCCTTCTTTATGCAGATATGCAAATGATCTTCGGACTCCTGAGATTTGAAAACTGATTAGAATTTTTATGTTCCTTCGTTAAGGGTAAAAATAGGCTATCCCAAGACAGACAGCCCCCCAAATTACATACTGATCTGAGAAAATGGGAATAGCTTGCTTTTGCCATTAAATTAATAACTTCTTTCAGCAACCACGGCTTGGTTGTGCCTCTTCTGAAATTTTTTGCTGTCTTTCTGAAATTTTTAGCCGTTTAGTGATACATTTACTAGTGCCAGATTCTATTTACTTGAAGTAGTCCACTTGTCATGTGTCATTAAAAAGCAAATCTTATGTTTACTGTGTATGTCTAGTATGTGACAGAGCACAGCAGAGAGATTATGTGTGTTGCTATCCTGATTTCCTCTGCAGTCCTCCCAAGGAGCAAAGCTTGAACTTGAAGAGACTGACATAAAGTTTGGCTGACTGAATGTGTCTGGGTAGATACGTGTCTTTGCGACCTCTAGGACATGGGTTTTACTTTTAGAAACAATGATGGACCAGGATACAGTAGGAAAAAGTGAACATTTATTGATTTCAAGCTTGGGATGGTTGTTGATGATCTCTTGTAATGGAACCTGATTTCCTTCTATGACATAGGGAGGTTTAGGTTTGGTATTAGGAAAAATTTCTTCACCAAAAGTGTTGTCGGGCATTGGAAGAGGCTGCCCAGGGAAGTGGTGGAGTCACCATCCCTGGAGGTATTTAAAAGACGAGTAAATGTGACACTTAGGGACATGGTTTAGTGATGGACCTGGCAGTGCTGGGTTAATGGTGGGACTCGATCCTAAAGGTATTTTCCAGCCTAAATAATTTAGTGATTCTATGATTCTAAGTCTTATCTGTGCAGATTTCCTTCTGTTTGGACACAACCGTGTGCTGCTTATTAATATTTCATTTGTGCACATGCACGCTGCTAAGAGTGGTGCTTATCTATGCATAAAAAGGCTATTAATAACTGATCCTGTGTGTACCTATTATTTGCCAGAATCTTATTACAGAAGCAATTCTTTTTGCCCAATTCCACCCTGGTGCTAGAGGCTCCACCTACTTAGGCTTGTATCATCTCCATGCCAGCCCATAATTTTTTGATTATGCATATGAGAATAGCTAAAAAAATCGAGATGCCTAAGGATCTTAAAGCAACTCAATAATTTTTACAGAAGAGTTTAAGAAGAATTATTTGGAACTACTTATTCCTTTTATTTCCTGTTAGCAATGCTATTTCCTTCACTAGAGATAACTGGGGATAGTAAAAATGTGTGTTAGAGCCAAAAGGGTGTCAATTTCACTGTATTTTACCTACAGCATTTGGTTTAGGCCCTGGTCTGTTACGAAGCCGTAAAAAAGGTTAACGGGATTGTAATCAAAGATGCAACGCTAGGTTAGGTCTGCTAAGCAAAAAAACGAGAATTACATTGAAGTAAACATTTATGGGTTTATCCCTACTTACAGAGGAGAAAACCATGCATATCTTGTGTGAGCATCTGGATATATATTTAAAAAATGAGGTTATATATGGTCTACTGGAATTTATTTTTTGTCTATATGATGGAAGATTTATTAAAATCAGCAAGAGGAGAATTAAGAGAGTTCTTGAAATTTCAGGTCTGTGGTGTCAGTTTGGAAAACAGGGTATTTTTTTGTTTTTGTTGGATATTTCTCCCCCCCTCAACACTGGTATGAACTTTAATTAAACCAGGTACCCATATGTTTACATAGAAAGACAAATAGTCTGTTTATTTCAGCAGCTGTTCAACAAGCCACCAGCACAATCAATTAGATTAATCCCAGGAAATAAAACTTGAAATAAAGATGATATCTGAAATCATTTTTATTCATGGTTAGAGACCATGCAGATTCTTTTGACAAGTTGAAAAATCTTATGGGTGATGTTGAAAACTTCAATGTACAAGTGCTAATTCAATTTGAGGGCAAAAAAACCGTGTCTTGATAGAATGGTTTCTGTAGAGATATTACTAGAATAGCAAACCCCCAAGCAATACAAAGGCAGCCTGAGTATTGTATGCTCATTACCTGAATTTTCAAACACTTAACAACTGTGAAAAGTATGAATATGCAAAGCTTCCAGACTCTGACCAACATTTTCCTTTTTCTCTTCTGTTCCTGGAATGAAAAGGCAGTGGTTTATGTCAGTGCATATCTATAACTGCCATTAGCTCAATTTAAAGTTGCATATGATATAAGGTCACAGGTCTCTAACTCAGCAGAGCATTTAAGTAAATCAGCCTCTCCACCAGCTGCAGCACCTGAAATATGTGAGTGCTCTGTTGAACTGGGGCTAAAATTCCTGCTCTTGTATCTTCACAGCTGTTCTGCAGGGGAGATAAAAGGTGGACCTTGCATAGACAGCACGATATTAAGAATTTATTGAATCACAACAGCGGAGATTTAAAATGCTAAAATGGGAATGAATCCTTGCCTTTAATGGTGAGGATCCGAAACAGTGACACTCTTCTCTAGAAGAAAAGACACAGGAAAGAGAGACTTGCACTGAATGTCTTATATGAGGGAATGGTTTGAATAAGAATTGCCATCCCATGTGGAAGACCCCTTGACCTCCGTGAGCATTTCAGGGGCTTACTGCCAGGTTGAGTCTGAAGGCTGCAAAGGCAGTGTTAATTTGCCTAATTTTAAGTTCTGGGCCAGATCATGCAAGCTCTTGTTTGCATATATAGTCCATTATGTCTGAATATTTTGTGGCAGCATTTTATGAAAGGTAACTGATCAGCCCTGATGTTGGAACTGGAAATATGAAACACCACAAGTTGTACATCACAGTTACACTGGCATTGTTGCCTGATGCTTATCTTTTGCTTTTTCTCACAAGAGCAGTCCCACCTAGTATTGATAGACAAAACCCCCCCCCTGAGATTTCTGTGCAAGACTTGGGGTCCTATGCTTACTGATGAATGCTCAAAGCATTAATATCTAATCTTGAACAAGGGTCTGTGTTTTTTTTTAAAAGCTAAAATCACATTGCTATAAATAAAGCACACCAGTCTCTGTAGGTTAAGGCTAACAGGTCAGTAACAAATCTGTTTATATTAGATTGTCTCTTAAATATAAGAAAAACGTGTTTTAAAAATTGAAAAGCTGAAGAATGGCACTTTAAAAAAGCAGTTGATGTGCAATGAATGTTTTTGTCTTTTACAAGCCAAGTTTTTATTCTGTACAGTCATTAAAGGATTTATTCTGGGCATTTTCTTCCATGCTAGTTGTAGTCTTTCTCCTCCCTGCTAATTCTTGCTGGTGCTGTTTGTAAGTGACTTCTCAGCTCCTTGAGTCCCTTGATCATAGGTTGGAAAAGATCTCTAAGATCATCAGGTCCAACTCTTCCCCAGCACTGCCCCTGCACCAATAAACCATGTCCCCTGCCACATCTACACGTTCTTTAAATACCTCCAGGGATGGTGACTCCCACTTCCCCGGGCAGCCTCTTCCAGTGCTTGACAACACTTTTGGTGAAGAAATTTTTCCGACTATCCAATCTCAACTGCCCCTGACACAACCTGAGGCCTTTTCCTCTTGTTCTATTGCTTGTCACTTGGGAGAAGAGATTGACCCCCACTTGGCTACAACCTCCTTTCAGGTACCTGTAGAGGATGGCAGGTAGATAAATATTCTAGGTTATGACAAATGTATTGAGGCTCCAAGGAAAGAGCTGGGAACAGCTGTATTTTCTTCAGGCTCCCAAAGTCCTGTGGATGCTCACATCAATGGGACCTGTTGGAGCATGTGTTTGTACCTTCTGTTCAGTCTGAAGGCTCCTGCTGTCTTTCTGTGAAAACCAAGAGGCCAGTCGAGCACCACGGGGTTGTGTTTCAAGGTGGAGATAGGCAGTGATGTGCCCTGGGAGCTGAGAAATGCTTCGTGATCCTTAGTGTATGCTAAATTACAGTGGGGGAGTGAAGGGGGAATGTCACTGCAGTCCGGGAGTGTGGCTGGGATTTGAAATGAGACTTGCTAAAAGCACAGCTGCTCATTCCAGCATCTCCACAGTGAATTTTCTCAATGGACAAATTTTCTACTGGAATTCTTCATGTCTCTATATCTTTAATCAAAAATGTGAAAATCAGTTCAAGTTTCAGCTTAAATGCTGTCTAAAAAATGTGTCCACCTCCTTGCCCACTGTAAATGTGTAATAATATATATATTAGTTAGCACATTCACATTTTACCAAGTTCAAGAAATTAGGTTATGAGAAAAGGAACCTGGTGGTCTTCAGAGCACTAAATAATTTGTCAAAAATGCATCTCATGAATGAAAACGGGAGGAATGGCATCACTTTTATGTGCCCAAGCTTCAGAGCATGACTCAGTCTTAACTGTGGTGGGCACTGCCAGCTACTGACTGGGATTTATGGCTTTAGCTGCTGTGTGGCTTCCTAGCTGAGAAATGACAAGTAAAGCGAGCAGTAATCAATGTGCTGCTGCTTTTTGGAGTTGTACACCTTTCCTAATAATCAATTCAAATTTCTGTTTGGCCATCATTGCTAAAGATGACCAGAAAAAAAGGGCCTTGTGAGAATAAATGAAGCATCCTATTGCTTCAGACTGTGCTATGTCTGACTTGTGCAAAATGACTTGGTGTTAACTCTGTAGCTTTCCTTTTGCATAAGAAGGCTGGCTCTGTACTTTGGAATGCTGAATAGAAAATTAAAAATGCAGGCCAGTCTTCAGGAACGTTTTACTTACTGTTTTAATAAACTTTTGTTTATGCCTAGAGGTGCCATTAAATTACCAGCCAGACATTAATATACAGTACACAAGGGATCTTGTACATAAGCAATGATTATTACTGTGTGACTCAGATGGAGCTTGCTGTGCACCCAGAGAGCTGCTGGACGGGAGGTGAAGAGGGAATACCTGTCTGGATGGAGAGTGGTGCTACTTAGGCAGTCCTGGATGTGCCAGTGGGTTGGGCATGTTTAGAGGAAAGCCATTTTCCCACAGCAGAAGCATGACTCAAGGGGAAAGTGGTCTGTCGTGGTAGAAACACCTCTGCTTTCTTTCACAAAATAACAGAAGGCAAGCACATGGTGTGGATGATCCTGGAGCTAATGGTACTAAGCATTTTTAAGCCAACTATTACTCTGGACCCCCTTAAAAAAAAGAGTCTTATTTCCCCACCAAGAGCCTGTTTCAGCTGCTGATTCTGGCTGTGCAGGGATGCTGGAAATGGTTAATTTGCAAGCATGGCTTTCTTCCTATGCCACTGTCTCCAGAGTGAGAACAGCACCTACAGAAGTAAAGATTGTGAGAACGAGCTGGAGTTAAACGTGAGCTATGGACACCACTCTGGAAAGTCTCTGAGTAACAGGGTGGAGAGGTAAAATCAGGGTGCTGTGCTTTGCTGCAGGTCTTGTGATTGCCTCCTTCCACAGACAGGTACAACTTCAAATGCAGGATTGTAGGAGTGTTGTAAGTTCATCTAGAAGGAAGAAATTCAAAATCCCTCCAGCTCCTGAAAAAATGTATGCCAATTAATTCTGAATTGGGATTTTCCTTTACATTTGATCTACTTAAGAATGCACCACAAGGAAAGCTTCCTATGAGGAAAGCTTAGAAATGCTCTCAGGGAAAAGGCACCACCGTAACTCTCCCACTTCCTAAAGGGATCGGGGTAGAGCTCTGCTTAATGCACATCCTCTAAAGGAAATATAAGGCCCTACCTAATACAGCCTCTTTAGGTTCTGCTGAAAAAAACCCCAGCCAGATGATCCCTCCCCATCTCTGCTCTAACTTCCCTACTGCGCTTGCTGACTGACTTGTACCTACTAAAAAAATAAATTAGTTCCTTCCCTCGCTTACTGCAGCTCAAGGCTGTGGTATTAAAGCTGCTTGCAATGAAGGGAATGGGGGAGATTGGATGAGACCTGTGAAATGAACAATACAAAATCGCCCAAGGATGACTTGTGTGGCATAAGCTGGATAGATGTCAGGCAGGGAGCAGTGCTGCTTGGAAGTCTTTGTCAAGCCCTGATTATGTTGTAGGAATATATCAATTTCACAAAAGAATAACTCTGTTTTCCCTGGGAACAGGAAAGAAGACAGAGAGTCCCAGGAGTAGACCTATTCAGCAATGTCCTGGTAAAGGTGTGGGGCAGATGCTGGACATGAGAGAAGGGAGGATAAGAGAGTTTAGCAGTGGTGTTGGCTGTGCCAAGAAAGCAAGTGGTGGATGTTCGAGCTCTGGATGTGACAGAGGTGCAAAAGCCTTGCCTCCTGGTTGGTGAGGCAGCAGTAAGGGAAATGAATTCACAGTGCAAAGAGAGCAGCAGGCTTAGATAGAAATGGCTTTCCCTTCAGGCTCTGTCCCTCATGGCACTGTTTACCTTGAGACAGTTTGGATCCCAAAACTCCTATCTCAGTGTCTCTTTAATCCTCCACTCCCCTGCCATCTCCTTATTTTTGTTTGAAGAAGCAGTTTGGGCTGGACACTTCTGGAATAACAACTGCATCCAAAACTTTCGTTAGATAGTGCTGACTTCATGATTTGTATCTGATTAACTGCCAAAAAACCGAGGCAGTCATGTTTTCCTTCTATTTGATGGTTGGAGGGGCTGTGTTTGTTTCCGTGGTTTTGTTTTCCATTTATGTCATTATTTGCCAGCAAAACACAATTGTGTCCTTTGTTTTAGTTCAGCTTTATTCCCTTGTCCTCGTGTGATATGTTTTAGGCACAAAGTGTCCCAGTTTTTTTCATACTTCATAACTTATTAATGCTGCAGATTGTGGGATGAAGAGTTGTCAGCAACCTCATTTTGTATGTATTGACAGATATAATATCTGATCTGTTATCAGATAGCTCTTAAATGATTTCTTCCTCTCTGGTTATATTTTTCCTAATTATTTAGCGTATTTCCCCATAGCTTATCTCCCTTCTTGGCCCCACTTCTTTTTTTTTTCATCTGCTTTCTCATTTGACCTTTTTTTGCTTAAATGTGAACCTGATCAACCTCAGACATATCATACTCCATGTTATTAATGTGCTCTCATGCCTCCCTAGGAGGGGATGTGTAGGAATGTGTTCCTCTCAGGAGTGACATATGCAGCACTTGGAAGCCCTTATGTTCCTGTGACATCACTTCCTAGTCCATTTTAATCAAGGCCAGATAGGCTGGGATCAAACGAATATCTTTGCAAATACCGTGGAATTTACTTCAATGCAGGTAGAAGATGGCACAGCCAAGCTGTGTGTCTGTGAGATTCCTGTGGAATGCACTTTGCTTTTCTCCAGACGGATGGAGAGCTGGGTCCTGGCCTGTGGCAAAGACAGGACACAGCAATGACCTGCAAAGGTCCAGGAGGTGTAACAACAGGTGCCATTATTATGATGAAGTCAAACTGACCAATCTCAGGAAGTGCAAAGCCTTCTCTGCCATTCTCCCTCAGGGAAGCTGGTGAATTGGCCCTGTTTCTTTGAATCTTTAAACTCTTTATTAATATTAAAATTAAATTTAACAGACACAAGAGAAATAATCTTCTGTCCAAGCTAATTCTAAGAGAATACAAAGTTTGGCTGTCCTTCCTCTTGGACAATCCCATCTTCTAGAAGATAAAGCTGAAGCTCCTAAAAGCCAGCTTTTAAAAACCTTGAGACAAACCTCCTAGAAACTTCTAGCACTCGATTTCTCTGATGGCTGCTCCTTTCAAACTCGACCCTTGTGACATGTTCCTGATTTCAGCGCTAGAGGGGCCGGGGTGACTGCTCTCCTCTTTCTGCTTTCTGTGATTTGCACGTTCTTCCCATAATGAGTGGTTAATTACTCTAAAAGCATTGTAAAACTTTTGCATCTGCACATCTGTGCATCCACACCCAAGAGTAAATCTCCTGCTTCTTTGCTATAAAAATACAGGTCAGATTTTTGTAGTGAAACTTCTCATCTTGTAGGTATTTTGGTGTGATTATTATAATATTAGAAAGTTATTTTTGTAAGCATAAGGAGAAAAAGATTTAAAGGTATCCCCATGTTATCTCTGAAGTCTTTTATTTAATAGGTTAAATCCAGCTGTTCATTGTGAAATTGTCTAGGGAAGCTATTTCCTGTTCTTGCTTTCATTTTTTGGGTTTAAATATGTACAGCTTTTCATGGTTTTAAAAAAAATAAATTTTTTGTCTTATGTTTTTGAATTGCAGTTGAAGAAGCCCATAATTTGTATCAAGAACACAGCTTTATTATGCCAATAGCTTTTCTTTTCCTTTTTAATTTTTTTAAATGCAACCTTCTGAATACATTATAGCCTTGCTGTCTACTGGGAAACCATATTTCTGTGAAAAAGTGCTAAACATGAAAATTTCTCTAAATCGATATGGTCTCTTGGTAGTCTAGGAAGAGAAGTCAAGAGAATATAATGAGTGGAGCATCAGTAAACCAGGTTCTGTTTCTGTGTAAGGACAAGCAGGTTCTAGGAAAGGGATCAGCAAAACCCTTTGTTGTCTTTTAAATTTTCTTCCTAATGCCTGAGATTATCTAATGAAAATTTCACACTGAGCTCTCAAGTAAAAGAAAAACTGCTTATTTATTGAATAACTAAATGTGTAAGAGGACCCTTAATTACAAGTTAAAAACAAAAAAAAGTATTATGCATTTAAGGTGTCTGGGGAAAATAAAGATCATACCATTATAATAAACCCAAAGATTCACAAAACCTTTCATCATCTCATAACTTCTATTTAGAAAAGCACACTTATATGTGTGTTTAAGTCCCATTAAGTGTTGTTCTAAATTGAACAGGCATACAATTCCTGCTACTGCATTATGCTAAGGGTAGTAAGTCCTGCAGCTGGCAATACCTAAGTGTTTATAGGTATTCAATAATATTCAATAGCAACAACCAAAAGATCCCTTGCAGATGCCTTAAGCAGCATAAGCACCTAGGCCAAGACAGAATAAAGACTTGTAAATTCCTCTTCCACGAGGAAATCCAGCTAATGGGATCAGTACAGCAATCTCTTCAAGCGCCTGAGAAAATCTGAGCTCATGCCACTAAGTGCTTGTGAGAAATATAAATGTGTTGTAAACCGCCTCCCATATATTTCCACTTTTTCTCCTCAACTTTCCTATTTATAATTAACACCTCTCTTTATCTTGTTCATTCTGAATATCTTTGTTCTTTTCAAGCTAAATTATTTAATACTATCTCTTCCTCACATTTAAGCTCCCTTTATCTGGCGATCCCCTCTCCTTTATATTAAAATCTCTCCTTGTCAAAACGCATAATCAGATGACATCTGCTACTCAGGAGCATAAAAATCCTCACACATTCCCTGAAAGAACTGTGCAGTTATGAGGCAGCGAGGTTTGTGGTGCAGATCAGAGGCTGGGCACACAAAAGGAATGGGCTCCATATGGCACGAAGGGGAGCCGGCGTCGCAGCATCAGCTACAAACCACACCAGGCTGGTTGTCCAAAACGTGAAGGCCAGGAATGTCCAGTCCACTCCTGCATCTTTGCAGACATGAAAACCAGTTCCTGCTCACATGAACAGGCCTGTTGGTTTCAGCAGGCTACCTGTGAGCAACAAAGGCTTTGTGCCACGTAGCTACACATGTCACAGAGTTTTATATTATGCAGAAGGAAGCACAAGGGCCTTTGGAGGCAGGAAAGCATCTGGAAGCCCCGAGGTGTGTTTGCAGTTGAACAAAAACGAAAATTTGGTCATGTGAAATCAGTGAGAAGCTGAATTCTTGATCCTATACTATGTCTCAGCCACAGCTAAATATACGCCAAAATGGTTTTGTACAATGTAACAGAGAATACACATACACATGTGCCAGACCATTCCAGATCTGAGTCCTGGTGTTTATTAGAAAATATGTATTATCTCTATGGAGAGAACATGAGGAGGAATGTGAAAGGTTGCAGGAGATAGTTTTGGGTGACAGGACAGACACTGGATTGTCCATCTCTAATACTGACCAAATGCCTCAATACAGATGATAAATTCCCTGATAGCAACAGTGATGCTGTCTTACAGACAGATTTAGGATGTGTGAGCGTCCTGCCAATTATACAGTTCACATGTAGTGCTTTCTTCCTTTCTGTTCCACTCTGGTGGGCCAGAGCAGGCCTTACAGAGTACTCTCTTGTTTAAAAGCAGGAACAGTTTCTATTTAATCAATTTAATTGATTTAATCTAAGAGCCATATATGCTTACCACCGTAATAGCAGAGCAGCTTTAAGAGAAACCAGACAAACTGCTAAAATGTCTTTGTACGAGTCTTTCAACACACACCTTAGAATATCTGCATATAATTTTAAAGATAACAGTAGAAGAGACCCCCAAGAACCTGGGTATTTTGTAACTGTTGGCAAAAGGTGCTTATTACAAACTTCAGATCTCTTGGAAAAAAATTTAAAGGCAAAGCATCCACTCAAAGCAACAGAGCCTCAGTAAAGCTTATCTTTTTATTTTGAGTATAGATGAAAGTTCTGTTATATCTGATGACCATTTGTTTTTGGGGGCTTTTCTTGTTTATGTTTTTTTTATATATACATATTTATGTTGCAGCCAGCCGTGGCCCGGTTGGCTACGACATTTCAATGGCAAAGAGACAGGAAGGGTCCTTGTGTGAGAATTCCAAGGGCTACTTATGAGCTCCATGGAAAGGAGCTCAAAGGCAAAGACCAAACACACTCAAGGGACATGACTTATATATGGGGGTGGAAGAGCACCAGGGCCTAATGAATGGAGGGCACAGTGGGGGTACATGGGTGCAGCCGGGGTACAGGAACCAGTGAGGAAATAGGGAGGGAGGGAAAAGGGAACATGGGCCAACGGGAAGTGGGGAAGGGAGAACTCTCTGGAACAGGGACGTGTGAGGTAGAAAGGGGGCAGGGACTGAGGTACATTCACATAATGAAACAGAACACCCTGGGAGCGGTCCCAGCCATGCCCGCCCAGGAGGGCACCCAGAGCCCCTCCCTGCAGGGGAGCACCGCAGCCCCTCCCTGCCCCAGCCCGCTGACCACCTCAATTCCCCCGTTCGTATTATTTAAAAACCCTTCCCTTAGGGATCTTAGAGCCAAATGTCCAAAAATAATGAGATATACATAAATAATAAAAACGATTAGAAGCATCCACAAGGCGACCTCCTGAAAGGGATGCAGCCCATCTCCTGAGGCCCCAATGTCCGAGCAAGTCTTGGATTAGGTTGTTTCATCTTCTGGAAGCTGGCACGGATGCTCTAGCTGTGGGTGGCAGGCTGTAGCACCATTCACGTTTTCTGCTGCCAGTGGTACCAGGAGCATTCAGATGACAGTGACATGATAAGTGCTGGGCTTATGGTAGAATGTGGTTTTGTTGACTGCTTCTGTTAGGGCTCAAAACAAAATTATTAAAAAGGTTGTATTTAAACAGACATACTAAGGAGCATGGTTTCAGAGAGGGTAAAATTGGGAGATGGGGTTAGGGAAAATAAACCAAAGGGAAAACAATACAGAGGGTAAGATGTGGGAAGTTGCCAAGGCGCAGGACTCGTCCAGTCAGAGCTCTGGAACAAGCAGCAAGTCGGAGTCTGGAGTGGTGTTCAGCATCTTCTTCGTCTTCACCCTGCATTTCTCTGGTTCTTTGGTTGTCCCGTCTCAGGTTCAGATGTGTCCATGGGAGCGGCGTTTGTTAGCCTGGTGTATGGCTTTATAATTTTGCTTGGGAGTTACCCCGAGCCCAAAGGTGTTAAAATGCAAATATACATGAACAAAACAAGCAACATAGTATCTTCAACTGCTTAAACACTTTAGCATTACCCAGAGTCTGCAATTTTGGAGTCTCATCTCATACTGAGGACTTCAAGAACTTTTTCCAGACAAGGTCTTCAAGTTTATTCCAAATTGGGGTCTGATTGGCTAGTCAAAGTGACTTGGTTATATTTTTGGGGGCAGAAATGCCTGGGTTTCATGGTGTATTTTTCCATTTAACCAGGCTTAGAGCTTGGCCAGAGCCTCCAGCCTTGGCAAAAAGGCTTTTAAACATTTATAAGTAAAGTTTTATCAACATGTAAGCAATATAAAGTATGTCTTAACATTGTCTAGATACAGAAACTTGTTATAGTAAGAAATGATTCAACAATACTTAAATTTGCCAGTTCTCTCTCAGAGAATGTGCACAAATCCAGGCCATTATAACCATATTAACATTAAGTTCCTAGGTGGTTTTAAAAGATAACAAGCTTTGAGTCAGGAGTTACTGCAGGATGAGAGGTTTAAACGTATCAGTTACTCTTCGTTTCAAAGGGCAGTTTGCAATTGTAGTTTCCGTTTGAAAGGACACCTTACAATTGTAGTTATCGCAGGAGTATCTGTAGCAAAAGTAATTAGAACAATGCAGGGTGTCGCCCGGTGACAACGACACGTTTAACTCATAGCTGTTTTCACACAAGCTTGCACAAATGTAATTCTCCCCCCTCCCAAAGAAAGGGACCATCTGCCCCCCGTGGGTCCTCTTTCTAGGGCAGCATCGGCTTCCAAGGGTTTGTAGGACCCGGGAGCCCCGGCTGCAGCGGGACACCACATACATTAACTGTTCTAAATGTAATACCCAGTGAGATATCCCATCCTTCTTTAGAGAAGGAGAAACAGGCTTGGGACTGTGCACAGGAAGTGACTCTTTGGAGGGGAGATGGAGAAGCACCTTCCAGAGCCTAGGACTGAACCTGAGGTTTCTAACTTTTGCCAAATAGATCTGCGGTGAGCAAATATCTGAAACTTGTTGGCAAAATTAACTAGATTTAATTTGAACAGTGAGTAAGGTTAGTATCCACCTGCAAATAGTGAGGGGCAGGATTACTACCACGTAAAAACGATGGTGCAACAGCAGGGTGAGACTGCTGTCTTTATTGCATGATTGAATTTTATTGGCAGACTGAGCATCCTCCATACCTGCCCTTCTTCGCATCCCTCTGCAGCTTCTGCAGGAATCTGCAGCAATTTCAGACACTGCAGCCATCCGCAGAGGCATGAAATTCAGCTGCTTCTAACTTCTGAGTGCATAACTTTTGGCCCAAACAGATTATTTATTATGATGTTTTTTTCCTGAATTGTGCTGAATCTGCTCCTGCCTTCTAGCCCTGCCGGTGCAGTGTGAGGCCTCTGCATCTTGCGACATGTCAGCCTGGCTGGACCACTAGGAGCAGGGTGAAAAGTCTGCTTCCCATCTCTGCTAGGAGCTCCAGGGCTGTGTACAAATTCACAACAAAGCCACCTGGGAAACAATGGACATCTGCCTGCTCTCCTGCTGTGTTCAGATCAGAGGGTCTGTGCTCTTGCTGGTGTGCTTTCAGAGCCACACAGGAAAAGATGTGCATGCTCTGATCCATGAACGGGGCAGATGTCCTGGAACCAGGGCCACCTGTGAGCGAGTATCCACAGAGAGATTTAATATAGTTTATATGACAATCATTAACTGTACATCTTCATCTGATTTATCTCTCCTGTGCAGCAATCAAATCCTCCAAGTAATCAAATCCTCCACTCGTTATAATCACAGCTTGCTTTAGATGAACACATTATGCATTTATTTTCTCCCAAAACAGCCAACCCGCAGTGGTTGCACAGGGCAAATGCAGTGAGGTTTTGCAATGTCTTTCCCACCTGAGAGAGGAGCGAGGATCAACATGTACTCCAGTAAACTTTAGTAAAGTAAAGCAGTGAAATGTATAATGATTTTTAACTGCACAGTTTGGATCTGCTTACGGGTGGGACAAGGCACGTTCCCTCCCATATCCAAAAATTTCGTCTCTGATGTATCCGTGTTTGCACAAGTGAGCCTCGCAGAACACGCAGGGATATACCAGCTGATATATCGCAGCTGAGCTTTCAGCTACAAACATTTATTTCCCTGGAAGCAGAAAGCCTGTAGCAGGTCTATTCCTTGAAGCCTGAATACATCCGCAGAGGCTGTGCAGGATGAACTTCCCTAAATGTTTAGGAATCGCGCAGCAGAGCTGCCGTGTGTGCGAGAGCCTGCGGGACGGGGCAGCTCCGGTGGGAGCCGCTGGAAGACAGAGCGGCTCCTACTTTATCATTTCCCGGTTAATGCGACTTGGAGCGCCGTGGCCGGGCAGCGGCTGGGCCGATGAATCCACGGGGGAAGCGCCGCAAGAGGGGAATAGGGAAGGGAAAGCGCGGGTCGAGCACCAGGACGAGGTTTCACGATTTTTCAATGGAAGTGTTTTTAGCACTGAGGCAAACCAGGGAACGCCCGTCGCTGGGGAAGTGGCTGGCCCGGGACACCCGCGGGCGATGCTGTCGGCATGTCGCGACAGGGCTCGGAGCGCTGCCTTTGGCTCTGCCCCGAGCGGACAGGCAGGCGCTCTGTGGGAGCTCCAGGGCGATCCCGATCCACGTGTCCCTGGCCGTGTGGGCGTGCGCGCAGGCCGGTAACAGGTGCGTGAGGCGGCGGCGGCCCCCGCCCGCCCGGCGCTGCTCGCTCCGCGGCCGGGCTGCGGGGAGCCCAGCTGTCCGTGTTCGCCGTGCCAGCCCCGGCCCGCGCC